>VWZS01007332.1:1313713-1435995 GCA_013397075.1 Rhabdornis inornatus | reverse complement strand
TGGCAGTGGCACACGACGGCAAGAAGAGGATCCACGTCTTCGGGCCGAGCGGGTTCTGCCTGGGGCGGTTCGGGGAGCGGGGCCCCGCGAGCAACGACATCAAGTATCCGCTCGATGTGACCGTCACGTCGGACGGGCACGTGGTGGTCACCGACGGCGGGGACTGCTCCGTGAAGGCCTTCGATTTTGATGGAAGGGGGATCCTGGCTGTCCGGGAAGGCTTCTGTTTGCCCTGGGGCTTGGATGCCACCCCTAAGAGCGAAGTCATTCTGACCGACTCGGAGGCGGGCGCTCTCTACCGCTTATCGGCCGATTTCCAAAGGGGGGAGTTAAAGAAGTGTCAGATGATCCGGTCCCGGCTTGTCAGCCCCAGAGCGGTTGCGGTCTGCCAGACCTCGGGTGCTGTCGTGGTAGTAGAGCACCTGAAAGCTCCAGGACCGAGCAAGGGCAGCACCCGCGTGAAGATATTCAGTGCGGAGATGGATCTCATCGGCCAGATGGACAGCTTCGGACTGAACCTCGTTTTCCCCTCCAGAATATATGCTACCGCTGTGGCCTTTGACAAAGAAGGTCGTGTTATAGTAGCGGATGTTTGTAGCCAGGCTGTCATATGCCTAGGGAAACCTGAGGAATTTCCCATTTTTAATCCTCTAATTAGCCACGGGCTTTCTTATCCTGTCGGACTGACTTACACGGCAAACAATTCCCTCGTCGTTTTAGACAGCGGTGACCATTCAGTGAAAGTGTATAGCTCTGCCTGAGTAGGCTTAGATGCTTCCTGCTGCAGGCTCAAGCTGCTTCTGGCCATAAACCATGCGGCGTTCTGGTGTTTGTAGGAGTGCAGCGAGGAGGCGGTTTTGGGGCTTTGAGCGAAATCACTCTCTGACCTACACGCCGTGCTTCCTGCGAAACTTGTATCACGTCTCTTCCTTGCCTGTGGGAGAGGACCTGGCTGTTGCTGCCTGTAGCCAACAACAAATCAGCCAAACAAATAATTTGGCGTTTTAAAACTATTCCATGCCTTGACAACCAAGTGCTTTTGGTTCTTTCTGGCAAGTAATCAAAGACCAGCACCTGTGAAAGTAATGCATCATTTCCCAGCACGTAGTTTTCACTATTCTTAATTAAGTATAGATACACTCCTGACAGAACTGTTTCCAGGAATTGTGCACAAGGGAGGAGATTGCCGTGACAGAATGGCAGGAGAATTGGAAGCCTCATACAAGATTGCATAAATGCAGCTAAAATAATTGTGATGGAGGAGTACCACTGATGAGTGAGTTATGAGAAATGAAATCATGTTCAAAGTCTGTTTTTTCTGTACCAGGAAAATGCATTTCTGGGGGCACTCTTTTCTCTGCTAGTTTATTCCCACCTTTATTAAGGTTGTACTGGAGCACTTTATCTTCTTCGAAAATGCCCAAGTCTGTGCCTTTACCTAAAGGTAATCTGGTGTGTGGTTACACAGTGTGGGCTGCTTTGCCTAAAAGCCTCTTGAAGTATTCACGTTTAGACCACAAATACTCCTGCATATGTAAGTTTGAGTTGGCTGTGCTGCTAACACAGCTACATGTAGGAGGTTTTCAGCACTCCCTGCCCCTGTTTTGTCATTAATATGCTGCTTTTGCACTCCAAATCCCAGGACTCAACTGTAAATTGAAATGTGAGTGAGAAGTAAGCCTCATTTTTTTTTCCTAGCTTCCAAATGAGGTTTTGTTGATTGTGAACACACAGGAGATTTAGATCAGTTTATATTCTCTTGTTTTACTCATAGTAATATTATATTCTCACTTATATTCTCACAGTTTTACTGTAGACACTTTTGCCTTATTTCATAGTGGAAATTATGCTATATATGACTTATTTTGAGAAGGATTTAATACCCCCACTAGAAGTCACTGCTGGATTTTTAGGCATTTATCTGCTGCTAAAATTATTACTTAGATGTTTTAGCATTAAAATGAAGTTAGATATAAATGCAAATTCTATCTGAGGTAGAAATGAGTAGGTTAAAATGGCATAAAACATTTGGGGTAATTTTTTTTAGTAACTAATTTAGTTTGAAATTCACAGGCAATCTATCAGTAAATTTTTTATCTGGCTTTTGATCTGATTTCAGGGCATTTAATAATTGCATGTGTTATAGCACCAGTGATTTACCAAATATTTGCATTAAACTGTAGCAGTTTAGCTCTCTAATTCATCCAATGTGTTAATCTGTCTCGTGTCAACATTTATTTAAACAAAACAAGTCTCATAATTGCAGCTATTTATAAAGGTTAATTCAACAGTGACCTGCCAATAAAGTGTGATTTGCTTACTCCTATATTTTAATGATTTAGTGACAATTCCTCTTATCTTTTCATCATGTGTTTCCTTGTTACAACACCATTTCTGTATTGCAGTTGCCCTGTAGATGGTTTATTCTTCCGTTTGGTGATATCCTGGAGAAGGTGTTGTAGGGCTACTTTTTGCTATTGAAAATTATATGGATGTGCACAGTTGGTATTTTTAACCCTTCTCTACTACCTGGCCAAACAGCAAGTGCCTTTGGAAGAACCAGAATTTCTTCATGGATGTTCTGCAGTATGAGCTGTATGGCCCTGAGCAGGAGCCCAGTCGGGAGGTCAGGAAGGAAATTTACTCAGAGATGCAGACCCCTGGATTATATATATTCCTTTCTAGATGCCAAGGAAACGCCTGCCTTTGATACAACCAATTAGATAACACTTCCTTTGGGGGACTGCTGTGTGTCAAAATGCATGCAATGCCATCAGTGCTATATTCATACGTAATTAATACTTTGTCACAGTAACACTTCCTCTGAACCGTGGGCCATGAGCTTTCATCTACTCAAACCTTTGTGTGCACCAGGAGCTTGTTTTTTGCTACTAAATTCGTGGATGGGCAAATTTCCTAGGACCTACTGCCATGTAGGCAACTTTCCAGCAGTTGAAATGTTGATTTTTAAACATTTGACTCATACTGTTTTAAAATCTACAAAAACTCCCATTGTTGCCCATTCTGTTCCTGTCTCCTTTGGTAACCAGAAATCACTTGATTTTGGGGTTTGTAAGCAAAATAAATTTTGGGACTTTATTCTACCTAATAGATTTTTTTTTTCTGTGTGCTGTCTCCTGCAGTCTCTACTTTACCTACCTGCTGAAAGCAAATGTAGATTTCTGTGAACAATGCAGCTGTTCTCCTTTTACTCTACAGCTTGGTGCTTAGTGTTGTACAACACTACATCAAAGGAACCATTGCATTCTGCCTTAATTAATTTGATGCAGGTGCCTAAATTGAGAAGCCATAATGAACTGTATAAAACCAAGTATTAAAAATTTTTAGTTCTTTGGTGCGTAAGGGAAAATGCAGCAGTAAAGCTGAAATCTTTCTTTTGACACAAAATCTTGTGTTCTGAGAGAGGGATGGCAAATATTGAAGGGCCCATGCTTGAACTGATTCCTTAGGTTTGGAGTTTGACTGGTTGTGCTTGGAATGGGGATAGCTAGATGTATGCTTACATTTGGAAAAGAGTGGTGGCCATTCCATTTAGAAGGGAACATAGGACTGTGTCTAGTTGCTTCAGTGACAATTGCTGTTAAGTTTATTTTTTAAAAATCCACCACCTTTGTATAACTCTCTGCACCTCATGCTCTAGCCATTGGATTAAAACCAAATAAATATAATGGACAGTATTCCTTTAGTGTCATGTCTTCAGCCCCTAGCAGAGATTGCTATGTCTATTGTGCACACACACACACTGCAATTCCTATTTGGTTTATTTTTAAGCACTGATCTCAGGTTGCATATAAATATATCAGGGTATGTTTACAGTGTTAAGGAATTAAGGGAGTCAGAGGAGTTTCAGAAATGCATATTGAGATGATGTTCTGTAACATATATATTTTTGTTTTGCTTGTGAAGAAAATTTTAGATAAGGAATATTTTTTTTTCAGATTGATGAATAAGGGAGAAAGGGTGAAAAAATGTAAAATTTATTTCATTTTGGCCATTGTCCATTTGAGCATCTGTCCATTCCCTCCAGTCACAATGCTGTGCACATCAGTTTGATCTTTATATTTTCCCAAAGCATGAATGTAACATCACTGTAGCATTTTTAACATGGACTGATTTCAGGGGAAGAGGAGATCTCCTGTAATGTCCAGCGCCCAAACTATTAAGAATTTTATAAAGCAGGTCCATCAAGATGATAACCTTGAGTATTGGAGACCTTTCAGTTCTGGAGGGGGCTGATGGAGGTCAAAAAGCAGCTTTCTTCCCTGGGACCATGTGTCAGAGCGCTGTTTCATCCTGCACAGGAGGAATTTCTTTTCTTTCTCTTCAATGTTTAGGTTTTTTTCTCTGACTTTTCTCAGAGGCTCATCTTACAGTTTACATATCACCTGTAGTCACGGCTTGCCTCCACAAGAGCAAAGCGAAAATACACATACTTTTCAGTTGAGTTCTAAACCTTGCTCTTCATTCAGGCATATCAGGAGAACTGACAGACGTTCAGAGAACAGCAAGTGCTTCTTTGATTCTGTTACATAAACATCCAGGCTTGCTCTAAAGTGCCTCCTTTGAGGAATGTGTCTGATGCTCCTGGGCAGCTTCAAAGCTCTCTAATAATGGAGAGGTTCTCAGGGAGCAGATGATGCATTGCACTTACACCTTTTTTTCACTACTGCTTTCCAAGAGATTTACAGATATTCCTGAACTTGGCACTCCAGCTTCTCTGTGGGACAAACACAGTATAAATGTCTTGGCCCTGCAGCTGCAAACAAGAGAGCTGAGAATCAAGGGAAGCCGTTGGCAGACTCAGGCAAGATCTCAGAGTTCCCATTAAAAGGTTACTTTAATAAAGCGGAGGGAATCTGTGTTTAATCACCCTCTTGTCTGGGAGGTGCCTTCCTGATTTTGGAAGAAGTTTTGACACTATACTGATGATCTTGTTACTAATTCCTTTGGTGTTTCCTACAATCATGAAAATTAATACTTTTCCAAACCACAATGTATTCCTAGATAATTGTTTCCAGTGTGCTCTGCAAAAGTGTGTGGTTTCAGTTTTGAAATGCTCAAATTTCACATTGGGGATAGAAAGGAGGAGAGGAGATCAACTCTTAAATGGAGAAAAAATTAATGGAAGGTATCTGTGGCTTAAGCAGAGGGTGAGCTCCCCCAAGTCAGAGGACAGAGCACACCCATCATTCCAGTAAAGGGAATGCATTCTTAAGAGGTGAAGCATTTCAGCCTGGAAAATGGACAAGATGATAAGGGCTGTTGCCTTTTGATTAGTATTTACCTCTGGCAGAGGAATAACCTGCATTTGAACATATTTTCTGCCTACAGTTAGATGCTTTCCACATGGCAATCTTTAGGAGAGCTATCAGTTACTTGCACCTTTTATTATCCATTAGTTTGTAGCAAAAGATATGGGGGGGGTAAATAAGTATTTGGACGAAACTAGGCATTTTAGGGAAGTATGCTCTCTGTAATTGAATTAATACATACATAGCATTTTTCTAAAGATCCCTCCTAATGTGGCAATTTTTATTCTTCTTTCACAGGTGAGCACTATATGGGCAGAGAGTTGAGGTGAGAGCAAATCCTGCTTTCATGGAGTATATTGTTCTTAAAATCAGAAAACTATTGCTTGTCACAAGATTCCGTAAAACATTTTAAATACTTTAAATATCATTATATGCCTTGTAATGAATAAAGGGTAGGCAATTTTAAACAAGATATAGGACTAGAGATCTAAAATTATAACTGAAAAAAAGAATTTACTTTGAGAAGACTCTGAAGATACTAAGAACACCAACCAACCAAAAAAAAAAAAAAGAGATAAAATGTTTTTTATCAAAGCTTGCTTTTAATACTTCTAGTACAAAAAAAATGATCTTGAAAGAACAAAGAACTCTACACCTACATAATCACAGGAGGTAACTCTGACTGGGAATTTTTCCAAATATAGATAGATGAAATGTAAAACCCATTTGCTGCTCACCTAGCATGATTTCCTGAATAATATGGACTAGAATTTAATCAGTATTAATCAGTACTTAGTAACTACTGATCTGCACTAGAAGTACGAAACAAATAACAATTGTGTCTTTTACTGTCACAGACTAAGGCACTACCATGGGAAGAAATACAAAGTCATTAAAATATGCTTTGTAAGAATCTAGCAAAAAGAGTCAGACAGATTAAGTATTAAAAATATATAATCACTTTAATATGAAAAGGATGTGCCTGGGTCCCTTATCTGTCATTGTCCTTAATTAGGTAGGAAATAGGGCTCTTCAGTGAGTTCTCTGCCAACTTCCCCTCAACTTACAGCATGACATTATGGAGCCAGAAGTATTTAAAGTACGTGTATTAGTCTTTTTCTATTCCTAATATTACTTGAACTGACTTGTTTGCGTTGAGGCTTGCTCTGTCATGAGTAGTTTATCTGTGCAGTCATGAGTACTGCAAATGGAATTGTCCACATAAATAAATGCTGCAGGACTGGGCTTGAAGTCAGGGAGATTCAGGCTAGTGCAGAGGTTTGTCCTGGAGAAGTCTTTGCAGCAGACTTTACAATGACAATTTCTGGGAATGCTGCTTTGGGGTTTTATGTGCTGAAAGTCCTGTGCATGTTTAGAATATATTAAAAGCAATAATGACTTTCAGCATCAGAAATCTTTTGTGAAATAAACTTACTGTAACAGTTTAGCTTTTCTTATTTATTCTTTGATAATTTACTGAACCCTTGCTTGGTTCCTAACAATCCTTTAGACTGAGTGGAGCAATACCACTTCCGTTTTGGCATGTGCAGTTGCTCAGTAACCAGCAAGCTGGGGCAAGACCCACTCTGGACCGGCTTCAGGGGAGACCTTATACCTGAACATGCCTTTTAGTCTTAGCCAACAGGTTAGAAAAGTTACAGTGTTTACACTGTAGTAGAGATGACACTGTAGGTTCTAGTCCCAAGAAGACTGTGAAAATATTTCTAAGGATGCAGGGTAGTTAGCCACTTTCAGTTTTATTTTGCAAGAAGGATTGCTGCCTTTTAAAGACCAAGTGAAAAATGCACCATTTATTCCCTGGTATGGCAAAGTGAAATTGAAGTTACCCCAGGTCCATTAGAGCTTTTTGTAATTTATTTTGTGATGTTCATAAAGCTGTTCAGTACTTGGATGGTGTTATCATTAAAATGCAGCTGATACTATATTTCACATATTTCCACTGTGTCAGTGTTGCTGAGATTAAAAAAAAAACAAACAAACCCAAACCACTTAGAAAAGTGTACCTTGAAGGCAGAAGTAAATCTTGTCTTTCTTGTATCTCTCTCACTGGAGAAATAAAAGCCATGCTACTAAATTATTATCAGATATCTGTATCAAGCGATAGACTTTCACCCTTTTGTTTGACTTGACTTAAACCTCAAGTCAGTATTTTTGATGATAAGGCTAAAGTTTTGATTTCTGAATTTCAATCACATTGTTCCTATTTATGACTTCTGCACAACCCTTACCCATTCTTCCTACCTGGTTTAGTCCATTTCAGAACTGTATTTCTCATTAGCTGCTGTTCAGTCAAACTGTGGTATATATATGTGTCTTTGATTTCACAAGAAAAGTTAATTCCCCCAGAGATTCTGTCCATGTTTTGGGTTTGCTGTGCTTCTTTTCTAAAACAGCCTTTCATCTTTGCTGTCAGATTAAAGGGAGGAAACTCAGATCACAATATGAATGGTGGGAAAGGACCTAAGTCATTCAGGGAATGCCTTTGGGAGACAGGCAATGCAAGCTTTATTACAGGAGAGAAGAGGGTGAAGGACTGTACAATTCGAACTATGTGTGGACTAACAGTTTTAGGAATCCTTCTACCCCAGCTCCTCCTTTGCAGCTCCATTTGTAATAGTGACTGTGGGAAAAATTAAATCAGAAGTCACTAACTTGCAAGTCACTGGTTTGCTGGGGTTTCCTTCAGTCCTCTGCAGTATCAGCAGGCTGGTCCCAGTGACCATGACCCTGTATTGGATTTTGTGTGTGACTGCTATAACTGGTCTGAGTTTTCATATCGACTACTGGTGTAGACAACCTAGAAGAAGCTTGGAAGCCTCCATAGGCCATCTGTTCCTCAATTATATTTTTACCTGCAAAGAGCAAGCCTTTTATCGTGAGTTAAAGAAGATAAAACTTGAAGCAACATGACAACAAAGGATACCTAGTGGTTGCACTCTTTGACAGTCTTTAATAGAAAAATGAGAGTATGATCTGTTGCTGATAATTTTGATGGTGATGGTAGCTATGAGGTTATTATTTTTGGTATGTTTTCTTCAGACTAGAGAGAACTGGGAGGAGAAGTGATGGGGTGTTTTGTTTTCTAAATAGAAGATCACAAGTCTTACTATGCACCTTAATTAGCACCTTCAGCACTTGTTTCTATCTTCTACAGAAACTGATGAAACCTGCTCAACTTAATGTGAATCTTCCTGATGACTTCAGTAGACAGCAGACAAATCCAAGATCTGTGCTGAGCTGACTTTTATATGTTTTAAAAAACACAATTCCACCTCCTCTCTCAAAGCTTTGCCTCACTCAGCTTCCTTACTTTGCTGACATGCCCGTGTATACTGTTCTCCTTTCTAATCTCTTTCAAGCAAGAGCTTCTTTCCTTCTGCACACTTTAGAAAGATAACACGTTTGGCTAGAGTGCTTATTTGCAGGCATCGCTAAAAAGTAATTGCGTAAGGAGAAATTTTGGCTTGGCGAGCATGGTTAACAGCTCAGCTTACTTAGTAAGCAAGCTTGGTGGATGTACTCCTCCCTCCCCACCCTCCTCTTCCTCCCAGGGGCAGGGCCCCGGTTCCAAGTCTCTCTTATGGTAGCCAGCAAAGTTCAGCTTCTCTCTCAAAGCAGAAAGTAAACCAACAAGGAGACTGTGACTAAGTGCAGAAGGGTTAACAGGAAAGCTGCTCTTTTGTTCCAAGAGGCTGCTGCTGCTGCCACTAATCAGGCTGTTTATATTTACAGCTTTCCCACTCATCCCTACTGAGCATAAGGCTCACCTCTAAACACAGAGTCTGAGCACTGCTGTGTGTTTGACAGACTGCATGTAGTATCTGTTTGCTAACTGAAGACTTGAAAGCTGCAGACTCACTTTTCCTACCTGTGGAAAGGCACACACCTGCACTTAGGAAATGCATAATAATGAGTGATGCTCTGGACAATGTTTGTGAGCCAACTCCCTGCTTACAAGCGCCCTTAATCTCAATTTGGGACTTGCAGTCTCAAGAGGACTGCATGGCTGTGCTGGAGTGATGCTTGCATACCAGACATTCCTAATCATAAAGATGAAGAGGGGTGAGAGCTTTCTGGGTAGGGGGAATAATGGCGGGGTTGTCCTGTTCACTGGGGCCTGCCTACTGATTTAAATTGTAAATAATTTTACAAACCAGCTGTGGCACTTTGTTTTTTCTTAGGCAAAGCATCTGATTTCTACTAATACATAGTAGAAAATTGAAAGAAAAAACAGGGAAAATCTCTATTAATTTAACATCAATTACTTTTCATGACGTAATTGTTATATTAACCACAGATAGGTGATGTCAGTTCCTTTGGGACCTTGTGATCTTACTTTTTTAAGAGTACAAAACTGTTTCCTTTCCCTTCCCTTTCCACTACCATAAAATATTATCATCACAATGATGTTTAAAGACTGTATAGTAGCACGTCTGGTAGGGTCAGCAGGAAAGGTTCCCTGCTATCATGTCATCTATCCCAGTCAAGCTCACTTGTAAAATTAGCTTAATTTACCCCTCTGGTCTTCTGTGTAAGAAGCCATTCCTTCCTCTGGGGGTAGAAGTCAATTCATTTCCAGCCTGAGACAGAAACACAGGAGGATTGAAGTTGGCATGGACCTTTGGAGCCCATCTGGTCCAACTCCCCTTCCCAGGCAGGGCCACCTGGTTGCACAGGACCATATTCAGATGGCTTTTGAGTATCTCTAAGGATGAAGCTTCTACAGCTTCTGTGGGCAACCTGTGCCAGTAGTCAGTCACCTTCACAGTGAAAAAGTGTTTCCCAAATTTCAAAGGAAACCTCCCATGTTTCAGTGCATGCCCATTGTCTCCTGGCCTGTCACTGGGCACCACTGAAGAGAGTCTGGCTCCATCTTCTTTGCACCACCCCTTCAGAGGTATCTATACATTGATAAGATTCCTCCCTTTGAGTCTTCTCAATGCTAAATAGCCCCAGTTGCCTCAGCCCTTCTTTTTAGCAGATGCTCCAGACCTTTAATCATTTTTGTGGCCCTTCACTGGACTGTCTCCATTATGTCCATGTCCCCCTTGTACTGGGGATCCCTGAACTGGACACAGCATTCCAGATGTGGCCTCACCAGTGCTTGGGTAGGATCACCTCCCTTGCCCTGCTGGCAGTGCTCCTCCTGATGCAACCCAGAATAAAAGGTCTGTATAAAAGAGAGTTTACACCCATTTGTTCTTGTCCTAGTGTTTTTCCTGGAACTTCAGTAGCACCATGCTTTTGACTGGCCCGAAAGAAAGCATAAACAGCCATATCCCTTCTTGGTCTTTATTTTGCTAGACTAAACAAACTGAACTTTTTTAGTCTGGTCTTCTTTGATAATGTTCACCATTCCGTGCTTCTCCCAGTAACCCTTTAATGGGTCGGTTCTGTTTTGAACTCCTCTTCCTAAATGCTGTACTGAGTTTTCCAGGTGGAATCTCAGCCATGCTTTTTACCATGCCATCTGTACCTCTTCTTTCACTGTAGGAAATAACTTTCACTGTAGGAAATAATAAGTGATAACTGAACTATATAGGTTTTCATTCAGGTATTACTTGGTTGAGTCCAGGACAAAGACCCACAGCCCTGCTCTCCCTGGTAAAAACAAATTTAGGAAGGTATTTGAGTTGGGGGTGGAGTGTTTCCTGAAGAGAAAAAGGGATGGCATACAGATAATTAACATCAATAGCAACAAAAATGTAAATAAAGCCACCATTTATTTCCTGGACAACTAAGGAATGTGAGCTACATAGAACAGACTAGCTGTCAGAGGAAGACACAACTGTTGCTCATATCTGAGGTTACAATTGCAGGGATGTTAAATTCCCTGCTGTAACCAAATCCCCCCCAAGATGACAGTAAGGTTCACTTTGGATTCAGTAAAAGCATTAATTACACTTTCAGAGTGTAGAAAAATGTATCTAAGCAATATAAAGACATTTCCTTTAATTCCCATCAGTTTCCTTGCTACCTTTTCCCCCTTTTTTACTTCCCATCAGTTTCTTTGCTATAGCTGCATTACTCTGCTTCTAAGCTCATTTATTTCTATTAATAGGACTTCTCATCTGTAGGTAGTAATGACCATTAAAGTTCCCACAGTAATTTGAAACGATTTCTCTGTTCTAAGTGATAGGAGATGGGAAACAGACCTCTCTGCCCCCTCTTCTTCAGGGAGCAGAACAAAGAGGTTGTCCTCTGCAGAATGGTCATGGAGTTAAATGTAGCTAAAATTGAGCAGCTCCTCTTACAGGTGGGTTAGTTTAATTTACTGTGCTGATCTTGGGATGAAATTTATAAAAGCCTATTGCAATGCTGTGTCAGAGGCAGGGAGAAAACATCAGATTTTGTCAGTGAAATTGCATGTGATATTTTTTTCCCCCACAGCAAGGAATGTTTCAGCTTGATGGAGATGTGATTGTGCCTGTCTTGGGGACATTCATTTGTTGTAATTGTTCACCTCTGCTCCCAGTGTGAGATCTACTGTGGAGCAGCCAGTGTGGGCATGGAAGCCGAGTTAAGGTCTAGCAGAGGTCATCACCCCAGTGAGGTAAAACCAATCAGGTAACTCAAAACATTTGTAAATTAGCCTGTAAGAACAGATTTAGTCTGTTCATCACAGAAAGCCAACTCTGTTCAGAGTTCAGGTAGGTTTAAACTGCAGTGCCTGTTCAAAGCTATTTACCTTGTGTAGCTTTGAGCAGCACCTGTCTGGCAGGGTAATGTTTAGGTGCATGTATTCCGCACTCGTTCTTAATCCTGGCAGTTCAAACTGCTTCATTTTCTCCTGAGCGTCAGAAGAGCATTTGTCACTGCAGCCCCTTTCTGTGCCTAGAGTGTTGCCATAAATATGCTGGACATAGAGGACAATTTTCATGCCTCCTGCACAGCATTAAAGACAGTCAAAACAGATCTTTGATAAGACAGAGGTGGCAACCATCCAGCCTAATGTCCAGCTTGAATTTGGAGCAAGAAGGAAGTGGAAAAGCAGTCTGAAAAGTGCCCTCAGACCAGTCACTGGCTAAATTCCTGCCCTCAGACTCTTTTGTAAGTTCAGTGCATCTGTCCAGTGGGGTTACTTGCAAAACCTAGTGATGTGTGACAGAAATTTGGTTCCTGGTGTGCAGTTATGGGCAGACATTTGCTTCCCCAGGTGCTCTCCAAATACATTTTATTAAATGAAAAATTCAAGTTTGTCTGTGTAACAGGACACTCATTTGTGTCCTGTCACAAATATAGTAATATTTTATCCCACCCCTCCAATATTAAATATTTCTCCCTTCCGTAATGACTATGCCTCCTTCCTATGTGCCAAATGCTATTTTTTAAAAATGCATGAATTATTAGTCATTCTTCTTTTTCAACAACATGAAAAGTGAGCTATTTTTCAATTATTTTGTTAGAGCTATGGTTTCTTCCTGTTTTTTCCTAACTTAAGTGTAATGTATTAGATTATTAACCTTAAAAATACCTCTTAGTTTTATATCACAGTATTCTTTCATTTTACCTACTTCTGATTGGATGATGCTGTAATGTGTTTGGGTTCATAATGGAGTTCATTTTCTCTGTTAATTCAAAATTTAAAAAATACTTAGTAAAATTTTGGAAACACAAAACTCTTATTTGGGCCATTCATATAAAATACACTCCTTGGGTTAAATTTAGTAGTAAAAACCTTCATTGTAAGCATCTCTTGGACTTCAGCTGCTACAAAATTAAACATTTTGTCTTTCTTTTATCACTTTCAACAGCAAAAGAATAGCACTGCTTTCCCATGCTCCCGCCACTGCCAGCTCCTCCTCCTCTCTCTGGCTCCTGAGACACAAGATGAAGTTAGATGTGCCAGTGACAGCATGCATCAGTCAGGCACAGTGAGGTATGTGCTGGGGATGCTGCTGACAAGATGGATATTCTTGGCAGGCTCCGTGACATTTCTCTTTGCCCTTTGCTGAAGAAAGGAGGTCACTTGAACACTATCAGGGCTTCAGGCATCAACCTGGATGCACAGCATCACTCCCCCATTTCCATGTCATGAAGCAGAGCAATTGATCCTCCTGCTCAGAATATGTGGGAAGACATGGGCAAATCACATCAAATCCCATTACCTGTGTTATGCCTTGGGAAGATGAGGAGCATTTGGAACTTCCCACCAAAACAAAGGAAGGAGCAATGCTTTCTTTATGCTCTTTGCTGAACTGTGGATCAATGGGCAAATGTACAGAAACACTCTTGAGGCAAGAAAGAAGAATGAAACAGATGGAAAACAGGAAACAGACAAAGATTAAATCCTGGCCCTAGTAAAACTCCAAAATTCCTGTTGACTGCAGCAGTACAGAGCCAGAATAAAATAGAGGGTGGAGGAAAACAGGGAGAGGAAAGGGAAATCAGGGAAGGATGGCTCAAGCTGATCTTCTCCCCATGTTTCCATCTGAGTTCCCCTCAGCCACCATCAGTCTCCACTTTCTCCAGCTCTCATCTTTTCTCATTGCTGAAGCAGTAAGCTGTCATTTCTCATCTGGTATCTCCCATCCATCCATCAGCCTGTCTGGGATAGCTGGCAGCTAATTCTGATGGGTTAGTGACCCATCAGTATCCCTTGCCAGTTCCCACGGGGCATGTAAACCGATCTAGCTAACAAATTCTGACAGGTGAGAGACAATTCATCCTCATTGCTACCGGTAGCAAAGACAGAGATGTAAAGGGTTCCATATGGTGTTCAATGGGGAGATAAAAGCCAGAAGAAAAATGTCTCATCGGCCTGAATTCACAGACTGCTCTTTGATCTACCTAATGATCTCATGGGGCCTCTTAAACACAACCTTCTTCCTACTCTGCCCTAATGGCAAAAGTTTAGGGGAGACCAGAAACACACTCTACTATAAGCATGCTGCCCAATAGGTGTGGTCAGGTCAGGGTACAAATGTTGCCAAAAGCCCTTTCTTGAGAGGGCAGAAACACCCGACAGAACCAAGACAACATTTCTGGCAGCTGTTTCTCAGGGTACATTGATGTGAATGAAAGATTAAAAATCCCTTTCTCAACTACCTAACACTAGAATAAATCAGAATTTCACAAGAAGTGAACAGTTACAGTGCGTGTTAGAACCAACTAGGTTGCATCTGCCTTTTCAAACTATTTTGCATGGCTGGCTTTCCGTACCTACAAATGGTAGAGTATAATTCACAAGCCTATACCAGACATTCGTAAAAATTTCTTCACAAGACTCTTTCCACAGCCAAAATCATAGTCAATGTCATAAAGACTCCCTTTAGTTTCTCTTCAGCTAATGTAATTGTTTTTATGTAATCTTGCAATGATGTAGTTTTTCCACTGAGAGGTGGAAAATTGAGATGGAAGGGAGTATTTTCCCTTCCATCTGTTGGCTGTCTCCTCTTTCCTAGCAGTGTCCAAATTTCACAGAACAACTCCCTTTCTGCACAGCCATTTCAGACCTCATGCCTTGTCTTAAGCCAGCGCTTACTTTGATCTGGGTTCTTACAGTCTCCAGCAGTAAATAGGATGTCTCATGTCAACATCGCTCCTTTTCTTTACTTGTTGGGCCACATGCTTATGATGCATTTCATAATGAACTTCATTCCTTATGCCTGCTTCTACAGGCAAGAAGTCCATGTGCACCAGCTACTTCTGCTGACGTTCTCCAGATGCCTGGCTCTATTTGGTAACCTTTCTCTTTAGCTGTGTTAAGTGCGTGTCTCATTTCCTTTCAGCATTCCTGTGAGTTGTGACCATTTGGGACAGCCAAGCCTCCTCCAGAAACATTCCTCTCAATCGCTTTGCAGGGCCCTTCTGGTTGGTGTGCTGGCAGCCAGGAAAGGGTTGATCTTCTAAGCCTCCCTCCATTGTTTCCACCTCTGTTTGAAAGGTCTGCTGTTTCTCAGTGCAGCTATCTATTCATCGCTGGTTGTTTAGCCCGTTCTCCCTACAGTGGTTTAGCCCCAGAGTAGACAGAATAATCCCATTTGGTTTTGAGCCTGTCTTCCGTAAAGAAAATGCTACCAACATTGCTGTTTTGCACTGGGATTCCTGCCAATTAGCTGCATCGATAATAAGGATTGATTCTTTGGAAGATATTTTACTGAAGCTAAGGAAACACTTCTGGGGAGAAAAGGTTTTAACAGAACACTTTGAAAAGAGGCCTATTGCATTTTGAACTAAAAATCTTTCTTGCTTGCCCACTGAAAGCTCAGCCATCCTCAGAGCTCTCAGTTGCTGGATAAAACACCACTGTTTGCAACGCTTTCCCCCAGTACTGAACTGGCCACTCCCCTGAACACTACCCTGTCTTGCAGAGTTTGGGCTGGCACTGGTCGCTGCCTGGAACACCAGGACAGTGCGAATGGCCCCGGCTTCGCAGGCAGCCAGCCCTTCATAGCCAAGGTGACATGCAGGCTGGAGCCCGGGCAGGGCTCCTCGCTCCATCACCTCGAGGTGCTGCACCGTTTCCAGGCCTCCACGCACGTTGCACCCAGCTCATCCTGCGTTGTGCATATTTTGTCAAAAAAACCATCCCCTGACGCCGTAACATTTTTTCCGTGACAGATTGCGGCTTTTCCTTTCCTTGCCCCAAGGAAACTCGATGTACAGTCGGGCAAGCCGGTGTCTCTGCGGTGGCGGCGTCCACCTGCAGAAGGCAGGACGGTGGCTGTCGGGCAGGGCCCGCGGGCGCATCCCGCTCCCGCAGCATCCCCACTGCCGCCAGCGCCGCCTTCCCGCGCAGCGCGCATCCCTCCGCGCGTGCTCCCTGGGAAGCAGCGGCCGGCCGAGGATGGGGCGGGGGGACAGAGAGTCTCCCCACGCCCCCGTGCCGAAGGCGCTCGGGTGTTTCCGTCGCTCTCTGGCACCGCCGCCTTTCCCCGCCCTCTCGCCGCCTGCCTGGGCGTCCGCACTCCCGGCGGCGCGGCGGGAGGAGAAGGCGGTGGAAGATGGCGGTGGGGATTGGCAGGGAGGCGGCGGCGGCGGCAGCGGTTCTGCAAGCGAGCCTGTCGGCAGCCAGCGCCGGCGCGGACCGCGGCTGAGCAAGAAGGCGGCTGGGGCTGCGCCACCACCGCCCTCCCCGGCGCCGGACCCTCCTCCTCCTCTCCTTCCCTCCCTCTCTCCCTCCCTCTGTCGCCTTCCCCGCCTGCCCCGGCCCTCCGCCCTCGCGCCCGGCCCGGCATGGACGCTGGCGCTCCGCCGTGTCGCTGCCGCCGCCGGCGCTGAGCGGGGCCGCCCGCCCGCCGCTCCCGGGAGCGGGGAAGATGTCGGATACCAAGGTGAAAGTTGCCGTCAGGGTCCGGCCCATGAACAAGAGAGGTGAGCGGGGTCTGGGGGCACCTCGGGACGGGGGCGGCAGCGGAGCGCGGCGTCCCCCCGCGTTCTGCCCGGGCTGGCGGGAGGACGAGCCCCCTGGGCCGCCCCCTGCCGCTCCAGCCCCTCGCTCCCGGGGGAGCTGGCGGGAGCCGAGCTGTGCCGGGAGGAGGGGAGTGCTCGCTCGCCCTGGCTACAGCCCCCCGCCGTGTCGCCTTGCAGAGCTGGACCTGAATACCAAGTGCATCGTGGAGATGGAAGGGAACCAGACCGTGCTTCACCCGCCGCCTTCCAACGCCAAGCAGGGAGAAAGGTAAAACCTCGAGTCGCCGTGCCCCGAGTGAAAGCCCAGCCCCGACTCCTCCGCCTCGCTCTCGCAGACGACTCGCTCGGCTTTGTCAGGGCAGCAGCGGGGTCCCCAGGGTGTCGCTCGGTCCTTTTCGGGGCTGCGCTGGGAGGGAGAGGGCGAGAGGCGAGCGCTGACCGGGGCTGCTGCGTTGGTCTTGCGTCCATGGGAAGTAAAGGTAAGGGTTCTTTACCTGGCTTCCTGAGGGAGTCGGAGGTGCCCAGTGTGGAGACAGAAGACCCCTGTTAGTCTCCCGGCTTTAGAAGTTGATTCTTGATTGACTGCTCAAAAAATGAACTGTTGAGTAGGTTAAGGACTTAGACTGTGTGTGCTGTTTTCAGAAATTTCCCTTGAGTGTAGGCTGTTAACAACTTGGTGTAACCTGTGGGGGAACAAGAAGCAGAATCTGATTTTTATGCTAGTGATGGATTTTTTTTCAATATAACTTTGTTTACTAGGTTTTAACCTGTTTGCATTTGAAAAGGCAGTAATTGCTAGGTCCTTTATTAATTCAGTGTTGTTCTGTGAAGTAGCCTATGAGAATACACTAAACTAATTTCAAAATCTGGCATTTAGTTGTGATGCTCCAATAAAGAATACCCTTGGAAAAAATCCAAAATACCAATGCACTAGACTGTAAAAATAGATCAGAACAGGAAAAGATTTCTTTCCTTTGAGGGAGTGTGGGGAAAGACAGGGAGGTGCAAGTGGAATAGTTATGTTGTATGCTGGTGTGTTCAGTTACATTGTATTCTTATCTGCTGGGTTACCTGTTGACTGATGGAGTTCAGTTGATCTGGTAAGTACATTTAATTCCAAGGAGTAAGTTATTTGAATGTATATGGAGACTTTCAACCTAGCACCTTCCTACTACTTAAGCCTTTTTAAAAAATAGTTTTGACTCAGTTCATAATAGTTATGAAGAAACTGTAGTGTGAGAATATTTTTTTTGCAAAGGCAGAGTGTCATGCTTTTATAGCTTTCCAGCAGAAGAAGTTGAGACCTTTTTTATTCTTGCATGTCCAAGGTGTGAAGGTGCTTCTGACGTTAACCCACATACTAGAATATAGCCGTAATCACACCAGTTTATTTTAGATCCAACTTGCATTGTCTTCAGAACCATTGTTGTGGCTCAAGTGCTGGCCTGCATCTTGAAAGGTCTGTGTTTGTTTCCTGCTTCTTTCAAAGATCTTTGTGTGATCTTTTATAAGTTGTGCTACCTCTCTGGGTCTTAGCAGCTCATATGTGAAATGGAAATCTTGAGGGTTTTTAAAAACTATTTTGTTTTAGTGTGTATGGGTTTTTTCAATAAAAAGGTTTATTGAAGTGTGTATATAGCTTCCATCACAATACTGCTGTAATAAGAATAACAAACTCCTCAAAGTGAGTGAGATTGACAGGTGTGAAACATAAATGATGCATAGAGTTTGTAAAGCAAAAACAGAATTAAGATTTAAAAATCACTATTTCAATAGACTTGAGAGAATAAGGGCCAGGTAGTTTAATGAAGAGCCAGTAACGTGGGAATTTTGCTTGTGCACATTGGCCTGCAGGTATTCAGTGAGACTGTGCAGTGACTGTCTTTCGAGAGCTTGTGTGTCTTGTGTTTATCAGGCTTTAATGTCTATAAAATATATAAATTCTCTTGGTGGGAGCTGGCTTCTGTTTCTACCTTAAGAGCCGTATGGGTGAGCTGTGACGCTTGTGTGCGACCTCACCGTCGGCAGCTGTGTTGGCAAGGGATAGCTGTCCTGCTTGCAGCACAGTGTGAGGCTGGAATTTGGCTGGCTGCTAACTTGTGTGTTTGTAACAACTGCCAGATGTATTATTGGAAGGAACAGTCAGAAATACTGATCAGAAGTAACTCTCATTACTGCAAACAGATAGTTTGGGTGCCTGCTTAATGGCAGACATTGTGTGTAATCTGTCAGGATGTGTAATGGGCTTTCTAGGGCCTCATGAACATCCTTACATTTCCTTCAGTGCTAAACTGCTGGTTTATATTTTTTACTCAATATAAATAGTTTAATTTCTCATGATGAGAAATGGATTCTGTTCTTCTATGTGTACCCACCATAAAATGTCTGTATAAACTGGCTCTGAATTGCTGAGTAGTAGCTGCTTGTACTTGGATTGATGCCTTGGCAGGGTTAGAGATGTCAAATGGATTTTTGGTTTTCTTTGTGTAGCTTGTTTTTATATAGCTTAACTGGATTTTTCTTTCAGAGCAACCATGTCATTGCAAAAATGATTTAATTTGTTAGGGTGATTAATTGGTCTTTCTCTCTTCTGTGCATTATTTAAATATTCTGTTTAGTCTTACCTTCTCCTTTGCGCGTTTTATCTTTTTATATGGAAATTTCTCTTTTCTAACTGAATGGAAGTACAAGTTTGTGCTGCATTTTGGAATAAGAATAAGTAGCCTTCTAAAGCAAATTTGGTTTCCAGGGCTGCTTTTTTAAATTCAGCTGAAGCCAAGAGACTACAGGGTGTAGGGAGTAGAATTCAGGACCATGCTCTTTATTTACTTTGTTCTCTCTGTTATAATTTAAAAGGTACTGACAGAATTCTCTAAAGAAAAATTAGGTAACTCTTTAATAACTATAAAATTATAAAATTTGCTCTTGGAAGAACATCCAAGGTTAGGAAAATCAGATTTTACTAGCTTTGCCTATGCTGTACAGAATTTTTGAATTAAGTCTAAATTCAGTTGCATTATTTTAATTAGTCTGTAGGCATTATTAAGGATAGTTCTGAAGAATTTTAGATGGGCAAGTAATGCTAGTTTTGCAGGTGATGTAAAAGGCCTAAAATCCCAGACAGTGCTGTCATTTGTCCAACTTTCATTATTTTGTTCGAAGTAGAGTTATAACCGTAGATTAGAAGAGGATTCTGACTGCATATTCTAACTGCTAGACCACACAGCACTCACACTATAATAAACACAGCTACAAAATAGTAATTGTTATTAAATGCAAGTGTTCTGTCTTTTTATAAGCAGCAGGCCTGCTGTTGCCTACCGGCACATGGCTTTCAGTGTTCTAAACTAATGAAGGAGGAAAACCAGAACATAGTAAAACTGAACAGTCTGAGTCTGAAAAGCACAGGAAAATCATTATCAACTGAAATAATAGGAGACAGAGTTCAAAAAGGAACAGTTTTCATTAGCTGCTATCAGGTATAATCTCTGGTGCTGGCAAAGTTTTTGGAAGTTCGTTGTTGGACTTCATACCTTTTAACCCATGTTTTGCTTTTACTGGTAGCAGTATTTTCCTTTGTATGTGCTGAAGTGTGCTTGTGTGTTCTTTTAGTTACTTCTTGTATCTTTCAGCCTTTTCCTTCCCAAATCAATATAGATTTCCATTTCTTCCCAAGAAGAAAGTTTCTGGGAACTCTCTGATTTTTTTTTTTTTCTTGTCTTTACCTGGGAACCTGAATTTCCATTCTCAAAGTACTCTCTTCACAGAAAAAAAAACCTATTCTAATTTATAGTCTTTTAGAAATGGGTATTATGTTTCAAAGCCAATTGAATACATCCTGCTGTCCTGCTATAAATATTTGTATTTGGTTGTTGGCAACAAGGTGCCGTATTAACTATAATTAGTGTATGGAGTCACAGACAATCCTACAAAATGGTTGAGTAATTTTTTACAATAGAGATTTCACATCTCTGTGTCTACTAAAGATCTGACTTCAGATTATGGATGTTATTTTTCGGTAGGACAGATGAGTTCTTGCTGGGTTGGTTCCTCCTCTGTTTGTAATTGTTAAAATATGCTTTAATTCCTTTCAGCTATACTTCTTAACACATAGGATCTGAAAAATTTTATTTTAGCTCCGTGATAACAGTTCTTCATGACGTAATTTTTCCTTTAGTAAGCAAAATATTTGTCTTGACAGAAATAAACAAGGAACCATGGAGACCGTAGAACTGAAATGCTATTTCATCTGTCATTTTAACTGAAACACGAATTCCTTTATTGGGCAATTCATTCTGTTAGAGCACAGTAGCCTATTGCAAACTTTGCCTTAATAAAAATCTCAGAGCAGAAAATAAGAAAGAAGTCCTCAGATTGTAGAGCTGACCTCAAAATCTCACTTTTTTTCTGAAAGCATTTTCTTTCCTGTCTTAACTCTTAAAAAAACCCCCCAGCATGTTATGACTTGTTTGTTCTGTTCTCTTCTATCCTCATTTTGATAAGACAAATAGCGCCAAAACCCAATTCTACTTAAAAAAAACCCTCTTCTCAGAGTGCTAAATTACTAGAGATTCCAGAATACGTGGGGGCTTTATTTTTTTTTTTTAATAGGTTTAAGCTCTTTAATAAAATAAATAGCTGGGAACAGATGTGTATGTATCTATCTAGTTTTTGTAGGTCATAATACTTTCAAAGATTAATATCTGAAACACAAATTTCATCCCTAGGCAGCTTGTCCTAAAACTCTTGTTTCCAGAAAACAGCTCTTGCTCCTTCTGCTTTGAAGAAAACGTGATTTTGGATGGTCTTTAGTACATGGTCCTTCCCTTGGTGGTCGTAGTACTTCATAGTTTTTGATATGTTGCTTTGAGTAGCATCAGAGATGAGAGGAGAGCGCTGTTAGGGGCCTTCCCGATAATGGTAACTTTTTCAAACTGAAACTTCTTGAAGCTAAAACAGGACAGCTGCTAATTAGTTCTGTATCTGTAGAAATGACCGACCAGATCACATCTTTGATGTGTGAACTTCAAATTATCACCTGCCAGAGGTGGATCATAAAATAGTAGAAGGCAACGACTTTTATCTTTGCAGGAAATTGTAAAAGTAATCTGACTTTGACCTGTCTCACTTTCCTGTTAGACATCAGTGTTCAGGATATGAATTGTTAGCTTTGAACCTTGGCAAAGGATATGGATTTGGATTGTGAAATGTATGGTTGGAAAATGTCGTTTTGGGAGCTACTTTTGCATTGCTTTAATCCATTCATGCCTCAGATGCAATGCTAGATGCAGTTCCTTGAAACTTCTGTTCTAAAATTCCATATAATTTTGAACACAATGAGGCACAAACTTGTAGTCCAAAATACTGTGTGATATAGCTCTTGGTTCTTCATGAGGTGACCTGAACTCATGGGTGAGTAAATGCAACATCCATTATTTTACCATGTTTATAAAATCCAGACCACTGATAGGACCTTGTGATTTGCTCTTTAAATATGATTGCTAGAGGAAACTACTGTTGGAAGCTGTTGGGATTGTAGGTAAGCAGCCTGTAGTACTTAGCTGGCAAAATTTCAGAATAAAAATAGATGAAGCATTTGAGGAGAAGGAAAACTCTTAGAATGACCATGTTTAGGCACTCATTGCTTTTTAGTCATTCTGTGCTTTTGGACTACTGAGTGTTATGCTCAAATATTTCCGAATAGAACACAGTTGAATGAGGTGCAGCTTCAAACCTTTCCAATTTTTCTCTTTTGCTATGTTGGAAGTACCTAAGTTGTGGGACATGAAAATATGTGTAAAAAGATCAGGAGGCCTATAGACATGCTTAGCTTCTGTGTTTAGAATGTACAGCTATGCCTGCAAATGTTTGTTTCTGCAGCCTGAGGTGTTTTGGAACTCTGGATTACTAGTCAATACACCCTGAATATGTTGTCTATTGAATTGAATAATGAATTTTAAAAAACTGCAGTTCTCTTAAAACAGAGGGGGTTTTTTGTCCTATTTTGGGTGATGTCAGGACTAAAGGAAAAGTTTTATTTTCACCTCCTTACCCCCTTAGTGTAAATAGAGACAGTTGTTTTGTTTTGAAAACAAGGTTCTCTGCTCTGTTGTGCATCTGTTAGGTTTATTAAATGTGCATGTGGTAGGACTCCAGACTACTAATTCACTGTACTGTAATAGTTTAAAAACTTAGAGTTAAATGATGCTTGTAAACATGTTGTGATGCAGGTGTGGGTTAGATTCAAGATACTTCAGGAAGTGCTTAAGAAGTGCCAGTGCTGCAGAACCTGAGCTCAGGGAACAGCAGTGCACACCAGCTGCCCTCCTGTGCAGGTCTGTGTGCCGAGCAGAGCTGGGGTGTGAGTCTTGGCACAAAGTTTCAGGGACAAAGCGAATCCCTTCTCGGTCTGATCAGGCCTGCAGGGCAGCATGTGTGGGCAGGCAGCTGCTGTTCAGGCATTCAACATGGTGGTACTTCTAGTAATAAGATTAGAGCTAAATCTTTAAATTCACCAATGCACTTGTTGCTATTGTGTTTGAGACTTTATCAGATTTGAGCTCCTGCGTTCTTCTGGTGCAGACTGAGTAGTGGTGGCTGCCTCTGGCTGCGGTGCTGGTGTCTCCTGCATGGACTGACTGTCCTGAATGATGGGAAAGTAGTGCAGTGCCTTTGCTTATTTGGCCCGCCCTGGGCATGGTTTTAGTCTATTAATGGAAACAATTACTGCCTGCTCTAGCGAGATGCCAACTGCTTGTGCACATGCTCTTGCTTAACTGAGTAATTTCTCTGGTTGTTTGATATTTTGAAAGAATTTATGTTACTGACGGCAGAGTGGAAAAGGCTCTTTAAGGAAGTGTGAAAGTGTTGGCTGGAGACAGTGAGTGCAGCCCATGACAAAAAGGCCCATGCTGTGCAATGGTGTGCACCACAGGACTCAACTCTTGAGTTAACCTATGACCTAAAGCACCAAGTTACCTAAAACAGTTGTGTCCTTGCCTGGAGGTAATGTTGCTCTGTGTGTTACAAGAGGAAGTACAAGGGCCATAAGTTTCTCTAGCCATTACCTGACTTTGTATGTTGATATGAAATTGGTCATTAGAATTTGAGGTTTGATGGAGCTTGGGGTAGTCGTGTGTGCCTTTGTGGTTCTTCTGTGTGAAGCTTGAGGTGGATGTTTGCTGGGGGGTGATAGAGGAGCTCAGTATGTTATCTTAGAATATGAATGTCAACCAGAAAAATTCATTGCTGACAGGAGTTGAAAAATCAATGACTTGAGCTCAAGATATCCATGTTGATGAAGAGCAAGAGTTACATAAGCTGTGTTCAATGCCAGGGGAGAATGTCCCTTTATGTAATTTCCCATTTTGGGTGAAAGGTGAGTAAGTGGCTTTCTGATAATGTTGTGCTTGGTTATCTGTAATTCTGGCCTTTATTTTTGATAGTTGCCTTCTAATATAAAAATAATAGTTTAAAACCCCCACCCTCAGACATCAAAACATCTATGAATTCATAATCATATCCTAAACTAGTATATTCTGTAGTCATCAGCCACACCCTTAATTTCGCATTTTGTTAAATCCTAAATAGAGACATCCTCACATACACGCTTACCAAATACTCCTACATCATCTTTGGATAATGGGAAGCTAATGGCTTGTAAGGTGGAACTTTTTCAGTAGGTGGTAATTTGAATGTTCTGTCTCATTTCACTTGGATCACTATAGGGAAGTCTGTGTAGTCACAGCCCCTCATGAAGTCCCTCACATGCTTATCATCCTATGGTGACATATTTGTTATTTAGGTGTTATAACTCGGGAGAGAAATTTATACCCACAACTAGTGTTTTGACAAATTAAGCCATGAATATATTTTGGTGCTTATTAATGGTACAGGTTTTGTTTGGAGGTGCATCAGTCAGCACAGCAGTGGAAA
This sequence comes from Rhabdornis inornatus, assembly GCA_013397075.1. NCBI lineage: Eukaryota > Metazoa > Chordata > Aves > Passeriformes > Rhabdornithidae > Rhabdornis > Rhabdornis inornatus. Next base: position 1,411,411 of record VWZS01007332.1, on the reverse strand, counting down.
GGTGTGCCTTAAATTGTTGTGTTAATGCATGGTAACTAGCATGGTTTATGATCATGCTGCAGATGGGTGCCGAGAGGCTTACTGTGCACTAGCAACAGGATTTGTACTCAGCTGTTTCTTAAAAACTAATCTTCACCAAGCCTGTGCTGTTGCCTCTTTATGTTCAGTAACAGCATAGATACCAGGCTAGTAGTGACTGGAGATTCATGGTGCCGCTGCATCTTCTTTTGCAGTATGTATGTATATTCCAAGAATTTTAAGCATTTCATAAATATGAATCAAAGCAGTTGCTGTGGCTGGAATGGCATGCTTATTTCTGGATGTACTTAGGAAGATACTGCTCTATATGTTTAAAAAAGTGCCAGGGTGCATTGTGAACCGTAAACTTTCTATAAAATAACTTGATGCTTTGTTTTAAAAACACATTGCTGAAAATGTCAACACTTGAATATTTTTTTCTGATTTTTTTTTTGCATTGGAGAATATTTTAGGCCTATAAATACAATAAAAATACACATTGTATTTTATTTATTGAGCTTACACTTCCTTATAGTTTATTCCACAGTCTCTTTTTAAATACAAATGTCAATTCCAATTAAATAGTGTACAAAAGCCTCTAGCCAAGATTAAATTTTCTCCTAGTGTAAGGCTTCAAAATTCTGAATCTGTCTCTTGAGCTACTGCAATAATTTTTCTAGTGTTAAATACTAGTATGTGGAGTGATCTGTTTTGCTTAATTCTTACATGATGACAAGGAAGAGCAGATCTTAGATAAGAAACTGGGGGATTTGATACTTCTTCTCATGGTGGTTTCTACTTTGTCTGACTTCATTATTAATAATCATGTCCAACGTAGCTGAGGTGGCCTTTCATAAACTTGATTCTTTCAAAGTTGAAGCAAAAAAGATCATGTGAGGTGGAAGGGGCAATACATCTACCAAACAAATTGACTTGTATGATTACTACCACTGGCTGAAATGTAATTTTTAAAGCTTCAGAGTTCTTATTCTTGTTGAATATTTACTTTAAATTCAGTTTACTTTGTGATTCCAAAGCCCAGGCTTGTTTTACAGTTGACAAGCTTTTGCAAAAGATAAATCAACAGAGCATTCCAGTGGAGGCACAGAGCTGGTGGAGGTTCTCTACTGGCAAAGTTGCTTTATGGCCCTGAATGAGTGGTGTCCTGTTCTGCTTTGGAAAGTTTCTTTGTCAGCATCTGTCACTGTGAGTTTTTTAGATACGCAGTGTGATGCAAGTCTGCAGTGCTCCAGACTTGTTTTGGCTCAGTAGTGCCACCTCCCTGAATGATGCAAGTCCTAAACATTTTGATGAGTTTTGGTGTTTTTTCCTTCCTGTCATACTGTGTTGTCATTCTTTATTTTGAGATAATTCTTGATTTCTTTTAGGCTTCAAATATGTTTTCAGAGAATTTTGTCTGGCAAAATCTCCGACTGAAAGACTGAAATAGAAATTGGCCGTTTGGTGAAACAGAGAAATGTTAGTTTATATGTAGCTGAAGAGTGTAATGCGTTACTTATGTATCCTCTGAATGGTCAGCAACAAGTAATTGAGTTTGAATATGTTTGCTTTAAAGAGACCCGTGCAGTTATGTAAGGGAGTAAGAGCAGAAGGTATTTGCAGACCTCCTGCACTTTGCTGTTTTATTACATTGAGATAAAAAAATACGGTTCTGGAAGTTTTGTTTCACGTCTGTAATGGACCATCATCCCAGCACTCATGTTTTGCTGTTTTGGAGCTTCTGTCTGGATCCACAGCAGATATGCTATTCTGAAGCAAACTCTCTGGAAGGCAAGCTAATACTTTCCATAATGCCCATTACATTTAAAAAGAAGGAACTTTTAAATAGTTCTAATTCTTCTGGTGTAAATCTAATCCTTGTACCTGCATTTTTGATAGGAGTGCCCTTGAAAGATGCTGGTTCAGTGTCTGCAGAGAAGCTGACATATAAGATAACCCAAGAGATAGCTTGTTAATGAATTTGCTGCTGATGCGGAGAATATATGGGGAAAGCAAACTTGGGAACCAGGACAATGAAAGGCAAAAGAGAGCTGCAGAAATGTTTGCCCAACAACATGTTGAAACTACTTAAAATACATGTTGGAGAAAATCAAACCAACCAACATCTCCTTGATCTTCCCCCCTGCAAAAAAAAAAAAAAAAAAAAAGCTTCTTTTCATCCTCCTGAAAACCTGGCATTCTCTGGGGTGGTACTTGTCTTCATGGGTGTTCTGGTTGAGATCCAAGTTGAAAACAAAAAGGAAAATCAGTTATTGTAAACAGACCACTGTACCCTGGACATCTTGCTATGTAGCTTCCTTGTCAAGAGCTTCCAAGTCCTTAGAATGTTTATTGTTTGAGGTGTTTATAACATTGTAGCTAAATCCATGGCATGTTTTAGTGCATGGCTGTAATCCCTATTTTAACACTGAATTTCTACTGTTTATTACATTAAATGTCATGAATGAGAACCTTTTAAAATTGACTGAAATAATTGGAATAACGGGAGACAACTTGTGTGTCCATCAAAAGGATGATGAAGTGTGTTTGAAGATGGAGCATTTAAGTGTTCTCAGGTCCCTTTCAATGGAACAGTAACTTGATTCTTTAAATAAATTTAGTAGATGTTCTGTCTCTCTTAGCATTGCAGTACCATGATTGGATTCCTCTTTACTGTCAGAATTGCTGGGTATTGAAGGAGGGAGATGTCTGACTTCCATATGGTGAAAGTTAGAAGTTAGCTCTTGGCAGTTCTATTTTCAAGTTCTCAGCAGGGTGTGGTGAATGAGTACTGAACCTGGATAGACATCAGTCTAATCCTTCCTTCCTTGTTTACTCCTTGGAGCAGGCTGCATCCTCTCAAGTAGTTTTTGAAGTTTCAGTTTTGCAGATGTGAATGTGGCAGTGGCACTCTTCTTGTCAGAAATACTAATGCTGCCCTTGCTGCCACCTACACTCACAGATAGAAGTTTTGTGTGTGCTCTGAGGAATGTGGCGTACCTCTGTTTGGAGTTTCAGGATGTCCTCTTGCAACTTTGGGCTAGTTTAAACTGAGAAATGCAGGTTGGCAGTGTTGAGTGGGCTGAATGCCCTTTGTGTTTTGCAACACATGTGTGTTTTCTGAGTTATGGTTCTTTTGGTACGTGGTCTGACCTGTACTATTGCTATTTCAGAATTTCTTACTTGAGTGAAGAAGAGATCCATGGCCCATGTGCAAGATAGATAAAAAAGACTTTGAAAACACTCTTGTACTCACGTGACCAAGGTGTGAAATTAGTTTTATTAAAATCTCTCTAAGCCAAATTGATCTTAATTGGTCATCCTTTATCTAGGAGGTTGTTGTAGGATGACTTCTGAAGGATCTCATGGTTCAGATGTTTTTCTCAAGGTATTGGCATCTTCATCATGGTTCAGAAAAGACAGGCAAGTGAGCTTGCCTTTGCTCAGATGGAAGAGGGAAAGTAAGTGCTGGGTCTTTGTGGACTTGAAATGGGATATTATAAAATGGAATTGCAGAACTGAATTTTGGGTGAGGAATTTTTCATTAGTAGTGTGTTCCAAGGAAAGTAAATAGAAATACTGACAACAAGCAGTTGTTGCATAGGAAAAGAAAAACTAAAACTAGCTAATTTCATTAATTTCAAGAGACATTGGAAGTGATAAGAGTCTGACAACCTGTTGACTAGCAGCTGTAAGGAGCAATGTTAGAGTTCAGTGAGCTGAAAGTAAGTGTTTGAATTGACTAGGAAACTTGCATATTTTTTTCCAAATAATGGTGGAAATATTTTGTATTTTAAATACTTTTGTAATTATCATTCTACTTTGCTTCCAAAATAGAAGAAAAGTTTTAAATTCCCTGCAGAACTTTTCCTCTTAACAGAAGGAGCAAAGGCTTTGTGTTGGTGTCCTGTGGCATTTTTGGTTGGTTGGTTGGTTTGGGTTATTTTTGTAGTTTTTTTCTCTTGAAGTACCATTAATTGAAAAGTATTTGAAATGGGATACCTGCCTTAGCTGCTGCTTCTCTTGTAGTATGCTCTTTTAGTTTCATGTCTCAGTTTGCAGGTGGAGTAAATGAAGATAAATTAAGCTGGTGTGGAATTACTGATCAAACAACATATCTTAGCCAATTTTTTGTGTAGAATGGCTATTTACACAAAAAAGGAAACAACTGACTCCTTATTACATTGACAATTGAGAACTGAGGGTTGCTCTAACTTAAAATATTACTGATGATGGTCAAAATGGGGAAGCTACACTGAAGAATCAGTGTGATAGACATTTAAAATAATTTTGAACTTAGTGCTGTATTTGTCAAACCTGAGTTTTGTTTGCAGTATTGTTCCTCACCTACTTTGCTCCTTCACACTCTTATCCTAGTGTTACTAACCCAGAACTGCTGACCTCATTAATGCTGCTCCCTAACTAATGTAGTGCTTATCAGAGTTCAGAACCTGCGTGCCCTTTCATATGACTTTTCAGGGTGTTTCAGACCAATCTGCTTGCTCAGAGTCTTTCTTGTTCCTTAATATATGGCTTCTCATTCTCTTCTAAGGATCTTCTGTCAACTTTTTGAGAGACCACATGTAATTCTGCTTTATTTCTTCTTGTTTGTTTTGTGTAACTCTGTTCAGTATGCAGGCAGATCCCTGGGTAGATCATTTAGGCCGTGGGTTATTTATGGCAGAGATAATTAGCTGAGTTGCAGCTCCTGAAACAGAAGAATTGCAGCTCAGTGTCGTGGAAGTTTAGCTGATAAGCTTCGTGAGGCCTCAGCTCCTCTGTGGAGAGTCAGATCAGGAGACTCAGTGCTGGAATCCTACAGTCTGGGTGTCTAGCAAAGCTTCAATAGCCAATGCTGCCCGTGCTGTATCTGGTGTTTGTGGCAGTGTTGGAGTCAAGAGCAATGCCAGGGACAGGAAAGGGCAGAAGGTAGGTGAGTGTAGGCCTCCACTACTGCTCTCCTAGTTTAGATGCAGTGCGGGATGAGCACATGTTCAGGTAACGAGGCAAAGCTGATGGGAGTCTCCTAAAACTCATGTGTGAGGACTGGCTATATAGAGATATCTAATGGACACCATGGTGTTGATTTGGTGTCTGGGAGTACCTGCAACAGGCTTCTGAGTGTACACGCTGTTTTCTGGGATTTTCTGTTTCCGGAGTGGTTCAGCCTGCTCCCATCATGACTGGTAGAGCTGACTGCAATTGCCACAGAGATGGTACTAAATGGAACTATAAAGCTGTGTCTTAAGTAGTACTTGAAGTATTTTGTTGAATACTAGCAACTACGTCATTTAAATACTTCGCCAAAAAGTGAGGTAACACTCACAGATTGATTTAAATACACCTGTTGACCTTACTGATTGAGTTGAATGTTAATTTTAAAGCACAGTTAGTTGCAGTAGCAGGAGAAAAACAATCATCAGGAAGGAATACATTTTTCACAGTTCTCTCTTTCTGTGAAGGAGACTTTCCATTGTGTAACTGCAGTACAGCATCACTGGCAAACACTTCATATCCCAGTGCAGGATTCCAGAACTCACTTCTTAACTGCCTCTGAGTGGGTGCCAGCACAGACCACAGACTCTCCTGCAGTCTCTGGGTCAGCATGCAGGGGGCTGGGCCCACTAGCCAGGCCTGACTTATCACCCTGCAGGCTCTTTAAACATACAGAGCTAATCCAAGTATTAAACCTCGTAATTTCTGTTCAAGCAGGTCCATAGATAAAGTTTATCCTTTTTTCTGTTCTCCTCAAGTTTACATGGTGTCTTTAAAGAGCATGGGAGAATGCAGGTAGAAGGTCAGGAGAATGAAGGGTAGAAAAAGAAGGAAGTTAAAGTGTTATCTCCAGAAATGATGGTGCTTTAGAATAGAGCTTGAATGCTGTTAGCAACTCCCAGCAGCACTCTGCTGATTACTCTAAATGGGAAGCTTTGATTGCATTTAGTCATCTGTAGTTATTATGGTAGTGTGTGTGTGTCACTCATGTCTCAGCTCTTTTGTCTGCTTTCTGTGTTTCGCTCCTCTGAGTAACTTATAGTAAGTACTCACTGACAGGGATTGGGGTTTTTTTATCCTGTTATTAACTACCTTGTATTTATATTTTTGTATACTAATTGGTAAATATCTTTCTCCTGTTCTGAAACATGTCAGAGTGGACAGCTTGATTTGATTTTAAGACGTCTAATTTAGAGTTTGGTTGTTTTTTGGATTTTGTTGGGTTTTTTCTACTGCAATAAGACAAATCTTATCACAGAATAACTTTTTTTCATAATGCAGCTGTGCTTAGTATGCTGCTGCTGAATGAAAAGGCCTCTTCATTTCTGCAGGGTGGTATAGACTCTCCTGTTCTCAAGCTCTCCCTCTCTTAACCTGGAGTGCTCCTTTGCTCACTGTATCCATGCTGAAGCTGTGCCCTTTTTAGTACCTGATCAGGTGCTTTTCTACTGCATGAAAGGATCCATGCACCTTCTCTGTTTTTAGGCATTGATTTGTCTCTTCACCACTTTTTTTTGCTTTGTTTTATGCCCTGAGTTAAAAAAAACAAACAACCTGGCTGGACTGTGTCTGGGTTTTTTCCTGCATGATAGATCTGCAACATGGCTAAAATTCTCACAGGTAATGGCAATGGGAAGATATTTCAAAAAACTTTTACTTTTGAGTAAACCATGTCAGGAACTAGGTAGCAAAGGTGATTTTGTCACTATGGCCTTTGAACTGTGATAGGACCTGAAAAGTTGCAAACTCAAGTTTTTGTTAATTTTTATAGCCCTGTGGAATTTTAGAGGCTAGATTCTTTACCTCCCTATTTCCTGATGTCAGTTCATTGTGTCTGTATTGTGTGTCACTGTATCTCTTGGAGCTTAACACCAGTTGGTGTGGTAGAAAAGAACAGATGTGTCCATCTTTCTTGTAATGGCGTTAAATATGAGAATAGTGATTTTGCCACTGAAGCCAGTGTGCCACTGCAAATTCCCTGGGCAAGTTCTGTGGAGAGAGAAGCTGTTGATCCCAGCTGGACATTTTTCAGAGCAAAACCTGCTTGGACTTTTTTCAAACACATTGCAGTGTTTATGTGCAGAGCAAAGCGTGGAATAAATTGGTGATCAGAGGTTTGCTGAAGCATCTGACAGGAGTTACAGGAGTAGTTGGGCTGGGCATGCCTGTGTGAAATGTTGGGTTTTTGGGGAATGGGACAGGCTTGAATTCAAAATTAAAATAGATTTTTAATGTCTCTTAAATTTACACTTGAACTGGGTTTTGTTTTGTTCGTTTTTTTTTTTTTTTTGGTAACAAAGGCTGCAAAAGCTTAAATACTTCTTTTCGGAGTTTTAAAGTTTACAAGTCAAAAACCAAAAGAATCCAGATATTTTAGTGAGCAAATGTAGTAGTAAGTTGTAGATCTCTGTAGGTTGTATACCAGTTGTGATTTTAAAATATTGTAGAAACAGTGCATTACTGGTTTTAGTTTGGGCTTGTTTTTTTTGTTTACATGATATTTGATATGTTTTTAAAGTAGACATCAAATAGCTCCTATTTTCCATCCCTTTGCCAGAATTGCCTTTTCTGAGCACATAATTCTCTGGGACCTCAAAAACAGGTGAGGATTAATCAGTTCTGAGCATGTTCTTGCTGTCAGAAGGATATTTTTCATCGTGTTCCCAATTTTCTTGGACAAAGTGTTCCAGCTGTCTTCATTCAGTAAAGATACCATCAATTACAAGTAATTAACAGGTCAAATCAGATTATGATCTGTGGGTTTTCTTTTTGAGAGGTAATGATTAAAATGTCTGTTGTAATCTAATAATTCTGCATAGGTCAGATCCAACCTGGAGTAGTTTCCAAAGAAGAAAAATGTATTGTGGATGCTTTTTCATATTGAACATTAAGAGTTTAAAAGGTCAAGATATGAATGAGTGCTGAAATTCAAAAAGTTGATGAGAGGCCAGATTACTGAGAGGCCAGATTACTTTGGCTTAGTAGTTAAATCTCTCCCATGCACCTTTTTACTTCTGGCTTTTTGAAATGAAGTCCTACATAATTTACTGCTGGAAGTTCCAGGGCTTTTCCACAGAAAAGTGAGTGAAACTGTAGGCCATTAATTTGGACTGGATGAACAACTGACCTTGAACTCAAGGGTGTGATCAGGTAGTGCCTTGCAGATCAGGCGAGGTTGCATCAGAAATTACTACCCTTCAGCTGTTTAATACTGTGCCCTGAGAGGTAATGCCGATGTTGATGAGGTTCTTTGTATTTCTGTTAATTTTTTTTAGCTGTAATATTTAGGTTTTAAATAATATTTAAAAATATGTATTTTAATATTGCTAATGGTAGATGGATAACTTCATACAAGGAACAGAAGGTTCCATAATGTACTAAAGACTAATAGCTGAAAGCTCAGGTCCAGTGAAGGGCTTGGGGTGGGGGAGGGGAGGCTACAAGTGCATTTAGTTATTGGAAGAAACTGCTAAAGGAAAGAAGGAATGTATCTGCTAACTTGAGGAAACAAGATAAGTCTCTCCTTTTGCCTTTGATCACTTGTGCTTCTCCTGTTTCTGGATTGTGTGGTGGGTGAGACAAGTCAGTCTCCTTTCTGAAGTGGAATACTTTGGTCTCCTGCTGCTTGGATGAAGCTGGGGTGGTGGTTACCATCTTCTGAGTTTCTAGTATCACAGAAAAAAATCTTCAGTCTTCAAGGCCTGCACTAAGAACTACACCTGCAATTTTTTTTTCCTTAATGCTGTGTCTCAGGTTGCTGGTGGTGTGGAATATTGGTCAATCATGAGAATTATAGTAAGAAAATTTTTAAAACGTGAACAGTTTCTTCTGAGTCACAGTATGGGATTTCCCACATTTGAGAGAAAGTATGTGATAACACATTTTGCTAACCATGAAATATAAGGTGCTAATTAACTTCTTTTCATTGCTCATGTCTATCAGCTAGGATCACCTTCTTTTAAAAATAGCTTTTGCTTTGGTATTTGTCTGCCCTGTGTATTTGGGCTCCGCAGTTTAGTGAAAGATAAGAATCAGAGATGACTTCTAAATGTGAAAAATTGGACTCACTTGCAGGCGGAAGGTTGACCACTGCAATGAGTACAGCTTTAGACAGAAGCTGTAGGAGGACAGAAGATAAAAGAGCATTGTGTATTATGAGCTGTGTCAAGAGGGTTTCTTATAAAATGTGTAGATGAGAAAGAAGAGTTTTGGGGGATCATGATAGAATCAAAAGCTGGTAACAGTTCACAAGAGAATTTCTACTGCATTTTTACATTTAATAAGATAAATTAAACTGTTCAAGTTGTGTTTCCTTGGTGTTGGTGCTTATTGATGCCTACAGTAACGTTGCTGTGACTTCAGAGAGAAGGGGGAATGGAAGGCCCACTACAATTGTTACAATCTGGGAGACAGTAAGGATGAAATTTAGTCTCAAAATTCTGCAGTTTGCAAGCAGAGGAGCATAAAATTCTCCAGCGTGTATTTAAGATGACAGATTGCTTGAGCAATCCAGTAGTTTGTCTCGTCTGTTTGAATTATAAAATGACATAAAGTCTGAATCATTGTGTAAGTGATGGTTGAGTGATAAAAAAACTGTTTCCTGAGAATTTGCTTCAGAGATGCTCATTCTTCAGCTGCCTGTAATAGCATTAGAGAAGTCTCTGATTTTAGAAATTATTTAGATTGTATACAGGAAACAGCATATTGCCTTGATGGAGCAGCTTTTCTTATTTTAAAGAAATTTTGGTTCAGTTGATGGACATATTTGAAAAAACTCCAGCATGTAATTGTGAGGCTTTTTGTGGCTGTTATTAAAAACAGGTGCCAAGTAAATAGTAACGTTTTTTTTTTTCAATGGTGAAAAGGTTCATGGAGATGCTTAGTTGTCTCTCTGAGGTAAGCAGAAACCTTGCTATGCAAGACTGCTGTTAACGAGCTTGACTTTTATTATTGCCAGCTGAACAAGCAGCTCAAAGTAGCTAACAGAATTTTATATTAGTCCTATACCAGCTGGAGTCAGCACAGATGGCAGTAATAGTTTCCATCACAGTGCAAAGATAAATGGCTGCTCTCTTGTAAACATGGAGGACTGTTAAACAGAGATCCCAAGCAATGTGTTTACTAGTACTTATTAAGACATATTGAGTATCTGTAAGACCAAGTCCTGAATGTTAAATTTCTCCGAATGTTATGATGAACTGCCATGATGTGAAGAAAACCACTTTTTAAATAAATAATAAGCTTATTTCAAGAAGGAAGTGATGTATTTGTAAAAAGACATGGTTTATGGATCACGTAGTGCAGTTGCAGTAAATTAGAATAATCAGTGTCTTGGATTTGGAGGAACAGAATTGATGGGAAATGTCTTCTTTTTCTTCACCTTGTGGCAGAGGTGCAGAACAGAGGCAAAGTTTCACACAGGGGCTGCAGGAGGTTGTAAATAGAATGGTCAGTGTTTAGCATTGGAAGAGAAATCCTGTGATAAAAATTGAAGCTTAGATGAGGTGATTTAGTTGGAATTGGGTCAGAAGGCACTGGTTGGTATTGAAAAGGGAAAATTGCTGTAAATCCCTTATTACAATTTTCTGAGATTATGGAAGTAATTTACAGTAATGAAGAATAGATGACTTTTAAAAGCTCTTCAGGAATTAGTTTGAAAAAAAAAGGTCCCTGAAGTAACTTGTCTGTTTTGACTTTCTGTGAATGCAAAAACATTTGAAACTTGTTCTCTGAAGAAATCCATCTGCTTGTGTGTTGTCTGGGGTTCTTTTAAAGTTTTTTCCAGACTTAACTATTCTCTAGGTTATGGCATGAAGGAGAACAAACCATTAAATAATTGCTTCGACCGTGGAGCTCTGTGCAGGATGTGGTAAAGCAAACAACTGAGCAAACCTGGAGGGCAGAGGACTTTTTCATTGTTCCCTGCCAGGGTCACCAAGCCTCCCCTTACTGTAGGCAGCAGGCAGAATCTCTGGCATCTCACATAATCCTACAGGTAAAATGAAATGAGCATGTCTTCGGAACAACTTTGGATTACAGTTGTTCACATAAGTTGGTTAATGGGATGATATACTAGAAGAATATTTCTGAGGTTGAGGTATTTAAGAATTCTTAGTACTTCTTCCACTATTAATCTAGTGTTGCTGTTGGCAATGAAAAAAGAGTGAGGTTAGGCTGGGTGTACATGTGTCTGCTGCTGTTGGGCACCAGGGACAATCAAACATTGCCGTGCTGTGCCTCCCTTCTGGAGAAGAGTTACTCTCAAGGAATACAATTTAAACTCTGGTTTTATGTTTGTGTGCCAGGCTGCTGGGTTTTGATACCGAATTAAGGTGTGTAAGAACAATAATTTTTCATTCTGCAAAATCTGGGAGATATTTTACTGCAGCAGACGACTCAGGTCTGACCATGAAAATACAATTGGCATTCACAGATTCCTGAAGTATAGTCAGTGTATAGAGTACACTTCATTTTTTTGTGGTTTTCTTTTTCCCCCTTTTTCTTCATGTATGAGGTGTGTTTTTGGAAAAGAATTGCTATTAGTGACGAGCTTTTCTTAAGAAAAACTTTTTTGAGACAATTCTTAAAATGGGCCAAGACAAGCTTGGTGAAATTTTAGGTTTGCAAAATCTACTTTTAAGCTGCTGAGTTTGTTGGAAACAACCACTTCACCCAGATTTTCCTGTATTATTTTCCCTGCTACTGCCTCCCCCAATAAAAACATGTTTCTAAAATCTCTCTTGTCCCTCTGAAAGCTTAACTAGGAGATAGCTACTCATATAGCAGTAACAATAGGTTTAGTTTAGATGTACTAAACTGCTCTCTAGGACTAGCATTGGATGGATTTTATTCCTTTGGAAAATTACTAGCCAAGATACCAAGTTTACCAGGGGTGTTGTCATTTGTCCATTGTTGTTGTTTGTCCGAAAAGCATGAAGTAGATAAAATGCAACTTTAAATTAAATTTCTTGCTGTTTTGTGATCTGATGCAGATACATTTGTGGTCCTGTGGTTTTATAGGTAGGTGCTGGAAGTACTCTTAGGAGCAGAAATGCTGTGTGCCAGTATTCATTGTACTATTCAGAAGTTAGACCTTTTCCTGAAGTTCTCTGTTTGTTTCTCTACCTTTAAAACAGAGAAATTAACAATCTCTGGGATTGTTTTGGTTTTTTTCCCCAGGCCTCTGATTAGCATAGTAAATATTCTTGAGTTTTATCACTTTTTTTTTTAGACAGATTTGCTGCATTTCCACAGAGCTTCCCTTTTACTGTAATTTAGCGTTATGTTTGACCTGAAGTATGAAACTCATGGGTACCAAAAGATCTGGAAGGATAGTTCAAGGACTGGGCTTCTGTTGACTCCCAGTTAATTTTCATGCCAATAGTTAGAAAATACCAATAAGGAAACAAATGTTTTTGTTGGTAGTTGTTCCTTCAAATGCTCCTTTGAGGCTGTTCCTTTTTGAGGAGGGCACATGCTTTGGTGGAGAATATTACAACATATTTTTACCACTGTTTTTCTGAGTGTATTTTTGAGGAGAATCTTTTGGAAAATATTAATTATCTGCGAAGTATTAATACAGTGTAAGAAAGAAGAGCTCATCTCCTGTGCCTCAAACATTCAAATGATGCTGAGTGTGCAGTTTTGGTGTTGTTTGTGCTGTGGGTTGAGCATTAATATGCAGTATATACACATAACATGCCCCAGGACACAGACACATGAGTCGGTTAATCCATGGCATTTCAAGCACTCTGCTTTGAAAGATTGCAGACACTTCGTGAAACCCCTAAAGGTGATTTGTCTATAGAAATATGACTACATGTATCTCTGGATGAATTCAGGCTGCATTTCTCATGCTGAAGTTCCTGCTTTTCAAGACACAGATCTTTGTTTCTCATATTTCTGACAGTGTCTGGTCGGCATATACACCTGACTTGATCTAAGGTTATTACTTACACCTTACCCTTCCTGCTCTGGATTCATAAAAGATTTTTTCTTTAAGTTCTTGGGAGATCTTGTCATCAAATACTGAAGGGTGATGTGTCTAGCCAGCCGTTGGATTATCATTCACATTATTGTAACTCTTAAGTTCTGTGTTACGGTAGCTTTTTTCTGCTTGGTTTTTATAGATATTATATTTTCCTTGTGGAACAGACTAGCTGATTTACACATTCTTTTCAGGTATTTTGGAAAAACACCCATTCTCTCACCTTGTATTTCTTTAATGTTGGTCCTGTTATATGAAGGTGTTCTTGCAGAATATGAGTTTCAGAATGAATTTTGCAGAATGCCAAGTTTCCCACCAAGATCACCGGTGAGTTACAGAGCTTTCCCCACACACCCTTATCTTCTGTTCATCACATCTGACTGGGCTGTTGCTTTGGAAACCGTTGTAATGTCGCAAGTGACTTCATTATGATTAAATGAGGGGAAAAAAATAGAACAAAAGAGCACATTCCTGCTTCAACATGCAACTTGGAAACTGAAATTGTCTCACATACATTCTCCCTGTTTCAGAGCACTTTTTGGTAGTGGCGTAGATCTGTCCTGCTAGTCAGGAATAAAATCTATACTTTGAAATTCTTGTTATTTATTTCCTTTAAATAGAATCAGTAATCAACTGGTGTAGTTACACAGATAACTGGCTTATACTCTATTAAAAGCTGTGTGTGGTTCTGTCAAAGAAAGAACTATTTAATGTCCATCACAGAGACTTAATTAGTTGTCTTTAACACTGAGAATGTTGTAGTTTCCTGTTCTGTCTGGGAGTATTTTCTATTTATTTCTAGTATCTGTGTAAATATTTGGGTTTCTGAAGCAGGTCTGTAACTGCAGCTAAACAGAAGATTATAAAAATGTGCCAGGATGCTGCAAAATTTTTGGCACTGTCTCAGCATTGTTACTGATCTAAAGAGATTTCCACGTATTTTGTGGTTATGTTGGAGGTTTTTCTTCTTGGTTTACACTTAATAGATTGTCTAGTAAATTGAAGTCTTCAATGCCATATGGTAAATAACGAAACTTACTAATGTCTGAAGAAGGAAAAACCAGAGTTATGGTTTCCTAGACCTGCCTCCTTAATGGTCTAGAAGCTGTTTGATGAAGGTTGCATCTGGTTTTCTAAATAGTAAACTCTTCTATCTGTGCAGCTTGCATTCAAAAACATAGAATGGTCAGGAGCCAGATCAGTGATTGTTGCTTGGAGGTGGGAGGGATGGGAACAGGAGGAGACTCTGAAGGAGTTCCCACACTCTTTGGCACGATGGTGTATGTGCAGTGCTGGCTGGGTGTCCTGCTGTTAGCTCTGGTACTCAGTTCTGGGTCTGGATCATTCCCTGAAGTCTGTAGTAGCTCAGTGTGCTGCTGCTCAGGTGCCAGTGCTTTGCTGGGAATCTCTCCAGAACAGGTTATTGAGCCACCAGCCACACCTTGCTCTGGGCCTTCCTTACAGGGAAGGGGGCTGGCAGTCAGAGCACTCCTTGTTATGCCTGCTCCTGTGCCAAGCAGAAATCGCTAACAGGTCTGCAGAAGTTTAAAGCACTTGGACAGCTTGATAAGTGCCACAGCAAGTAAAGATAGTCTGGAATGTGTTTAAATCCAATTCTTTTTCGTTCTTCATTCAACTATTGTCACTGGTTTGTGAATGAAGTGGTTGATGTGTGAAATAGTGTTACAGAAGCTGGTGAAGTATAGAAAATAAGCAGGGTGTGAGACTTGCTGCAGAGACACCATTTTTTCTTTGGCTATATCCATATGAACTGCTAAAATTGATGTTTACAGCCACTGATAAACTTTTAAGTCGTTAATACTTTCAAATAAATTGTCATTTTCTTCCCTAAGTGTCCAACACCTTCCTTTTTTGGCAAAGCAAAATGAATAAGCCTATCCTGAGTAATACATGAATTATCTTTTCCATTATCTCTCAGGAAGTTCTGATTGTTTCTGAAACACTGCGTACTACTGATCTGCTACCTGAGGAATGTGTCCACTCCCTCTATTGTATAAGTATGTGGTGTAACCATTAATATGAATCTGTTGTTCACTTGTTCTTTCTGGAAAAATAATTAACAGTATTGAAATAATATGTTTTTTTTGTACCAAAAAAATGTTTTTTCCTCAGTGTATATTTTTATCATCTGTCTAGGTAGCTGCGAATGAGCATCTTATCCCTAGGAATCTCTGCATATGATCATGTCTTTTTGCTTTTGTGGCTGAAATCCTAAATTAGTTACTGAATCATAAATTCTAATCTTGTTGTTGATCAAGACAGCCTCTTAGTCATGGTCTTTCTGTACCATCAAGGAAAGTATTGGTTTATCCAGAAATATATGCATATTCCTGGATAAATCAAATACTGATAATACTCACATACAAAGCATACACTTTTTCAGTCAGAAGTCCATCAGAGTAGTCTACTGTGAATTATCATCATCTAAATAACAGAGATAGGATGCATAAATAGATATTTAATTCACAAAATTCAGGTGGACTTATGTTACCGAACATATTTGGTATTTTTAGCAGATACATGTTGAGCTGAGGTACCGTATTTGTGAGAGGCCAGTTCTTTCTGAATTCTATTTATAGGCTGGCCTGGAATGCTCACATGATGATATTGTTTGTAATCTTGGGTGTTTTTATTGCCAGTGATGCTATGGCAAAGAGCTTCTCAGTATTTCCATTATACAGTTCCATTTCTAAGCTGTATGCCTAGTGCCTAACATAAAGCTTGCCTTGGAGGTTGAAGATGTGACTCCTCTGCAAGTGGAATAAATCCTGTCTTTGTATTTTTGGAATAGTTATGTGATTGCAGTGACTTGTATACATTTCATTATCATGTTGCTACAACAAATATTAAAACACATGGCAGTTTAAAACAAGATCTGAAAAGTATCCATGGAAAAATGGTCAAAGACTAGAAAGAAAACTGAAACTGCAATATTGCAGTTTGTGAGTTTGCTCTGGTACAGTGGAGTTTAATCCAAAATGTTCAAGCCATAAATGATTTTGAGCTCAGTTAGTGAGACTCTGTTAAGAATACTAGCCAGAATTAACCTTGGCAATACTTCAGATGTTTTGTTTCAGTGTTCTTTGGTTTTATTAGGTTCACTCCAGTTCATTAGCGCAGTGTTTAAAAAACCGAAAGCAACCAAACAATTTCATTTGAGGGGAGTAGAAATGGAGGAGCAGAAAATAGTCAAACTGGCAGGAAAAGAATACCACTTATGTATAGTTGTACTAAAATATGTCAAAGCAAAAAGGAAAAAAAAAGTTTTTTGTTTAAATTTTGTTTTGGTCAGCTGCCTAAAGGAATATTTCTGTCTTCTACCTGATGACCATCTTCACTGATGGTAATTTTCTTCTGTAAGGTAAAAAGAATCTTTCCCTTGCTGCCTTCACTCCCTCTTTCCTTCCCTCCTGGGTAGAACGCGATATTATTGCCTATCGTGACAAGGTGGGATTGCAGGGGGGTTGAGTGAGTCAGGCTTTAGAAAATGCTTGATACTTTTTGCAGCACTGTACAGAAATTGTATCTATTTGTAGCTGCCCAAGAGTCAAGAGATACTGTTCTCAGAGTAACTAAAGGAATTGCCCTAAGTGCCTTACGTGGATTAGTCAAAAAAGTGCAAGTTGGAAAAGCTAGGTTTCTATTGAAAGGTTACCGCTTTTATGTATAATTTTGTTATTCAGTTAACTTATTTTTGTCTGAGCTTGACAGTAATTTTTATGCCACTGATGCATAACTAAAGGAAATGTTATATTGAGCCTTTGAGGTTTGGTTGTGTTTGTTAGGGAGAGGTTACATCGCCTACAAAGAGGTTGTTTAGATTAGGAAAGATACACTAAATATGAAATAGTTGCATTTCTGCTTTTCTATTGACTATTTACGTACAGGTGTTGCACAGAGGAGAAGGTATGCATGTGTTCAGTAGGGCAAGCAAAAAATATCCATTTTTGTCACAGGTAGCATAATATACATTTAATAAAAACAAAACTGCAATCGCAGAATGTAGCCACTCAGTTTATACTATAATAATAGACATGGAAGGCTGTATTTGAAGGAAGCTTTTGTGCATTTCACTTAGCTTGGTCCTCATTATTTGGAAAGTGAGGGGTAGAAAAGCTAAGATGTTTGTATAATTTTCCATTGCAACCTGTTGAGAAGAAAACTGCAACTAAAGCAAATATTTTTAGTGCCTTAGATATGCTGTCTCTAGCTTTGCCTTTTTTTTTCTAGAGTACAATTTCTTGGATGCAGCTTTTGAATTGGATGATGCCACATAATTTGTTTGCAATATATTAAAAACAAAAATAGTACTGAGTATTGCTTCACATCCCACGCTTTAGATTTGATTCTGCAAAGTCCAAAGGTAGAAGGATATTTTGCTTTTGAATTATATGTCAAAACTCAGTACTGTCATTTTGATTTTGGACTTTTGCATCACCTTCTTTTCTAATTGCTGCATTCTTTTAATCTGCATCTTTTTCTTCTGAAACAACAGTGAATTATGTTCTAGTAATGGCATATTGTTTCAGATAATTGGGAGAAGCTGACCAAGAGGTTCTGTAGTTATCAGCACTTATCTAGTGAAAATATTGATAGCATTTTTAAGACTCATTGTACTTTTTACATTTCTTTTCAGCAATTCCTGTATGAATGATATTGGGTATATAATTTAGCCAAGGTTTTGCAGAAGATTTTGTTCATTTTGGAAAGGATGTGCTCATTTGGCAAGTTTCCTTAGCTTATTTTTATAAAGACTTCTGAAAGATTCAATACTCAAAATAATTTAACAGTTCCAGTGAGTTATTTTAAGCTATCAAGACACTGATATTCATGCTTCAAGTGTTTTGGAGGAAAAGAAGCCAGCCACAACCTACAGAATTCTGACTTTTAGCTTCTCCCACTTAATAAAAATAACAGATTCAGTAGGCATGATCCACGTGTCCGGCCAAAATCCTTTCTTTCTCCCCTGGACATCTTGTGTGGAGTTCTGAAGAGGTCTCTGCTTGGTCTGGTATTTCTTCTTTTATAAATGAACGGCGGAGGGGGTGAGTATGGGTGTGATGGAATATATTGGCAAGACGGTGTTGCTGTGGCTGCTGTTGGAGTGTGGCAGCCACAGAAAGCTGTGGGACAACCTTCAGGTGGGTTGTGGCTGCATAATAAAAGGGTACATGAAACTCACTGTGAAACACAAAGCTCTTCTGACCTTATGTACCCAGGCATGGTTTCTGGGCTCCCTGTTCCCAGGCAAATCGTTTTGGAGTTGTGCTCATTTAAGGGAAACCTCAGCTCAGTGCTCAGCAAGTGAATAAAAAATGGCAAGAGGCTGTCATGACCCACTGGAAAAGCATGTCGGGAAGGAGCAGGGAATGAGGAAGGGAGTTTCATATCTCTGTACAGCTGCAAGGTGCTCTTGACTGTTGTGTTTTATTCTGACTCTCCGGTCTCAAAAAGGTCTGCTGGATCTAGGAAGAGATAGAGAATGTCAGTAAGGGTGGTAAGCTTACAGACCACTTCTGCATGAAGAGCCAATAATAAAGCAAGAAGTCTTTAGTCTAGAAGAAGACAGCTGAGGAAGGCAAAGGGGTATGGTTAGAGATCTGTACATACACAAACAACAGGAGGAAGGATTTACTGCCCATCGCCTTACAAGAAGTGTGGGACTTAAATTATCAGAAGGTGGATTCAGAGCAAGTACAAAGATATGTCTATAATTAAATTGTGGACTTTGCCACAGGATGTCAACTTTTAGAAGTCTGATTAAAAAATTGTTAGGTAAATTAATATATAAAAACCCGGTCACTGAAGGCCATTAAGGTTAAGCGTACCAGTCAATTCCAATTTCTCACTGTCCGTGGCTGGTGAGAACACCTGTGTTTTGCAGCTGCACTAGGCTGCTGCTGGGTTTTATGCTGTGTTCATCAAGTGGCTTGATTAAAGGGCCTGATGGCTGTCAGAGGCAGGATCTGCCCTTCTGTGATATGGCAGTGGTCTAGCAGTCAGTACAGCTTCACCCCTCTCTCTCTGGCTTCATGTTCCCACTTGCACATTGGTGTTTGCTGTGTACATTCTCTGCATTGGTTTCTGGTTCTGTAAAACTATGAGAATTTTTCAAATAAAGAATGTCACAGCAAATTAATGTTCCCCCCAGCTCTCTCATTGCCCTGCATTTTTCTGGCAGAAGCATAGCTGAATGTGAAAGGCTGTGGCATAGAGTTAGGAACAAGAAGTTGGAGAAGAGCAGAAACTTCTTAAACTGGCTTTGCTTCTTTGGCAATTACAGTGAGGTATTCTTAGAGCAACTGTTGCCAGTGTCTTAGTCTGAAGCTTACTCATTCTGCCCTCAGACCTGAAACAGCATACGCACTTAAAACCTTACCTGTTTTTCCTTCTGCCCCATCTCCTGTGGAGATAAAACTATTTCACCTGCAGCAGTGTAATTAAAGATACAATCTCTGCTTTCAAAGTTTTCCTTTCTCTGAGATATTCTCAGAAAGAATTTGCTAGCTGGAGTAGTACTTCAGGTTTTGAAAATAAAGCAATTTCTATGGTTCTCGCCTCCTTTGTGGTCTCTAATGCAATCTGAAATGTTGTCATGATTCTTCCCTTTGCAATTCACAGAAGTTAGGCAGCAGTTCTTCAAGAGTACTGAAGGAATATAGGAAGGTCTGGAAAGAGTTATGCTTTCTGTGCAGAAAGACTTTTTTTTTTTTGTTTCCGTATTTTCCAATTTTTTAAAATGCAAATATTCCTTCATAAACAGTTCAATATGAATGCAACATAGGAACAATGCCACATCAAGAGACTCTTGGTTGTATTGGACTTGGTAGTATTCTCTGGACTTTTGTTGTATTCTCTGCATTTCAGGTTCACTATGCTTAAGAAGTATAAATTCAAACTGATTTGAAGAGTGGGAGAACTGCAAAACCTCCCTATGCAGAAGTGTGTTTAGAGCTGCGAGGGAAGTGCAACATATGAGAGCACATGTAGAAAGCCAAGTTTGATTGAAGGGTTAAATTACAGGGCATTGTTGGTACAAGAACAAAATAAATGAGATTCAATTTCTTCACTATTAGAGTTTGGGAAAGCTTTCTGGACAACTGGAGAAGGAGTCAAAATTCAAAGTCAGTGCTGTTCTGCCTCAGGGAAGGCTACTCAATCTCAAAAGACTTTATGGCATTGTTGCCTGTGACAATTACAGACTATATGACATGGAGATTCTTGCTCTCTGTTTTATTGCTTTATTCAGACAGCTAATGTGTGTTAGCAGATGTAAACTCACTCTTTAGCTGTAAGAATAGACACAAATAATTTTTGTTTCTGCCTTTTCAGGAAATACTGAAAATCCATTTTGGTTCTTAATAGTCTGATTACATTAATGACTTGTGTACCATTATATTGTGACCTCTTTCTAGACTTTCTAAAAGCCATCAGTCTCTGTGAGGTCTGAGATGACTTCTGTTTCTCTTCACTATCTTGTAAATTGCATTCTTGCTGTGCTTGTGATTCTGTGAGTTCACATTTACTCTTTGAAATCACCATTTCTTATATTGAATTGCCCTTGTAATACTTAATCAGAATAATCAGGAATTTTACTCTTGACCTACACTGTAGTATTGCTGTTGGTTTTGAAATGAATTGAAATTTTTATGGGACAGAGCCCAACTATTTTGGGTATTGTAAAAATGAAGTCTGTTGTAACAAAACAGATAAATTGTGCTGCTCTTCTGTTTTTGAGTTAAGCAGTACAAATGCTGGTGTTTAGCTATGGACTCATTCTCCACTGAGGCACTTCAAAGTATCTGTAACTGTCTTCCCTCTATAGTAGAGTCTCTATGTAAAGTCAGCAGTAAATCAGCTTTGCCTGTTTTCCCCATTTATATTGCTGACTTGCGCATGCAAATCTTTCAAGATTTATTCTAATTTGTACCTTATCCTTTCTCAGTCCTACTGAGTGTTTTTTCAGAGTTTGTCTTTAGGCATTTCATTTCCACTGCAGCTGTACTGTCACTTTCTTAGTAATGACTCTGACCATCTGCTTAGAACTAGAGAATTCGCTACTGTGATGTTAAAAGTAGTTCTGTCAAAGCTTGTTCACTGAAAACCAGGAGGTGAAGTCTGGATACCCAGCCTTGCCTGGTTACTTCACTTGATGAGCACTGTGAATAATGTTCTTCACAGAAGACTGCCTGTATTTTTTTTTGAAGATGTTGAAAAAATTTGGTCATAAAAGCCAGGTATGAAACCTCACTGAAGGTTGCTGAGCTGCCACAAATTTTGTATTACATTGAATTTTTTTTTTTTCTGCGAAACTGCTATATATGGGTTGGTGTGGGAACACATGATCTAAGGATTTTTAGAGGTGTTTTTTTATTGATTTCTTTAAAATTGACACAAGTCTGGGGTTATAGTAGTGCTTAAAAGTTCACAAGTCTCAAGCCTTGCAGATTATATTTTATAAATTTATATATTCATATTTTACATACTTATATATGTAATTCCCATGCTACTGCTGTGTACTACATCTTTAAAAAGTGGTTTTAGCTTTTTTTACAGGAGTGTTGAGGTTGGAGGCCATGTGGTTCAACCCCCAGCTCAACCCCTCTGCTCAAGCAGGGCCACCTAGAGCAAGTTGAGCAGGACTGTGTTCAGACAGCTTTTGACTGTTTCTAAGGAGGGCAGTCTCCAACCTCTGTGGGCAGCTTGTGCCTGCACTTGGTCACACTCAGAGTGAAAAAATGGGACCTCCTTTGTTTCAATGTGTACCCATTGCCTCTGGTCCTGTTACTGGGCACCAATGAAAAAAGCCTGCTTCCCTCCTCTTTGCACCCTCCTTCAGATATTTGTGTATCATGATGAGATTCCTCTCAAGCCTTCTCGTCTCCAGGCTGAACAATGCCAGCTTCCTCAGCCTCTCCTCACAGGAAAAATACTCTAGTTCTTAATACTTAATTTTTTTTTCTTGTGATTTTATTATTCTCCATCATATCAAGCCAGGCTTCTTTAAGAACATGAATTCAACCATTTAGAATTCAATTAGATCTAGCAAAAGAATTTGCTTAATATTGGATTGAAATGTCATCTGGGTCTTTTAATTTGTTATCTGTTAAGTTAATATATTTCAGTCATAAGGTAATCCTTGGTTTTTTAGTCCTGCAAAGATGTTAGACTTGTAGTGCTGCTACAAGTCTGAGTATTTCCTATATTGTTGTACAAAAGCAGTGTACACTTCATTTTGCAGTCCAGGAAGGCTTGGGGATCTTGGTTGTTTTTCCACGGTGCTCATTGTAGTGGTTGGTTAGAAGTGTGGTGTGTTTGTCACTGCTGTAATATGTGATTTATCATAAGGCATCTGGCAAGGAGGTGGTTGTCATTTCTACCAAATATACATTACATACATCCCGTAATGCCTGCTAGAGGGGCCTAGCCTGCAAGCTTTGCTGTAAAAAAAGGAAATGCTCCTGGCTCAAAGTAACATTATATTTATACAAATTGTTCACAAATTCACAGCTCACTGAAGAAGGGGAGCCTGTTAAATACTTTTTTCCCCTCACATCCTTTGTCATGTAGGATGTTCTCTTTTACCTTTCTGGTGTCTACTAGAAGGGCATCTAACCTCTGTCAGATGAAAGGAAAAACTCTGAGTGCCATAGCAGTTGCTACCTGTCTCTGCTGGGAATGATCTATTCTCAGATTGTAGAAATGCATTCAGCTTGTACCTTTCCATGACAGATTCAGTAACTTAGTGCTTGATGTCATCTCTCTGTAAAGGTGGTTACCTGCCTGATTTGTTAGCTGATAAACTTGGAGCACACACCGTAAAGAATTTTTCTAACCTTTGGATTAATTGTGTGGTTCATTTCATGGCACACACTGGGTTGCTTCTTAAATTTTGCAGAGCTCCGTGGAAAGATTTCTAGAGGTGTTAGTTGGATGAGTGCTGTATAAAAATAGTCTCTTCAGTACTTTTAGGTGTTTGTTCTGCAACAGCTCAGAAGATCTTACTCACTATTTATGTAGAGTTGATTTCAGTTTACATTCTTGGTATATTGTTCCACACACTAAACCTTATTTATCCCATGAATCACCATCATCATCTTTCTCTGCATTATGTTCACTTTCTGGTAAATGGTAGCACTTGGTAATGCTGTCTGTTAAAGCAAATAATGTCACCTCAAATTTACCAAAACAGCTGGTGTTGCAGCCAGCTGAGATAGACTTTTCTCTGCAAAATGCTTTCGGTGAATTTGCTGTGCTAAAGTGTATTGTCATCAAACCTAAGTTTTAATTTTAATTACAAATTAATGAACGGTGTTTTCCTTCTGATAAGTTCATTAATATTCATGTCAATATAAACACATGCTAGGATGAAACAAGAACAGTAATTTGTGAGTTTTGCTGAATCTCAGATTAATTTTTCATACTGCAGTTGTTTGAAGAATGCTAACACAGGGTTGCAGAGCTGTGTGAAAGGATGAAGTGTCAAACCCAATTAGCATCTTGCTTGAAATCTCATTAGTAAAATAAAGTAAATGGCGATTGAATGATGTTTTCCCTGTTATGATAAAGGAATGTGACAGTGAAACCTAGGGGTTCTTGTCTGTTGTCCAGTCAGAATACATGGTCAGGACTGGCGCACATGCAGTAACTTCTCAACAATATCGTTGTCCTGATTCAGTATGAAAAATGCGCTTATCTTGCAACAAATAGAGTGGTGGTTTTTTCCTTTGTTGAGGAAAGTAAGGTGTTACAACCAAAGTTCAGATCCAGTTACTTGACTTACACCTGTGCTTTAGTTCTTTCTGGTACAGTCTTTCTACTGACGAGAGATCTTCTGTCTTTCGCCTTGTCAGTGAAGCTGTTGATTGTTCTGTTTATGTCCTTTCAGCACATTGTAATGCCTGAGTTTTGAACCAGCAAACTAACAAAGTTAAATTTAATTTATGAAATCTGTGTTGCTTATCAGATTTCTTTCATGTACCCTTGGAAGTCATCTGTCTTGGATTAAGTATTATATATACTGATAAAATAGCAGTATATTTTTCAGAAGCTTTGAGCACTACTTCCACAAGGGGTATATCTTCACTGGTGTTTTGATGGTTCTTACAAGCAGCATTTCTGAAGGAATGATAAAGGAGTAGTAGTGTTGAAAGGGAACATTTTCCATTGACATGGGAAACTTAGGATGTAGCTAATAGCAGTCGGTAGCCAACTCCAGTGATGGGTTGGGTGTGAGAGTCTCCATAGAGTTTGTGCATGGAGTTGAAATGCCAGCTTGTTGCTTAGGGTGTTTTCTCCTCAAGAGCGCTGGTAATAAATGCAACAGGGTAAGAATAATAGGTGCCTATTAAATGCCACTGCAATTTTATTAACTCTCCTAGAATGTATTTCCACATACTTTCCAGAGCTGTAGCATTTTTGCTCTGGCAGCAGTTTCATTGCATTCAGGCTAAGAATCATTCATTGGAGACTACCCTTAAGGGCTAGTAGATATTGGGTTCTGAGATCAGATTATTTTTCTGCTCCCTCATTTCCTTATCCTGATCAATTAAACCTGATTAGGTGGTAAAAATCTACTCGTTCAGATTCGGTTTTACTGAAAAGGAGGGGAAAAGAGTTGGTTTTAAAAGGGACAGGACTACTTTATAATATACCTGGGAACATTAGGTAGACTTTCATTCCTTTGCCTCTTTGTCATGAGGCTATAGCTGGATGTTAGTAAGAGCAAGTTTGTTATCCTTGTGGTTATACAGTTGGTTATACTTGTAATTGGTGTAGCAGGTTTTCATTACAATAACTAGAGTCCTGGATAAGTTTTGAATTAGTATGATTAAAGACTTGGTGAAAATAGATCGTTTAACTTCATGGGTTCTAGATGGGGTCTCAGCAGGATTGCATTAAAGCTCTTGAATCTCAGAGCAGAGTGACAGTTTTAGTCAGTTTTTGCCTTTTCAGTGAAACTAAACAAATTAACTGAAATGGGTTTTTAAAATCCCAACTTATTTTATGTGGGAGAATACTCAGATTTTAGTTTTTTAGCGAGTTTTCCAGCAGAGTAATAAATTAATCTTTCTGCTGATGGGTGGTGACTGCTCTCTTAAGGCAGTTGCTGTTTGCAAAGTGATGTGCAGTTGCATGTAGGGCAGGTATCAGACCTTTTTTGGGCTGTCAATAGAACTTGTTTTATATGGCATCAAGGCTTCTGTATAAAGGTTAGAAACACTTGAACTTCACGTCAACAAATTGTGGGCATTGGAATAATGATGTCTTGGGCAGTAAAAGTACTCAGAATTTGGGAGTGAAGGTAGGTTAGCAACTAGTGATGTTCCTGGACAGCTGTCACTTTGTCTTCCATCTTGTAAATGTCAGAATATAATGCCTTTCACTTACTTTAATGAGCTTGGGTTGGTTTCATAACTTGGTTACTTTCCTTGCTGTAGTGACTGAACTTCAGTGATACCCTGTTATGGTGAGATATTCAGGCATCTTTGTTTCTTTTGTGTCATGGAAGTCATTCTGCTACTGTAATGTCTATTTTGTTTGACTTGTGCTGCAGTATTTGTCGTTCTGAATTCAGGGTCTGACTTTTCTCTCTTTGTATGTGGTAGGTTTCCCTACAGCGTGTGAGAACAACTTATTATTAGAATATGTGCCTGTTTCTCATGGTGTTTCTGATTATGATCAGCTACCACCTTATTATGCAGGCACTTGCTCAAATTGCTTTACTTGTTAAAATGTTTGGGATTTTTTTGCTGGTCTTCAAAGGATTATTTTGTCTATAGAACAGGCTTTTGCTGGGTAGCAGGATTAAACAGGGCATGTGCTGCTCACATTATGCAAGAATATAAAATAACTATTTATATTTGTGTATGTATGTGTGCTCACACAGTATTTGAAATAACTCTTCCAAGAATCCAACTAAGGAATGATGATGCCAGCTTCATTAGTCAGCTGTACAGAAGGTACCCCCCAGACAAACACAAAAGTGGGATGCTGTTCCCTTTAAGGGCATTGCCCCTGCCTTTTACTTTACTCTGTGTTTAGAAAATTCATGGGAGAAATGGGCAAATAACTATCCTTTTTCTCTGTTCTTTGTAGAGAAAGTGGTGTACTACCGGTAGTTTGCATTGTATAATCACCTGAAACTGCTGCTGTGGCAGACTCTGATCTTTATCTAGGTAGTTTAGTACAGTGTTCATCAATTATATAAAGCCATGCTTTTTAAGGTGCTTGGTATCGAGCCTGCAGGTAACAGCCTGCAGTGATAAACCTGGAGACAAGGAAGGGTCCAAGAGCTGCATGACCCTAGTGTGAAAGAGAGGAGAAACATGATCTCTCTGCTTCTACATAATTTACACTGTTTGCAGTTAAGAGTGCTGAGTGCTTGCTGTCTCTGCTGCTGCCACTCTGGAAGCTGCACACACATGGATAAACAAACAGTGCAGTTACTTCTGTCCTGGATAGCGAGGCACGCTCCCGACAGCAGTCCTTCCACAGGTTTGCTCCCTTGCACTCTGCCATTGAGTGAGGCAAACACACTGCTGTTTACTTGTTAAAATGTTTGGGAAAGGCAGCCTGATTTAAAAAAAAATTAACCAAATTTAAAACCACTCAAAAATACTATAATACTTGTTTTGAACAGCTGTTCTTCAGACTCCAGAGATGCTGGAGCAGTGAAATGTAAGAAATATTATTTTTATCAGGATGATCTTTGCAATTTGATCACCTTTTTGCTTACAGAGGAAAGACTTTTATATGACAAGTTGAAAAAAGACCTGGAGAATTTTCTCCATTTTCTTTTATACACTGGTACTTGCATGTAATAATTCTTTTGACCAGTGACCCCGAAGAATACATCAATGACTATGTAACCATGAAATGTAAGCAATTATATATTTGTGAAGTCAGTCAGTACCATGAATTTGCTGTGGTTGCACATGTGATGAGACCAAAAAAGTTTTTTCAAGCTCAGTGTCTTAGATGTTGACTTTCAGTGTAGTCAGCTTATAAGAGCTGCAAACCCATCTGGTTCATTCATTCATAGATATTGTGTGTGGTTATTTAAAATAGCTGGTTATGGTTGCTTCATCTTGATTAACTAATGTGAGAAAGTATAGGGAAAAAAAAAACCAAATCCTTTCCAAAATGTGACATAATTATAGTACAATTGTGACCTACTTGGCCACTTGGAACAGTTGAATTGAAGATGAATTGGGCTGTGTGCATGTTCCAAAGAATCTAAGACCTGTTTTTCAGAGACGCCTTGTTCCTCTGCCTCTTTTATTGTGGAGTACCTGGTTTTATGCCTACCTTCTTGTTTTATAGTGTACCTTGTCCCTATTGAAGGTGACTTTCTTGACTTGAGGGTTGGAGGTGGGTGGGGTGACGAAGCTTCATTACACGAAATGTAGAGAAAAAATTGTTCTTTCAAGGTTTTTTGGATGTATAAAATGTCTTTCCTTCTGGTGGAAGCAACATTCGGTTGGGAACACTGACTACAATCACTAAGGGGCAAGAAAGTCTTGTTCTGAAAGTTACTAAGTCTTTAAGATGACAGTATCACATACTTCTGGATGCTCATAGTGCAGGAGTGTCTTCTGTTGCATGGGACTAGTTTTCTAGTCAGAATATGTAATGTCATCTTGTATCAACTTTTTGTATGACAAAAGGAGACATCTGTGAGAGAGAATGTAGATAATTTTAAAAAAATGAAGCAAGAACCTTTGCTGCTGTTAAACTATTAGCAATATGCACTTCTCTCGTGATGTGCTGTCACAGGCAATGGGCTGAGGTGCTAGAGAGAAAATGTGAGTGCAGTCAGGAAGACTTCTCATTTATGTGCTGACATAGAACATGAGAACTGACGTTTTGTGAGTCACTTCTCTTGGCAAATGTGGGAAGTATTGAGTTTAATTTCAGCAAGAGATAACAGAAAAAAAAAGTGGACATTAGCACAAACCTTTCTGTAACCAAAGAAAGGCTATCATATACTTCTTTATCTAGCTTAAAGTTTGAGGTAGCTAAGCACTCTGAGATCTTGATGTGTGTTAGCCATGCAAGGCAGGAGAGGCTTAGTACTGTTGTGAAACAAAAAGCCTGAATAGATACCCACAGAAGACACACTGCTCAGTAAAGTTAGAAAATCATTCTAGTGATGTTTTACTAAAGTCATGGTGGCTTAAGGACAAAGGCAGCAGGAAATCCGGAAGTTCAGTGGGCTTTGTGGTCGTGAAATTCATACATACTTTTCCTTTGACCTGTTAGAATATTTTTCAGACTCTTGGTTGTATTTGCTTGGATTTTGAATTCCAGGCATGTGAAAAAAAATCAGTGGTCTGTCTGAGTGTACACTTTGAAGATGCCCATTAGGTTAAACCAAAATCTGCTGTTGTGCAGATGCATTACAAGGTTAGGTAACTTCCATAATTTCCTGAAGTATATACTAGCTGTCTGCTTTAGAGAAGATTTTGTTGTCACTCGAAAGACATACCTGTATCTTGTCGCTGACACCACGGATGACTAGACATGGAATTAAAAATTCCTGGAAATATACATTTTAGTTGTCTCTCTGATCTGATGTCCATATGTGTGTTGTGTGTGTCTCTAACTCTCCAGCCCCAGCTGTGACACTGAATGACCACATTTGTCACATTTGTTTGGTAAAAACTGAGACAACTTCGATTATCGATGAAGCTGAAAAGTGCTGGTTTTTGGAAATGGAAAGAAGTAAGGAAGCACATGTTTTTAAAAGAAAGGCAGTAAAGCAGACAAAAAAAAAATTGTTAGGCTTGCACAGGCTTTTATACCACATCTTTAAGCTGCCACAGATGTGATTTCTGGTAAACTGTAAACAGTTCTTTAGTTATTAGTCTGAGTCCTTTGATTGAAGTACTTTGGAGTGTTTCCATCTGAATCACATCCAGAACGATGGTTACACTGAGTTGATTAGCTGAAATATCCAAAGAGCTTAAAAATCTGCCCTGTGAGTTAATATAGCTGAATTATTCCAGAGGCCTTTGATCATGTTGCTGTTGGTGATGCTGGGAGATGCTGAGGTTGGTATTAAGAGTTTGGAACACTTGGATGTGACATATGGTAGGAAGCTGCAGCTCCTTCTGCTTTGAAATCCCAGAGATCAATGTTGCTGCTGGGAAGCTCTTTTGTCCACCAGGGATTTAAAAAGTGACTATTACACTTTTCTTGAAATAGACGTCAAAGTTAAAGTTAGAGGAGGCTTCCAAAAAGGTAGTGGCTTACACTGCTTAAGTAAATATCTTAAGAATTATGTGTCAAACCATTGGTTTACTTCAGTGATGTTCTGTACCTTTTCCAATTAGGGCTTATAAGAATGATCTCAGGAAGAAAAAGTGGTTGATAAACTGTTTAGGGCTTCTGCTGAATCTGTACAGCAGTCTATCAGGAATTCTCTAGTAAAGCTGTTATAATCCTGTATTATTTTTCAAGGTATGAGTGGATTTAAATGCTTTCCAAAAACTTTGGATGACTTCTTTCAATTGGAACTTCTCTTGGAAGTTTAGAGGTGGTGCTGGGACTCTAGACAAGCTGATAACATTACAACTGCATCACATCTGAAAATGGATTAAAATGGTAATATTCAGGGTGGAACTAAATGCATTTTTCAAAGGGATAAGAGTGCATTCTGCACAAGTTCTGAGCCACCTGTACATGAGCTAGTCATGGACTGAGCTGTGTAGCCACCACTAATGAAAGGGTAAAGCTGCAGCGAGTGGTTTGGCTGGCGGCAAACGGTGTTTGCATTACACCAGTCCCATGTCCCAGCTCTGTAACTTCTGTTTCAGGCGGATGTGTCATCTGAGGTACGAGCTGAGAGTAGGCAGAAAAGATTGCATAAGATGTGTTTGCGGATTTGCATCCCTTCAGAGTTTTTTGCTGAGTCCTTGTATTGTGGGTTGCTAAGAACTGCTTAAAGTGTTTTGTGTCTTTCCTGCCCTCCTCCCAACTTGGTGGTGTTGGTATGTACAGACTGGTGGATGAAAGCATGGCTTGGTCTCAGGTGTTTCTGCACTGAGTGTAGCTTCTTGATACCTTTGAATTTTGTGCAGCGTGTCTGTTGCTATACCTTTCATCTATGTCCTTATCTTATAAACCTTACTGCGTTCTCTGCTTGTGTTGTTTGTCTGTAGACCTTTCTCATTGTGTTTTTTCCTCTTCATCCACATTTTCTTTTTTTTTCCTTCATTCATGCTTTTTTTCCTTGATGTGAAGAGCGAGTGGAAATTTCTTATTTCCATATATAATTTAAACATATGCCTAAGGTTGCAGTTTTGATGAACGGCTTAAGTCAGTCTAGTTCTGCACTGTATGTTCACCTGCTCTCTTGCGTTGGCATCAGTGAGCACAGGACTGCACAGTGAGACAGGGCAGCGATCTCACTTGAAAGTGATCTCACTTGAAACCAATCCCACCAGAAAAACCCAAGCTGGTTTAATTTATAATGTGGCCACATGCCTGCCAGCAAAAGCATAAAAGCATTTAAGGACGATTTGAAGTAGTCTGAGCTGGTGTCTTTAGACTGGGGGTTTGTCATCCATGTGTTATTTCTGATAGCATTCATTGGAGTTGGGTGGGAAGGGTGATGATGTTCTTGCACTGGTTTCTTATTCGCTGTGTGGGCATTCTGTGACTGGGGAGAACACAGCCTACACAGGTTTGTTTTTCTTCACTTCTGTAATCTCTGCAAGAAACATTTGCTTGACTCTTACCTCGGACGTCCTTGTGTAGCACTGCTGAACTCAGTGGGGCTTCACCCTGGCACCTTGATCTGCCAGTTTGCAGGCTTAGTTTATTTGCCACCAGAGATGGGCTGTGTTTCATCTTTCATGACAAAACAGATACTTGTCTTTCTTCTGGAACATAGCTCTGCTAGGTTTTTATATGTGTAGGGAATCTGACTCTTTTTAATGTGGAGCAGTATTGGTAATTAAGTAATTACTGGTTAAAAATATGTTGTGTGTCATTTAAATATCTTCTGATCTGATTACTCTTAAATACATTGTGGATTAAACAAAACGTTCAAATTATTGTAATGACATGCACTGACTTTTTTTTAAATTTGCTCTCTTCTCTTTATGTGAATGGTGTGTTCATGCTTCTCATCACTGTTGCTGGGTTTATTGCCAATCATCTAGAAAACCACCAAAGGTAAGAATTTTACATTTGTATCTGCTTGAAAATATTGAGCACTGCAGAAGTATTGGGCATATTGCTGTAGTATGTGAACAACGCAGCTTCAAAAAAGGAAAACATATTTAAAAATCTGTTACTCAAACTTTGAAGTTAAAAGCTTCATAATTTGAGAATATATTTTAATCCAACTGACATGCAGGCAAGGCATGTGGCTTGTTAAAGCTGTGACCAGGAAAAGCCAAAATTTTAATGCAGTTGTAAAAACATTTGAAAGACTGAATGAGTGGTGTGTGTAAAACATTTCATTACACACAGTTCTGTTTAAAAGTTCGAATACTTTTTTTAAAAGGCAACAAAAACCATCTAGTAATAAATAAACAAACCATTTTTGTTTGCACTTGACAATAGTCAGGAATCAATAATTAGTGTAAAAGTTGCCGAAGCACACCAGAATTCACATAGAAAAGCTTGTGTTGTTAGTAGTGCAGGGGAAGGGCAGGAGAACAAGGGATGAACAAATGTCCCTATGGGGACATTTAATAAAATTCTTCTATCAGTTGATATACTTAATAAAAGAGAGTTTGGTCATTGTTAAATATTTTTTTAAAAGGAAGAAAGCTCTCTTTTTTTCAGTTGTTGCAATTCCACCAAAAAACATTGTTTTTACAAGAGCCTTCATTTTCTGTAGTGCATCATATGTGTTCCATTATAGGCAGATAAAGGTATTCTGGACATTATGTAGAAGCTTATGTATGGCCTTGTGTTTCCTCGATAAAACCAAAACAGCTGCATGCTTGTGCGTAAATGTCACATTATTGTTAGGTCTGGTTGGATGGTCATTAATATCTTTAAGCTATACTGCTGAAACTTATGATGTTATGTGAAATATTTATCACATTGAGACAGAAGGAGGTTAGTACCATCTGTGCAAAATTGGCATTGCTGAGTTTGTAAAGATGTGGTATGAGATTTTTTGATTTATACAGTTTTTAGGGTACTACACATAGTTGATTTTAAAATTAAAATTTTTTAAAATAAAATTTTTTAAATACTGGAAGTCTCTTTATCTTTAATGTGCTACTTTATCATCAGCCATGGATGAATTGTTTTCCTGATTCAACTTGGTAGCTCAAAAGCTGTGATAGAAAAACTTATATAAGGATATTGGGGTGCTATTTTTCTTTATATTTTGCTATTTCTACAAACATCGCATTTCAGTGTAATTTGGTGACAAAGGTAAAACAGTTGTTATGAGTTGAGATCTTTGAGCTGTGTCCCAGGGTCCCTTCTCTCCCACATTTCTTCAGCCCTGTCATAGATCTTGGGTTTGTCATAGTGACCAACTTTTTTTTCCAGTTCTTTAATTGCTCCCATTGATATTAAGCTATCTGATATGGACTCTGTCTGCCATTTCCTTGTGTATCTCCTGTATTACTTATCTCCATCAGCAATTTTAAGATGGATGTAGGAATACCTGCCTGGTGAATGAAAACTTCCCTTCCTCAGTTCTCCTTTCCTTTCCTTTTTAGGAACCAGCTAGCCCTGTAAGTCACCCAGCCTGTCAGACTGACTGCTTCTCAATGAAAGCAAAATGTGATTAATTAATTAAAACCTCTTGGTCAGATAGAAATGGCTATTAAACATTGGCCATACATTTGGGACATTTTATAGCTGCATAGACATTGTGTTAGGGATTATGTTCAACCTGGGTAATGCATTGCTAAATGCTGGGAGCCCCAGACCTCTGCCTGGCCTATACTGAGGATTAGACTTCAGAAGAATAATGAATGTAAAATTAAACTCCTTTTGAAACTAATTATGTAATTTGGATTAAACTGGCAGGCAGTTAATATTGGCTATGGTGCTCATTACCTATAAGTAGTTTCCATAAGTATACTTACATGCATAAACCCTTAAAACTATTTCTTCAAGCCATTGATTAGGAATCTTAATGAAAACAAGTTGTGCAGAATGTTGTGTTGGCTTTTTAAAATGTGAACACCCATTTGGCTGTTTTTTCAGATTCTGTGAGACATTACTGCAGCAGCAGTCACAATGGCTCCTCTAAGTGGCTCCTTTAAAATCTCATTAAAATCTGCAATTTCATTTTAAAGCCACAGATGAATCTAAGACAAAACTCCAGATTTTTTTACTGGCATGTGATGGATGCATGTATCTGTATATGCATCCCAGTTTGCCTTGTTGAAGAAGCGTAACTTCTAGTTGTTTCCTTAGCAAAATAACCATCAGCTCCCTTAAACTGCTGCAGGTATTTGCTGAAGCAATCAAAGCCCCATATCTTTTGCTTTTCTTAAATGTTGTGGGTACCAGAACAAGTATTTTGTACAATTTCTAATAGTTGCCGACACTCCAAGTATAGTTCTCTATTAACCTAGAAATGGCCTACATAACTTTCTTTAGCTTAATGTGCACACTTAAAATGACTCTGGATATAGTAGTATGAGGATCCAGCACTTCCTGGCTAGTTCTTTCTCATAAATTTCCATTTTTATATAATGGTGCTGAATGTACACAGTTCATCCCTTCATTCAAAATCTTTGGTTTCCAACCTACTACCCTAGTGTGGCAGGCTTCTGGCAGCTTTTTTTAATCTAGCTTTCTCTTTTAGATGCTAGGGTGAAGTATGAGATACAGAATCTTGCAGAAAATAAGAAAATTTAAAGTTTTGTTTGTTAATTCCCTCTGTTGTTTAGAAGACCAGAACACTATTAATGAGAATAAAGAATACTATTAAACACCTTCCAAAATGTAATTAAAAACTAATTCGTATAGGGTGCTTGAAGTATAAAAAGTTCTGTTTGTGTCACAGGTATCTCTGTTAAAATACCTTTCAATAGTTTTGATATAGTTGCTTGATACACTTTTGATACGATTTGGTAACAATTTTTGCTAAAAAGGCATTTTCAGTGCCTGATAATGCCCAGTTTGAATATTGGCTACTGAGTCTGAGACAGAACTTCTCATGGCTTTTATAGTCATATTTACAGGTGGGTTAATACCCTTTTCAGGAAAATGGATTCTGGGGAGAAAAAATCAATGAGAAAAAGTAATTGTTCTGCACACTTCTATCAGAAAAAACAGCAATGCCCACCATTTCCATTTTAAGGAAGAATAATCAGTGAAGAGAGGAGAAAGAAGGGAGCACATTAAATAATATTTAGCATACTTAGTTGTTTCATATGTTCTGTATCTTGACTCCAAATATGGTTCCATGCTCAACTTGGAATTGCTTGTCCTGCTGTTCTTGCACTGGGCATCAGAAAAATATGAAATAGTTAGCTTTTTTATGATCTTTTCTGTACAAGGGTTACTCTTTTGGTAGGATGCTGTCCCTACAGATATTTCCCATAAAATGCCTTCCTGATGTACATGTTGAAGAGCCTTGCTAACTGGTACCATGTGTCTTGCTCCTGTGTGCCTTATTTTTACTCTGTTAATTCCTGTGTTTGTAATCTGTTTTCCCAAAGGTCTCAGTTGTCCATAAAATTGTTTTGGTTGGGTGAATCTTTAAAGTATGGTTGCTGGGAATGTTCAAGGTTCTGTCATCACCAATCAAAGTAATGTTTGTGTTCACCTGCCTGTTTTAATGGAGAGGGGAGCTTTGCTGCAGTTGATCTGCATGTTTTGCAGCTAGTGCATGCTCCAGCAGTTTCTGCCTTTTTGCCTGACACTTTTTTTTAAAGTAATCTTGTTACTTCTGTTAGAAAGATTTGGCAATTTTCCAGAACTGAATTTATAAATAGACCAAATTCATGCCCTGGCTTTTTTATGTTTATTATGGAAACAAACGAAAATGCTATATTTACATTTGTTATATCTTAAGACAGAATTTTTCTCTTCCTATTGCATAATCATTTTTGACCTTTTGAAAACCAGCCTGACCTATTTTTACCATTTTAAATACATCCCAATAAAATCTGCTTTTCTGGGAGAAACACTTGGCTGCAAGCCCATATTTTAGTTTTAAGAGTCTCTTTGCAAGATCAGTGTTTAAATTAGAAGTCATTGAATGATCCTGTCATCATTTTTCAGGTTAACCAAGGGGAAAATGTGTAGGACGATAGATTGAATTGGCGTATAGTAGTGCTGTATTGAAATTGAAGTCATTAGACATGAGCATGTATAGCCAGGTAACCTTTTAACTGGTCTGTGTGATCTGCTGCAGGTAGCACATAGTTTTAAGGGGGGAAGAATGGTCAGTGTTGGGTACTTACAGTAGGGTGTGGGTTTTTTTGTAATTTAATTACTTGCCATTTGATCATTGGAGAGACTAGGTATTGTTAGCAAGTCCCGTGAGGAGAATTTCCATAGAATTGGAATATGAGAAGTAAAACAGTCATTCTTGGACTACAGGTTAGGAAAAGGGTTAATATTCTTACTCATGACATGGCTTTATGCCTAGATTTGATGATCAAATGTACAAAAGGTAATTTAAAATGCCCCCTACTTATGTAAATGTCTGAAGACAAGGTGGAGTAACTTCTGCATTTTACTTGCAGTTCAGTGGCCAAACAACATCTTTGACTCAATCGCATCAGGGAGCAGCCTGATTTATGATGATGTCTGATTCTATTTGTGCTGCAGTGACTCAGGCCTCCCTGTTAGATTATTATTATTATGGGTTTGTGTGTTTTTTCTTCAGAAGGGAATTCCAGAACTCCTCACTCTTACAGGCTAAGTGTTGTCTCAGCATTAAGTCTTCTCTCAGGACATTTGATGTGTTTTGCATTTAAGCTGGAGGAAAGGAGGTGAGGTTACTGTTCTAACCTGGTGTTACCTTTTGTAATATTTGCAGCAATAGATGTTTTGGGAAGGGTTAGATTGCAACATATCTGTAGATTGTGTTGTATAGTAACTCTGAATAGCTGGGACTTCAAGATGTTCTTCGTCCCCAAAAGACAAACAAAAATGATCCATCATCTTCCTTACCTCAAGATTTGTCTCTAGGGAATTTGCATGTATCAGCTAACAGAGCCTGTGGCTCTTGCTCTACACTGACATGCATGGTTTGTCTCACAGAGGAGATCACCTGTTGGATGACCAGGCAAAGAAAATATTGATCCAGACAAAGTATTATTAAAAAGGTGGTTTGAGATTTTCCCTACCTCTTGCGCTCCACCCTCAAAAAATCCAAACCAAATAACAAAACCAGAATCTGTATTGTTAACTAATCCACAGTCAGTTTATCATAGCAAAATGTGGAAAAATACACTGCAGCTTAAAGTGTGTTTGTAGCAATCTAAAGCTGTAAAAAAAAAAAAAGTCAAATATTTTTCTTGATGTTCTGGACTGTGCAGGAAAAGAAACTTGGATCAAATCCCAATGTGTTAAGTGGTTTTACAGGATACTGCTCTAGGTTTGCAAGCCCTCTGAGCACAATATTGAATCTCATTCAATTTCTACCTTGCTGGATCTCTTGACTGAAGTGATATTAAGTCTTTTCACTAGAGCAGGTTCTGATAGCTTGTTCCTCTAATAGAGCTACATCTTCTATTTGTAGTTTCTGAGCTTCCTTTACTGAGATAGAGTACTGTACTCTTAGTTTAGATAGATACTATAATACTATTTATTTGCTCCTTAAGGCTTGTAAGTAATAATGCTCTTCGCTGAGTATCAGAAGTGTTCCCATAGTAAAACTTTTGTGTGTATTGTGCTGATGCCTGCTAAATAGTCATCTCACCAAATTCTGTGTATTGAGTCCTTGTGCTGCTGTTTTGTTACTGTTAACAGAAATATTTGTCACTCTTGGTGCCTGGAGAAGAGTGGAGTTACTTATTAGGTTTTTGTCTGTTTTGAAATCTGTATTAAGGTATAGAATAAGGACTAATCTGTATAGTGTATCATACAGATAGAAAAGAAGTATTGA
Organism: Rhabdornis inornatus; assembly: GCA_013397075.1. Classification (NCBI taxonomy): domain Eukaryota; kingdom Metazoa; phylum Chordata; class Aves; order Passeriformes; family Rhabdornithidae; genus Rhabdornis; species Rhabdornis inornatus. The sequence continues at coordinate 1,374,335 of VWZS01007332.1, read as the reverse complement.
GTATTTGAGTATTTGTAACTCATTACACAAAAGAATTCCTGCCTATTTTGCCTTTGTACAGTTCTGATTTAGGATCTGCAGAAATAGTAGAGTCCAGCTGCAATTATACTGTCACAGATGTGTAATGCTTTAAAACAAAAGTCTTGTAGCCAGGGTTCCTAATTTGTCTTTGTATGTCCTTCTACAGGTGTTTGCGTTTGATCACTGCTTCTGGTCCATGGATGAATCAAACACCACAAAATATGCAGGTAAACTCTTTTCTATACTTTGGACAATGTAAATATTTTGAGAACTTTTGGGAGTTTGGGCCTTTGTTTTGTGAAGTTTGGGGTTGGTATTTTTTTTGCATTTTGCACTGTGATGCTCTAGTGACTTCTTCATAGAGGCAGACTTATCATTTTTACAGGGATTGAATCATCTGGGTGCTAGCCCCTCAGCTGAGAAGGAATGCAAGTTTTGAGGTGCCTGGGACACTGTTCAGGAGGGATGCTTTTACCCCTAAGCATCGTTTCTGTCACTTACAATTTCATTTCTGCATCAGCAATTACTTCTGACTGATGCTCGTGATTAATTTTTGTTTTCAGTGCTCTGCATCTCTGTGCATGAGAGGGGAATAAAGCACGTTCTCCTCAGACAGCATGGTTATCTCAGGTCTTTCAGGTGATTCATAGTCTGAATGTTCAGATCCCTAATGTTTTTTGAGTGATCAGCTTTGTGACCCCTTCCTCCCAAAAGCTGGATAATCCACACAAGATTTTAATCCTAGAAGTTTTATCATAACTGGATTTGTCTATTAGTATATTCATGTTTTATGAGAGGGCTTGTTTTGGTAGAGGGAGCTCTGAACACTGGGATTTCAAGGCTGTGATCCATGGAAAGGAAAAAACCCCAAGCATTCAGTTGAGATATTCATATTATGAAATTTTGTGGCCCATAAAATATCTTGAAAGATGGTAGGCTTCATTACCTCAAAGCTTAAGATCAGTGATCTCATAAATGAACTGCCATATACTTCTGTTAAAAGTATATCTCTGACTACTGTAGGCTCTGGTATGAAATCCCAAATCCTAAGGCCTGTACTTGGTAATAGATTGTGCTGTATTTCTTAATTGCCTGCGCAAAGAGAGACTTCTTCAGGAGGAAAGGCTTTTAACTGGTTCAGCTTTCAAGAGCTGTGTTTGCACTGAACAGATGCACTGCACAATATTTGTAGCTCAGGCTGGGAGAGCCATTGGAGCCCACAGCACCTTCTTATGTGCCTGCACACCCCTGTTTCCTTTAAAAGGAGGGAGGTGGTGGTGTGCACCCATATTTTGGCCCCATGTGCAAGTGGGAGCTACACCTGTTGGGTACACCATGGCACTAACCCACAGCAGAGATGGGATAGACCTGAGAAACACTCCTAACCAGCTGAACTTGTTTCTGTCTTGGTTTAACCCATCTCCAGGTGAATTCAGTGGGGTTCTAGATCTATTTATTTTTCATTTGAGTCAAAGCTAGATTTCTCTAGTGTGTTTCAGAAGTTGTAAGTGGATTTGTCTTATCTAAGAAATGAAGTTTTATTATCTGTATGTAGATTAACCTCTTGTTAGACTGGTTTCTAGAAAATAGTGCCTCACTTCTCTTCCATTTGCTTACTGGCTAGAAAGTTATGAGGTGTTTTTTTGCCTCTTCCTCTCTTAATCTTGGAATATTTCTGCCTGGGAGAAAAAAAAAAACCCAAAACTGTTTTTTGGCTTTGGGTTTTTTCCTTGTTTTGTTGGGGGGTGGGGGGAGGGATGTGATTGTGTTGTTGGAGTTTTTTTCCTGATGGAAAGCTGTGTGGGAGGCTTTGGTGGTGTTTTTTTTTTCTCTTCAGAAATATGCTGAGAATGTGAGCCCAAAGACTTGCATACAAAAAACAGTGGCTTCACTGATTTTGTTTGTTGTATGGTCTTGAAGCGATCTTGTGACTGCCAGCCCTTATGATCTAGAACGTAATGAATTTGATACAATATCAAAATTAAAGTAATTAAAAACCAAACCCAAAGTGTTTCAGGCCTAAGTTACTGGGTTGTTGGCTTGTTCACCTGTTTGGGCATGAGCTGATGCCATCCTATACAACAGTAGCACTTCTTGGTTTAGGTCCAACAAAACAAATGCTGATATGGCAATATTTCAGTTTTTATATATTGTTAGTATTAAGGCTCCTTAAGTCTGTTTTCATAGCTTGGCCTCAATGAGCATATTTGTTAACAACAACAACAAAAAAAATTATGGTAACTGGATTTGGTTGGGATTTCTGATAACTTCTTTGCCTCATGGAACAAACCTCCATTGCCCTAGGCACGTTGCAAATAACCATCTTGTCTTACATCCATAGACTGTTAATGCTGTAACAGTCTTTGCTACAATCTTAGAGTCCAAACAAGCAATCTGACCACCTGATGTTTGGAGCTAAACTGGTATCTCTTGGATGCTGGACTACAGAAGGAATGCTGATCTGGAAGCTAGGTTCATTAAACACTCCCTGCCCAAAGTAGCTCTCTGTGGATGTGTAAGTTTAACATCATTTCCAAGAGCAGGGATGAGTTGCACAATTAAAAGGAAACGTATGTAAAGCTTGAAAGCTAAGTCCAGACTGCTTGAAAATGTAAGTTTATGAGTTTTAGACTGAAGTAAAATTCTTAGAAAATGCATGTGTGACAAATCTAGTTCTTTGAAAAACCCTTTTCCTGTATCACAGAAATACCCTGGTAGATGATATAGTGAAAAGTTTAACAGGTACTAGGCTACCCTATCAGTCATTGCTCTCTGTGCAAAACGAAATGTGCCTATTATGTTGAATGGATGTATAGTTGTGTATATCACACTGTATTAAAGATTTAGCTGATTGACAGGTGGGTCCTGAGAACACACAGAATGGTGTGCACCAGACAACATATGTGGATAACTCTTCCTTGCTGTTATTTTTTTAGTGCCCACAAACCCAAAGTTTGTCCACTCCCAGAAACGTGCATTTGTTACAGGATCTGTAAAACTATCACATGTGATCAGACTGGCTTTATTTCTCACTTTATTGATCAATCTATGCTACTACCAGCACTTGCTAATATTGTTTGCTCAAGAGGAAGATTCCTGTTTGGATAAAGTTAATTGCATGGGTAATTGCAAATAATTCTCAGGCTCTGGGGGTGTAGGGCTGACCCTGAAATGGTATTAGCTATCTTTCTTTTATGACAGATCTTCAACTTCTTTGGCTGAACATAAGGCTTATTTTCTTCGTACTAATTTTCTTTCTGTACTCATGTTCAGGAAGTACCTACCTTATCTTTCCAGCACTTGAAAACATGGGTATTGTTGCTCTTGGCAGCAGAATTGCTTTTTTAGCAATTTTTCTTCCTGTTGAAGTGGAAACTGCATTCTTAAATTCTAAATGATCCAGTGATAGCACCAACAGAAATAGTGAAGGTGACCTTCATGTGACAAAAAACTTGTAGAGGGTGTCTTTGCAGCTGTCCTTGCAGGACTGTCTCTCATGAGGACAGCAGGGAGTCTGGAGTACAGAAAAGTAAACTCTTTACAAGCCTTTGTTGAGCTGGTGGTCTGATGTCTGCCCCCCAAGATAAGAGGGCTCTTTAACAACTGGATATCTTTTGTTAGAGAGAGCCCCATCCAACCTGTCCTGGAATACTTCCAGGGATGGGGCCTCCACAGCTCTGGGCAACCTGTGCCAGTGCCTCGTCACCGTCACAGTAAAGAATTTTTCTATATATCCCATCTAAGCCTATACTCTTTCAGTGTGGAGGGCTTTCTGTTTGTTTTTGTTTGGTTGGTTTTCACACTGAATATTGATGCTGTGCATTTCTGAACAGTTTGTGTCTGTGTATTTCCAAGTAAGGAATGGTTTGTGCTGATCATCACATGCTAGTTCCTGCACCTTTTTTCTGATGATTTTTTTCTGAAAGACATAGTTAGGTGTTTAGATCCATCATGATTAGGATCTCTCATTGGAAATGGGTGAAAAAGAAGTCAAAGAAATAGTTTTTGAGGAGGGGGGAATTTGCTTGTAGGACAGAATGAGTTTGCCTTGATCTGGAAGAGGGACGAGCTTTGACTATAAGCTGCAGTGGAGATGTTTTGAGACATTACCATTTGTTCTTGACTTAAATGGTTCAAGTAGATAAAGGACACACCTGCTTGCCTTGAAAAGCTCACAGAGACAAATAACTGCTTGGCATTTTGGTGAAGAGGAGGATATTGAGTAATTCTCAGAGATGAGAACAAAGGATTCTTTTTATGAGCCTCACAACAGTAAGAGCCTATTTAAGTCTGCAATGATGTGGATTTTTAAAAGGAAGTAAGGAAACTCTTCGGTTTGGGAAGGATTAAAGAGATGGCATAAATAACTACTCCAGCACTTAGGCAGGTCCATTCCTAGGACCCCATGCTGTATTGACTTGCCTGTGGTTTTTTCATAGACTACCTAACTTGCATTGTGTTTGGCCAGAAATGTCAGCTCTGTTTCTACAGGCTCCTGAAAGGCCCTACACCTGACTTTGAACTAAACTGTAATTTTATAGGAAGTATGTATGCTGACTGCAGCACTTTCCTATTTAAAAGGAAGCAAACCAGGCAATTGGCTTAAAGAACTCTACCCTTCTACCATCACAAGAGATAGTGACTTGTGGATTTTGAGCAGACACAAGTGTCTTGTCTATTTGTAATTTTAACTTAACATTGAAGGTGTTCCTGGTCTGCAAGTAAAATTCACTAGACTTTGCTTCCCTTTCCTCAAAAGGATGGGCAGAGGGGAGATCCTGGCCTGTGAGAACTCGAAACTCATTTTCTTACCCTGGGCTCCCTGGTAGCCTTGGGCATGATGTCCCGACCTTGCTCCTGTTCTAAGCAGAAGGTGGGAGAGAGAGGATGCATGTCTCTTGGCCTTGAGTTGCCTCTGTAAGATGCTGAATTGTCTCAGCCAGCTGGAAGATTGGGAATTCCCATCTTAAAGACAGTAAGGGTTAGTGTAGAGGAAATCCTCCTGTTAGGCAATCTTTTTTTTTTTTTTTTTTAAATTTCTCCCATTTGCTGAAAATTAAGTCATAAGTTAAAACCCCTCCTTACCTCTTTAAATGCTAGGTGTCTGTGGAAGAAAAGTCCTGTAAATAAGAAAAAGTATGAATTGCAGGCATTATAGATTTATTTAGCAAAACAGAAATGCAGCAGTGTTGACACTGGATCTGTGTTATTTCTTTTTACTGTAAACACATATGGACGTAATTCTGTATGATATAGAGTTTGTGCAGACCCACTAATAAAATTCATGGGGGAAGCAGTGAGGTTTCTTAATGAAAAGTAGCAAAATACCAAGGGTGATATACTGCTACCCTTAGTGCCCTGCATTTGCAAGTTAATAAAATATCCATAATTGAAGTTCAGCGTTTTGAGTTCTTTTCTTTCAGTGCACTTTAAACCAAATCTTATTTTATCCCATGATCATTTGGTTGGTTACTATAAACAACACTCTTTAATGACTCATTTGTCTATGTTGGTATTGCTGAGCTCTTCAAATATGTAATAAAAATATCATTTTAGAGTTATATATCAGTGTCTCATTGATTTTGTGTTTGTGATGACAGTTTGAAAATTAAGTATCTCCTGAAAAATAAATACAGCTTTGCTGGTAAGATATAAAGTGGACTCCATCCCTGATATTTAGCAGTAAAGGAATCTGTAGGTCATCCTATGGTCATTATGACCATTCAGAGTTTTAAAACACTTTCGTATTTTTTTTTCCCCCCTTAGGAAACATGGAGGAGGTTACTGGTTTATTGCTTGTCGGAAGTGGGTGATAAGTTTTTCCCTCTTCAGACAAATGGTTTTGTCTTCCACTCAGAATCACTGTGTAATGTATATATACTTTATTTTTTTTTTAATATTTATACTCAGCAAGTCTTTGCTTGATTTTGTGTTCTTGCCCAGCAAGATAGTAAGTGGCTCCCTCAGAAGCTGGTTAGAAAGCATATTTTTTTTTATTCTACATTGTTATTAAAATCTTTTGCTGCTATATTTCTGCTACTATATTTCATTCATCAGTAGTTGAACATTCTGTTTCCAGGTTGTTGAACAGTGCTCTCTCAACGTAGATATTATAAAAGGACCAAATGACCCCTAGTTGAAGGAGAAGTGACTGAATGTGTATGGTGAAGGAAATTGAGTTACTCCAGAATACAATGGATTTTCCTCTGATTTTAGTTCCTGTATTCAGCATTTCTGAGCTATGTTAATCCAAGTCCAGTGACACTGAATTTTAGCAATTCAGCTAGAAAGATACACAAGGACCATTTAATAGTACATTGCTGCACTAGTTTTTTCTTTATAGAAGAAAAAAAATTAGGTTACAATTAAAGGAAAGTAATGTACTTTCTTGTCCTATTTACATGCCCCTAAAACATTCTGCAGTCATTCCAGAGGTGGTTCTGCAGGAATTCTCTGGGCTACGGAATGTAGATGTTCTCATAAATAATTGCGTAGCGAGATTTATGCTCGTGTATACCATTTTGAGAGTACAGAAGTCACTACTTCATCCATGGTGAGAAATAGCTTTTCCCAGCTGACAATTGCTGAAACTCCCATACCAAGATGAGATCAAAGGTGTTCAGAAAATCACAAGGCAGTGAATGTAAGTTTAAAACCATACACCTGAAGGTGAACAAATACTGTCCTTAGCTCAGCTCTCCTTGTTTTGGGTGTTCACACAGCTGGTGTAATTGTCTGATCAGAACTCAAAGCAGACAACACATTAACCATCTTTGTGGAGCACAAATTCTGGGCTTTCCTATTAAAAACAAACAAACAAAGAAAATCAAACACTCTGACTGTTTTCATCTTCTACATCTGAAAGATTGAAGTGCATCTCAAATCTTCCTGGCTCAGGAAGACAATTTTCAGACTATCAAATTCTGCAGCTGATGTTTAAAATCATGGATTTGGCAGAATCTGCCCTCAAACTGTTCTGTTGAAGTCTCACAGCCTCCTAACACACATTTCTTCCTGAATGTCATTGGAATGCTTTTATCTTGGTTCCAACATCACCTTGCCACAGGGTAAATCATAATGGCTTATGGTGAAACTTGAGGCCAGTTCCCAAGAGAACAACTACTTGTATTCCTATGTGCCCATAATGTCCCAGTTCACCAATGGGTCTCATTGAAATTTTGTTACAGAACTCTTTTGGGTATTGTCTGTGATTAAATAATGCATAATAATTGCAGAAACTATACTGAAATAATAAAAAAAGTAGACATTTGTGGTTATTTTCTAAGCATTTAACTTCTGACACCTTTTGAAGAACTGCTCACTTTACAAGGTAATCAGCAATGTATTTAAACACAGGTAACAGTTTTGATCTTATCACTGAGTTGTACATGAATAACATGTTTCCATCAGTGCTCTTAATTGTAAAAAACGATGTGCAAACATTTTTTATTCTTGTTTTTGGTCAATTTTAGTATGTTATATGATTTAAAATAAACCCAATTATTTTCTAGGTCAGGAAGTGGTGTTCAAGTGCCTTGGAGAAGGAATTCTGGAAAAGGCCTTTCAGGGATATAATGCTTGTATTTTTGCCTATGGACAGACAGGTGAGTGCCCTAAAGGGGAAGAATACTTTGTGCACATGGGGAGTGGGAACAACAAAACATGAATATTAAGGTAGATAACATTTAAAAATTGTATTTTGAAATATCATGATATTTCTTATATATCTAGTACAAGCAGTGACAAGTAAATTCTTAAAAGCATCTGTCCATATGATCCTGGTTGCTACCTGCTGGAGCCTCTTTCAAAGACTGAAAGGAGTAGTTCCTACTGGAGACTCATTCAGTTTCTAGTGTTTAAGTGTGTTCCAAGAGGTCCCAAGTAATGTCCCTACTGAAAGAAACGTTCAGGATAATTTCTCTCTTTGTTTACCTCTACCTTGCCCAAAGAATAAGCTATTCTGTCTGGAATAAGAATAAGACATATTCTGTCTGGAATAGCATATCCTGTTGTTCTGATACATGCTCCTGGAGCAATAAAAAGAGAATTAAAATGTGCTTCTTGAACAAATGAGTAATTAAGAAATTATATTCTAAAGCATTTTATTCTCCTTTTTTTTCTTTTAGGTTCAGGAAAATCATTTTCCATGATGGGCAATGCAGAGCAGCTGGGTCTGATCCCACGGCTCTGTTGTGCTTTATTTCAGAGAATCTCTGTAGAAGAAAATGAATCTCATACTTTTAAAGTTGAAGTGTCCTATATGGAAATCTACAATGAGAAGGTCAGAGATCTGCTTGACCCAAAAGGGTGAGTAGCTTCACTTTCCCCCACAGCCTTCTGTATTTTTGTCTGAAACTCTAAAAATAGGAATTGGTTTTGGAAGTCCCCAAGAAAGTTTTTTCAGAATGTATGTTTATATGACTTCTTTAGAGAGGATTATATGTCAAACACCAGAAAGAAGAGAATATTCATGTGAAGTTTGTATATGAAGTAGTAACTGGTGTGATTAATTTAAACATTAGGTTACCATCCTACTGATGCAAACAAACACTGCATGAAGTACTTTACCACCAGAAAGCAAGACCACATACTAGTGAATTCTGGGGTATTTTTGCCAGGTGATCCAGGCAGTATTTGTTTTGGAATTTTCATCAGCTAGAAGAAATTTGAATTTATTTACAGTTTGGTCCATGTGGTTTAGATGTTGAACTTTTTTGAACATGGAAAGGTGACACCTTAGAATATACTTAGAAATTCTTTCTTCTGTTTTGTCTACCCAGAAATAGTGCTTAGGCAGTCTGGCTTGGAGATATGTATACAGGAAGTAGTTTGACAGAACTTTTTCAGCTGAGCATCGATATATGTGGTTTATATTTCAATTCTTGAACATAATTGCTGAAGGTGTTGTATGCAAGTTAGTTAACAAGATGGATTTTAGACTTACTCAGTATGTGTCAATAAAGTGTAGAAAATGTGAGAAGAATGGAAACTTTAGCAAATTCCTTGGGAGGGGGAATTTTTAGTTTCCTTTTTTTTTTCCCCCCAGCATTCTTTCTCTCAATTAAGGCATTTCAGGTTTTGTTCCAGCCACAAATACTGAGGTGGGATGATGCATTAAAAATAATTTATTTATATAGATCAAAACTGGTTAGACTGGTTTGAGTCTTTATTGTTTGAGTTATAAATTGTGGAATACTTCCTTCTTCCTGTTACAATTAAAAAAAGACATAAATTGACTTCTGCTATATAAAGGGTACTTAATTCATATTAGGGTAATTTTGAGATATCCATGCTAATTAGTAGATTGTGCATTTGGTGTACTTTATTCCCTAGGAGTCGGCAGTCCCTCAAGGTTCGAGAGCACAAGGTGTTGGGTCCATATGTCGATGGCCTGTCTCAGCTGGCTGTTACAAACTTTGAGGTAAATCTGAACCAGGGACAAGTTTATAAATAACACCTATGTAAACGAGCAGTAGGGGTCTCAGAAGAGGTAAACTAATGTCTGTCCAGATATTTTGGTTCTTGAGGGATTATGGTCTTTGGCTACTACAAAGCTCTTCTCTAATTCTTTGCAAATATTTATTTCACGTGGAAGCACTGGGTTTGCCATTATGTTAGTTGCAAATCTAGTAGTGGTATCTCATTAATTTGCAGTTTTACTGCATGTAATATATGCCATGAATACAATATTTTCTTGACACAGGAAATATGAGGATTCTAAAATGAGGATATTAATCTTACAGCATGAATTTGACTTTGTTGTTGAATACTAAATTGTGTTTTATATAGGTGTATATATAGGTAATTCATAACTTAAATCACAACAGCATCTAAGTCCATTTGATTTACTGAAACACATTCAAAAAAATTAGCATTGTGGAAGCCAATGAACTACTATAGGCACAATGGAAATAATTGAAGCAGTGCAGTTTTATGAATTGTGTAGGACTTTCTTTTTATGAAGAAACTGATTTAGAAATCTGGTTTGGGAGTGTTTTTTAAAAAATGTTAATTATTTGTGTAGTGTTATGTTTTGCTTTTTATTTTTTTGGATTTTTAAACATTTTTCTGCAGCATCTGTGCATATTATGCAATTATAAAAACTGCTTTTGCAGCTTGTGTGGTGAATTGCTTACTTTGAAAGCACACCTCCTTTGTGCAAATTCTAGTACGTGTTGTTCATGCTTAGATTTTGGCTGATGATTTCTGAAATGGTTTTGGAAGACTCAGCAAGCACATATATCAGGCTCTGCATAGTCATCTTTGTCTTGCACGTGTGAGAATGTACAGGTTGAAGTGAGGTAACATTTTGAGCCAATTAAGTGAAGCCAATTAGTGCAGGTCAGTAAAGAGATGCCCTCTGTTCACTTGTGTAAGTGAATCTGCTGGCCTGATTCCTGTCATTAGACAATATGATTTGTAATGTGGATGTCACCAACATATTTCAGCAGCAGATAAGGAAAAGGTGCACTGGCTGTAGTTGTTGGGCTTTTAAGTGCAGCACTTAAAACAGAGATATGATTTAACGTTTTTCTGTGGACTTAAATGTCTCTGTAGCAATACATCTCAAAATGTGCAAAGAATTTTCTCATTACTTCTACCTTTCCTTCTTCCTCTCTACTAGACACCCTTCCATCTACATGGGATTTTGTTTAGCAAGCACAATACTTTGCTTTTATCCTAGCATCTCTTTTTACTCTTTTTGCTCTAGGATATTGAGTCACTGATGTCAGAGGGAAACAAATCACGAACAGTTGCAGCAACCAACATGAATGAAGAAAGCAGCCGCTCTCATGCTGTGTTCAATATTATAGTGACTCAGACACTGTATGACCTGCATTCTGGTGTACGTATTCCTGTTAGTTAATTTATGGAGTTGTGGTGGATTCTTCTTCTTCCTTTCTCTTCCACATACATCATCTGTTTAGCTTTGCTTTGACTTTTGATGCTGTGGAGTCCAGTAATCAAGATTGAGAGAACCCTGGAAGAGTGAGGAAGCACAGCAGATAAACAGTTGGATCACTTTTTAAGATGATGTTGACACCATGAAACCTTCTTAGGTCTTAATTGTTGCTGAGTTAACATGTTTTAATGGCCTACTCTGTCATAAGGTGATTGATGTTACCACATGGCTGATTCTGATTCCTTGGTGCTTCAGGCCTTTGCTAGAAAATATATGGATGACTTCAAGATCTGTAAGACCTCTGACAATTCCTTCTTCTCTCACGTCTTGAATGTGATGCTTTTAACTCACATTATTATGAAGAACAGTGTTTCATGGTGCCAGTGTCAGATGTGTTGCTGCTTCACGCCAGTGTTTCTTAGCTGTTATTCTCCCATGTCCTATCTGTGCAGAATTCTGGAGAGAAGGTCAGCAAGGTCAGCCTGGTGGATTTGGCTGGGAGTGAGAGAGTGTCCAAAACGGGAGCTGCAGGAGAGCGCCTGAAGGAAGGCAGCAACATAAACAAGTAAGACATTGGCATACGCAGGCTGCAGACCCTTATCTCAAAGGAATCACTGCTGGTTCCTTGGCCTCCTCTTGGTCTGCTTGTCACAAGTCAGCTCAAATGAGCTTCATCAGAAGCAGTTCTATATGGCTCTTTCAGCTGCTCTGTGCTGAGCAGCATGTGTTTCCTGAAACTGGCATAGGGATCCTGATTCATACTTGACTCAGATGACGGTTATATGAATTTTATCTGGAAAAAGTGACAGCAGTGCTTTTTAATTAAGCATATACCTTTTGTGATTCATTTATACACCCTGTCCCCAGGCTCATGTGTTTGTCTCATCATTTGCTCAAAGAAGAATGCAAAGTTGCAGAGTTGAATGGCTTTGTTCCAACATGAATTAAAATATGTAAGGGTATAATGCACTGTTTGAGAAAATCGGATCAGATTGAAGCTGTGTTGGTTTAGCATTGCCTTGGGCATTTGTGCTCAAGCAATGACAAGTTTCAAAGCACATTTCTAGCCATAATTACTGCATTACTGTCCAAAAGCAAGAATGTAGCACACTATTGCTGCTGTCTTAAATATACTAATTTTCTGGGAAAGAAAGAGTGTAACTGTAACATTAAGAACTACTGCTTTTTCAATATATTTCGAAAGGTTATGAAATGTTTTGGTATTTTATATTAACAATGTGTGTATGAACAGCGCACATACTTACAATGATACAAATTTACCTCTTGTTTATTTGAACATGTTTGCTCTTTCTAGCTTAGTTTCTAATCTGCTTTGTGTTTAATGCATCATATTGGTAGCCACATTGATATAGTTCTTTTGAAACAAAATGATGTGGCTGTCTTTGCCTAATGGCAGATACTGTAGCCTTACCCCACAAGTTCCTAGTTAAATTCAGATTAGTTTTACTAGAAACTGTATTTGTATTTTGCATAAACAGAGGTGAAATTAAATGTTTCTTTCTAATATTTGGGAAAGAATTCAAATACCACCTCTCTCAACAGCTATTAACAAATTGAAAACATAACTATAGATAGAGAAAGACTTCAATTTTTTTTTTTCCCCTTTTAGGAGATGTATTCAGTGTTAAACTTGTATGGTATCAATGCAGTAGGAGAGGGTTGTTTTGCCCATGCTAAACCTCTTTGACAATACAGAACTTCAGATAAAATCACCAAACATGTCTGTTAAAGATATTTTTAAAAGAAAACTGGACAGCTCTACATTTTCTATTCTATTAAATTCTTATATGATATAAATCTGTAATACTTAGTCCATTTATTTAACATTCTCTATTTGCAATCTCCTTTGGAACTGATAGGTGAAAGAATTCTTAGTGCTGTACTTGGTGTCTTCTGTTAGAGTTTTGCTGTTGGAGCTTTAATGAAGTCTGACTTTTTTAAGCCTCAAAATAGATGTCTGTGTTTAGTCAGACTAGTTCTTCAGAGAAAATTGTGTGCAATCTTCTTTAGGGTGCAATGCAGCTTACTCATTAGAGAAAGGTAATAATTTTTTCTGGAGTGATAGAGTTTAAACTATATACCTTACTATGTCAGCTCCTTTTCTTATTATGTTTCTTTTATAAAAAACCCCAGTAACATGTATTGGTGGCATGTGTTATGTTTAATGAGATAAAAAATGGAACTGCTGGCAAGTAAACTTGCTGCTTATTTTCTGTTTTATTGCCTTGAAGAAGAATGAGGAAATAATGTGCCTGTTTATTTAGTGTCTTTACCATTTGTTTCTGATGAAAGCTGGCTAGAGCTGTGGCTAGATGCCACCTTGGTCCCACAACTTTTCCTGTTGAAAATGTTCTTTCCTGTCTTGGGCGCAGCATGTTGCAGAGGAGGGCTGCTCTCCCACTTACTGAAGCAACTGAGAGTTGTGTCATTTTGTGTCAACATCTTCCTCAAGATGTAATAGAGATGCCTTCTGTTTTTTTCTCAGAGCTGATGCAGAGTTGTCTTGGTAAAGAAGGTTTTTGGGAGATTTGCCATACCTCATAGGAAAGCTGGATGTGCTTGTTCCTCCCCAGGATGTGCTAGTTCCCATACCAAGTGTAGAAAAGGAGGTGCTTAACAACTCTTTGTGGTGTAGTCGAAGAATTTCTAGACCACAGTAGTAGGAGGAAGCAGAACAAACAATCTGTCAATTAATGTCTACAAAAAAACCTACTTTCTGTGAGCAGGCTGCAATTTTACATTTGATTAATAAAATCATAGCTGTTGTCATTTTAACTTTAGAATGCAAAAAGAAGATGTAGGCGGGGCAAAGAATGGCTTGGGACGGGTCTGGCTCCAAGTTGATTAGAGGGAGGGTTTTAGTATTCAGAGTTAAGGAATAGAAAAGTGGGTTCTGCTCATTGAAGAATTTGGTTCTAATTGTACAGAAGTAGCTTGAATGGGTGTCACTTAGGGACAGAGTTGTCTCCCTGTGATGGGGAAGTACCATTCCCTTTTGAATGCTGCTGGCTCAGGCCCATGGTGGGAGTGTGCCCACTAGCAAGGACAACCTGGTCATGCCTGAGAAACAGGGACAAGGAGAACAAACTGTGTGCAGAAATGGCACTTTGCTGTAATCTTGCAGCAAGTCCACTCTGCTTCTTCTGGACTGACTCAGTCTGCTGTGTGCTGTGGGCTTAGGCTGTCTGGTTGATTCATGATATAAGTACCGTGAGATAGGATCAGAGTAATGACAGATCTCTGATGCATCATCGAGCACGAAGCAAAGCAGCTGATGAATCCTGTAATTATTTTGTTGGGCAGCCATTCCTTTTGCTGCTTCCCTTAAAGTCTTTAAACAGCTTTGTATTATGAAATCTCAAGCAAACTACATAAATTATTCCAATTTGGCTTTTATTGCAGATGTTAACAGTTACTCTTAAATAAGATCAGTATTTATAAGGAGCGGTAATATTGTCATATCTTTTAATCCCATGTTAATAAACAGCCTTATAATTTCCTCTTCATTAAAATGCAGTACCCACAACTCAAATTGGTGTTGCAGCCCAGTTGGGAAATAGTTTTCAATCACAGGTCTTTTTGAATCCCTGTTCTTCCTACTTCCCTTCTGATGGTCCATTTCTTCCCCCTCCCTCAGGGTTTGGCTTTGGTTTTCACATTTCCCCTCATTTAAAGAGAGAGGAGTCAGAGGAAAGTAGTCTAGGGTAATTTTTTATTTTTATGCTCCTTGGACTCCATTGGGAGTTTGCTGGTGGTGCTTTTCAGTTTTGCTGGAGGAGGTTGCTATAGAGCAGTGTGGAGCATCCTACTGTTTGCTCTTGCATGTGCAGCATGCTGTCATCTCTCTCTGTGGAGATCAGAGACTGGAGGCAAGAACTAGTTCTCCTTTTCCTATCCTCCTCTCACAAACATTCAGAGATTATTAGGCTTTTCTTTAGGCCACAAAACTAAATGTAACTTTCTGGTTTTGCTATGAATTTTTCAGAGGTGAATCAGAAAGTTATCCTACAGGCATATTTACAAAATAGAGTGCTCTCTTGGGAGTTCCGATTACCTAGCCTTTCCTTAAATTTCTTTTAATTTTGTTGCCAGGTCTATGCTATCTTTATATGCAATATGGAATACCTTTTGTGGCACATGTAATGATTCTTGTTAACTTACCCTTGGATATCTTCCTTGAAATACTCTTCTGCAACATTTTTGTCATTTTCTAAGTGCTAATTCTGCACCAGTGGTGGTTTCAAGCAGCACTGGGACTCTGTTATAAATATTGTGCAAATGCTGCCTATAAACCAAATAGTATTACTTTGAAAAGAAAACACAAGAGAGTGAAGTGGAACAGTACAATTAAAGATTTATTTGACTATCTAATTGCAATGCTGCTGAAGCTTTTTCCTTTGACAGTTATAGAGAGTAGCTGGATATTTGAGCATGAGTGTAACAGATCCAGAATTCTCTTGGGCTTCAGCGATGTCTCCTTTAAAACCCTTTAGGCATAGAGATGCCTTCTGCAGGCTCCTCAACAAGCTCATTACCTTAAACATACTCACCCCAAGAGCCCTGATGTCACTTAAAATTTGCTGGGTTGTATAAGAATTGCATAATATAGCATGCATATGCTTTGAATGGATTGCTGACACAGTTACCCCTGTTGGTAGAAGCTGTGCGTGTACCAAAATGATGAGGTGGCTATTTTCTTCATGGTTCTAGAGTGTTGTTTGGGATTCAGCTGTCTGCTAAGCAATTTGGAGGCTTTTCTCTTTCACACTTGTGCAGGGCCTTTGTAACTGGGAGATCGTTTGGTCTATGCCCCCCAGAAGAAGCTGCTGAGGCTCTACCTCAATTACAACCCAACCCATTTGTCAAGAGACCTCCTAATCTGCCTTTTCTGATCAGCAGCCTTCTATGGCTTTGTGACAGCTGGCTGGTCACCGCTTCACCAGCCAGATGAGTACTCCTGGGCCACAGCTGGATTTGTTCTGAGGATGCCTCCTTATGGCTGGAGAATTGTTTCATTTTAGTTGGCATTTGAGTCAGCATTCTTGAACACTGTTCCCAGAGACAGGGGTTCTTGCTGTGCTGCCAACACTGACTTGTAACACTGTCATGAGAGTGCATCCAAATCAGAAAGATTTTTAGTCTCTGAGAAAAGATAGATGTCTAATCAAGGGCAGTGATTTTTCATGTACTGAAGCAGTCTATTTTACACTTTACAAACTATTCTAAATATTTCAACATAGTCTCAGTCTTTCTGAAATATGTTCTTAGTACCACCTATGATGAAACACCCTTGATACCAGTTTTTTTTCTCCAAATATACAACTTTAAAGAAATACTTGCCTTGTTTGGAGCAGGGTAATGGGCTAGCTGATCTCTGGTCATTTCCAACTTAAAATATTCTATGATATTTTAAAAATTGCGTGTGAAGTTCTGCAGAGCAATCCCTTTTTTCTGTGTTTTATTAAATCTGCATTTGGAATATGTGTTAAAGCTGTTCTGCTTTTTCGCATTTATAGATCACTTTCAACACTGGGGTTGGTTATATCATCACTTGCTGACCAGGCAGCAGGGAAGGGGAAAAACAAGTTTGTGCCTTACAGAGACTCTGTACTCACTTGGCTTCTCAAGGTAATTTATATTTTCTGTTCACCATGTTCACAAGATGTCTGTTTACTCATTTGTAGGATCATTGTAGTATGCCTCTGTGTACATGGACTTCTTTTTAAAGAAATGAGTGAAGGAGCTCTCATAGCTATGTTATTCTGAGTAATACAGCTAAGTATATCTTGTGTTAATTCAATGTAAAATCCTACTTGACTGTTTCCAGTTGTAATGGAATCAAAGGTGGTAGAGGTGGCTAGAAATGTTTATGGAACACACAGATTAGTTTATATCCAGAGTACATTTCAGTGCCTAAATAGTACTTTCAGTGCCTTTATTAAGTATTTTAAGTCTCTTTGTGAAAACACTGTATAATGTCGGAACAATTTTTAGCTCTTGAACTTTCTATGGCTGCATTACAGGACAACTTGGGAGGAAACAGCCAAACTGCCATGATAGCCACAATTAGTCCAGCAGCAGACAACTATGAAGAAACACTCTCAACTCTGAGATATGCAGACAGAGCCAAAAGGATAGTTAATCATGCTGTGGTGAATGAAGATCCAAATGCTAGGGTCATCAGAGAATTACGTGAAGAAGTTGAAAAACTGAAAGAGCAGCTCTCACAAGCTGAGGTAACCTTATACACAGTACAATGTAAAATGAGTTTCTCAAGGAAATGTCACATTGTGTGAAAGACTAGCTTTCTTATAAAACGTGGAAAGGAAGAGTCTTGCACCCATTCTTTTTTCTTTCTTTCCTTTTTAAAAAAAAAAAAATTACCTTTTTTCCTGAATCCAACATAATGTATGCTTATCTGTAATGACTTTTAAATGAGGACAACATTGTACTGGTGGTGAGCCTTTTCAGTTCTTGAGGAGCTTAAGGCCAAGAAATAATTGATGCAGCATAGATAAGGACTAGATTACATCTTCATTGTGTAGACTCACTTACTAGCAGAATTTTTTTTTTTTTTTCATGGGTGGACTATATGTAAAATCAGATGGAGAAGTGTGAGAAGTCATAAATCTGTTATTGGACAACAAAATTCAGGGGATGTTTCTCTCTGATATTTGTGAAAATCTATTAAAAATTGTCAGAAATGCAACACTGAAAACCATGAACAATTAGCTTCACTGCCTTAATAGCTGACACTGTGTGATTGATGCTTATCTTGGATTTGTATGTCTACTTGAAGAATAAAGTATCCAGGTAGGATAGTTTATTTGGTATCCAGGGTATCTGGACAAATGAGGTATTTAATAGATTGGAAAATATTTTTGATCTTTTCAGGAAAGACACAAAATACTGATGGAAAAGGAACGGAACTGTGCATGAGGGTAAATTTGTGTTTAAATTTCATTCTAATTTAAGGAATAGTGTTATTCACGTGAACACTTCCTTATAGATTGAAATGGGAAAATTTTCTTTAAGGAAAAGGAGCCTTTCACTTCTTTCATAAATAAAAACCTGTTCTAAGCCCTTATTTTAATTTGGAAAATATTATTGTAGCATGTTGTTAATTATGTTGGCAGGCTGCAGCTGAACACAATCAGTAGGAAGGTGTCCAAAGTCTTACTAGTTATTTTGTCAAGTGTTTTCTCTTCTACCTTCTGTTAAAAACAGTTATAGAGGGTTATAGGCCAGCCTGTTCAATTGTTACTTGGCACTGGACATATTCAAGCCCTTTGCTTTTGTTTCCTGTTGTGAAATGAGAAGTCTGTGTTAGCTCCAGAACATGTCTTCCTTTGAAGGTAATCAACAGGGTCAGTCTGAAAGCTTTACTGCAATTCTAAGAACACTTACAAAACCAAGACAGGGTGGAAGGCTAAATGTCTAGAGGAATTTGTGTTTGAAACTACTGTTGGAAGAAAGACATTGCACTTGAACTTCAGACAGCTAGGAATTAACGTTTTTAAATACTCACATATTTTTATACAGACTGTGAAGTTTGAGTGGCCAGGCCCAGAGATTTTTGTTCTTTCCCTTAGCTTGGGAGCTGTAACAATCTTCAGCTATTTCAGATCTGGATCCAAACAAGGTTATTTCTGTCCTCCTTTGCAAGTTTCCTATTTCTTCAACTTCTACCCTGAAAAACCTGGGGACATAGTAGAAATCTATACTTGTTGCATTTGACATTACGTTGCTGTGTTCAGTTTCCTTGTGCAAGCAGATGTCACAGTGGGAAAAGTAGCTGAGGGTTTTTGCTAATTTCTACCTTTTAGGCCATGAAGGCGCCAGAACTGAAGGAAAAATTGGAAGAATCGGAAAAACTAATAAAAGAGCTGACAGTCACCTGGGAAGAAAAGCTAAGGAAAACAGAAGAAATTGCACAGGTACTTCCAAAATTTTTAGGAGGAAAGCCAGATATTCATACAGTACTAGTCAGCTGGACTTCATGAGCTTTAGTGGACTATGCTGTTTTCCCACCATCTATTTGAAATGTCTCTGAATTTTTGTCATTTCACCTTGTTTCTGGTTTTGGGGTGGGTTTGTTTGTTTGTTGATATTTTTTTTAAAGTCTGTATTATATTAGTGTAAATCTAGCGGTGTCATGATAGCATTGATAAAAGCTAGTATTTGATTTTAAAATAAAACATCAAAATATGTTTGGGCAGCTCATTTATTTATAAGACCTCAGTGGAACTATGGACATGTTTCTCTTGAAGTGACTAAGAAAGTGAAGAATTACGAAAGGATCAGAACTGTGGGTGGTATTTGTTGCTTTTGCTTTTAGCGATTTCTAACCAGAAAAGGAAAATGTGTACATGTAGTCACTAATGTTTGTTTATTTTTTTTGGTACGTAAAGAAAACTCCTTCTGGATTCTAGTGTTCTTTTCCAGCATTTCCTCCATCCATAGCTTGAAGAATAAGTGGTGTTGGTTTCCCTTTCTTGTCCTAATGTTCCAGAAGCATGTTTTGGTGCAAACATTGTTTAAATAAATAATAAAAAAAAAAGAAGTGCTTTAGCTGAATAAATAATAAAACTACAAAAGAATAGGCCTAAACGGTGGCATGCTATTTTCTAAATCATCTGTGAGTATGATTATCTTTGAAGTAATTGAAACTGAGTTTCATTTTTTACTAACAGAAAAACTCAAAGCCACATTGTGTAACTTACAAGTAGGTTTAATTAACTCAATAGAGTTGTATAGATAAGTCTAATAAATTTAATAGGACTGCTAAAGTAAGCTCTGCTTTGGGGAGGCAAGTGATTGAGGATTACATCTAACTTTTTATGGTTGGTGTGTCAAAAAAAATTCTACTGACCTTATGATAGCTGACCAGTGTCTGGTGGTGATACACAGAATGCATACTCAGCGTGTGCATCTTCGGTTTTTGTTGCTCTCTGCCTGTCCCTACATATTGCAGCAGGCAAGATTAACCTACTGTTTTTTTGCAGGAGAGGCAAAGACAGCTGGAGAGCATGGGAATCTCCCTCGAGTCTTCAGGTATCAAGGTTGGAGATGACAAGTGTTATCTGGTGAACCTGAATGCAGACCCTGCACTCAATGAGCTTTTGGTTTACTATTTAAAGGTAAGGATGTGAACAGGATATTTACACAGAAAGGAAGGACACTTGCTTTGAATTTCTAGCTCTAATTTACTCAGAGGGGATGTAGGTTTTTTTGCTGCAGCAAAATAGGATAGACCTCCTCCTACTATTTAGGCTTTTGTTCTCCCTTTGAGGTTCAGCTTCACTGTTTTCCTAATTGATCTCCTGATTGCCGACGGTGGGAGGAATGCTCAGTGTGGGCCAGTGTTGAGATCAATTCTAGTTTTTCCAGACAGGATGTGTCTGGCCAGTTGTCTTCTGGCCTGAACTTCAAGCAGGAGCTTCATGTTAGATGCTTCTTTTTGTTAGGGAGCTGGGGAGTGTTTTAAATATGTGAAGAGTTAATCATAAAGAGATGATGTTCAGTTGTAATCATTAAGAATAACATAGTCTTCAATGACAGGGAACCTTATGAGAGAGGGAGTTAAGAAAAATACTGTTGAAATTTACAGAAATGTATTTTCCCAGTGTCGTTAGCTTTCATACCATTCTGTTTAGCATTTCCCATGCCAGAGTGAAGAAGTGTCAAATACAAACCTAACAGGTTTGTAGGGAAATGTGAGCTGCTTGTTAATAATACGTTAAAGACTATTTTGTCTACTTTTAAAGCTACTCTTCTGCTTTGGTAGCTGAAGGAGGGCTTCTGTATTTGAACAGTAGCAAATAAAACACAACCTCTCAAACACTAACAAAATAAATTATTTCAGCAGAACTTAAAATATGTATTGGAATTATATAGAGAATATTATGTTTAGTTGAGTTAATGTATAGCTGTTTTCTGAAAAGCAGAGAACTTGCACCTTGTTTTACTATCCATGCTGCTCTCTTAATTATGCCTATATAACATGGGTGGTTTTCTTCTGGTTTTTGTGTTTAATGTATGTCTACAGGCATAGTAGGAGAATACTTCTAAATCAGAATTTGTGTGCCAACTGCTTTATTTTGCTTTAGCTAAAACTATGAAGATGAAGTTCAGGGCAGAATAGTTTGTGTGTGACTTGCAGTCTTCACATCTGTTATGGCACCGTTTCTGCTCAACAGACATACAAACTGTGCAGTCTCAGCACTTCAGCTAATATTTTCTTAGTTATGTCAACAGTGGTAGTTTGCTTGTCTCTTAGTAACAGCTTGTTTTCTAGGATCACACAAGAGTTGGTGCAGATACCTCTCAGGATATACAGCTCTTTGGTATAGGAATCCAACCAGAACACTGTGAGATTGATATTGCTTTAGATGGAGAAGTTACACTCACACCAAAAGAAAATGCAAGGTAAGGAAGATCAGCAGCACTTTCCATTGAAATGGAAATTTTCTTTTCTTTGACAGAACATGACTTTCATGCATTTTTATTTTATACAGACAGAACTATGTTTTCGATACAGTTGACTTAAACAGATACTTAGAGGAAAATTCAGCAATTAAAATTTCCCTGCACATGTGAACACCACCCACCCACTCACTCTGCAGGGCAGCAGGCTATCAGTGGTTTGGCTTGGAATAAGCCATCTAAAGAAGGTACTTGGTAGGAGTGAGGGGCCATTGGGTGGCTGTATCTTGGGTAGTTACAAGATTCCTGAGCTGCTGCTGGCTCTCCTGCCCCTGTGTGATGGGGTAGTAGCCTGTTGCTGTTGTAAAGTTCAATATTTTGTAAGGAAGAGGTGCTTTAAACATCTGAATTCTTTTCTAAATCCTTAACTACTGTTGTGTCTCGTTAACATGGAGTGTAATATCATGCTTCACCTTTTGTCTCTACTTCTGTATTTTAATCATTTTTCATTCCAGGGGCACTGTGACTCCTTGGGTGGAATTGTAAATGTCTTTGTCACTTGATCTCCACTAGCATGTGATAAAGCAGTACCTTTGTCCTAGTTAAGTCATGCTGCTTATATGAAATTTGAGTATCTAAATAATGTACAGATTAGTATCGGAATGAGAAACTAAAGTTTGAGAGACACATTAAAAAATTATTTCTTTCATTCTTCCTTTAGTAAAAGGCACTTGTATTTTTCTTCTGCAGCCTACAGTACAAAATTTCAAACAGATGGGATTCAGGTTTGTGGTGATAGAATTACTATACTGGAAATCAGTCATTTTGACTGGCAGGAACAAGGGCACATGTCAGTGGAAAAAACATATTTTGTTTTACTCAGGGCTGATCTGCAATGCTTAAGTAACTGTTCTTAAGATAGTAGTATCAACAGAAATTTAGCTACCAGAATTTCACTGAAAAAAGCTAAATAAAGATCTGATTTTAAATTAAATACTTACGTGTTTGTGTTGACTTATACGACAGAGACAGCTGAAATGAGAACGCTGCATCTGAAAAGGCCTTTTTCTTTTTATTGAAGCTTTTTCCCCTTTCAAATAAAATGCTCTGCTGCGTGACTCACACATGCAAAAAGTTCAACAGCTCAGTTTTTCCCATTTTGTGATTGAAACTTAAATACAAAGAAACCTACAAAGAAATACAGCAGTATACCAGATGTTCACAAAAATAGACCCTTGTTAGTAATAGAGACTCCATTTGTTGAAAGAATAAAACTTGGATCTAAGAATCTTTTCTTATGCTTGAATGCCAGATATGTTAACAGCATGTTTTACAACTCAGTGTTGACTAAGCTGTATCTTGGAGAGCTCTGTCAGTACATTTGCATACATTTAAGTTCAGACTTTATAAGAAACAGGCAGTGACCCAGTTTGAGAAACAGGCATTTGTAGAAAATTTTGCGACCAAAATCAACCCTGTCTGTATGTTTACTGAAGAGTTGTACCAACCAAAGTCAGAGAGGAAAGATGCTAATTCTGACAATAGAAATCAGACCAGTAACATTCCCATTGATTCTTTCATGAGAACCTAGCTGGTTTGTTACCATATGATACAAATGACTGTCAGTAGATGGGAGAAACAGCAGCTCTTCAATCTTTTGTTTTCAGGATTTCACTGGAGTTGTATTTTTTCTTTCAGATCCTGCGTAAATGGTGCACTGGTATGTTCTGCCACTCAGTTATGGCATGGAGATAGGATATTATGGGGAAACAACCACTTTTTTAGGTAATTGTTGATGTTTATATTCCACCCACTTTACATTCAGCCTATTTTTTTCCTTTCATTATTCCAGATAATTTTTTTTTTAATAAACTGAATTTCCATTTTTACTCAGAATCAATTTA
This sequence comes from Rhabdornis inornatus, assembly GCA_013397075.1. NCBI lineage: Eukaryota > Metazoa > Chordata > Aves > Passeriformes > Rhabdornithidae > Rhabdornis > Rhabdornis inornatus. Next base: position 1,351,061 of record VWZS01007332.1, on the reverse strand, counting down.
CCAAAGAGGAAACGTCGAGATTGGCTGAAAGACCTTGAGAAAGAAACTTCCTTAGGAGAGCATGATCTGGATGCAGCTAGTGAAGCGTCTTCAGAACCAGACTACAACTATGAGTTTGCACAAATGGAAGTTATTATGAAGACACTGAATAGTAATGGTAAGGCAATTGGCAGATAAAAATGTTCTTTTGGATTGTCTAACAAATTCAGCCTGGAACTCAATTTCTGGGTAAAACAAGCAATACACTTGTTCCAGAGGCCTTTGGAGGATTTTCAGGATAAGATCTTTTACAGAAACAATGTTAAGTGTGTACATATATATATATATATATATATGCACACACACATATAAAAAAGTAAAAAAATATGTGCACCTAGGTATAAATACACACACAAATTAGTAGTTGGTTTGTGCCCTGACACGATTTCATCTGTACCTCTGCTCCCTTTTATAGTGCAGCTCAGTTGTAGCCATATGCCTGTCAAATTATCATCCAAATTTACTAAGTTCTTGTTGTTGTGAGTTACTATAGAAAAATGGGTGCACCATATATGGTTCAGTTAGTTTAACACTGCTTTTTGTATAAACTGTTACTGACACCATTTTAACCTTATTAAAAAAACATTGAAATGATAACAAAACAATAGGCAAATGCCAGCTTGTTTTTCGACATTTGATCACTCTCAATATTTCATTTCATCTTCGTTAAAACAAATAGTGATGATTTTTTGGAACCATGCAATAAGATACAGATAAAATAATGGTATGGTGTGTATAAAACAATATGGCTTTTTCATGATTTCCAGAAGGCAGGTCATAATTCATGTGATACAGTAGAGTGTAAAGAAATGCTGAAAAACTTGGTAAACTACTGAATGCTTTACCAAGTTTTAATACAAAAAATCAGAGAGACAAATACCTTGGTGTTTGGTCTCTGACCAAGAAGACACTGTAGATGGTGTTTCATTGCTCTCTGTTCTCCTTTCTTCATATCTTCACAGTATTTCCATCGTTTGCTGTGGTTTGCATGTTGAAATACAGCATTTGCTTTTGATTTCATCTCCTCTTATTCTTCTACTTTGTCTGTTTTGCCTTTGAGCACAGCGTGATGGTTTCCTATGTTTGATGCAGCAATAATTTGCAGGTTTTTTACAGTTTAATTTTTAATGAGATTGCTTGTGTGAGTTACAGGATCAGGTCACTTAAATTGATAATTGCTGTTTGATAACAGAAATATTCTCATTATGGTTCACTCCTACCAGCAGATGAATTTCAGATGAATCTGCCATCCTGGTGGTCTTCAGTGTTGTCATCCCTTGTGAAGATTCTGTTGCCCATTTTAAGGCCTCAAACCATCCCATATCTGTGCCAAAACTGGGACAAAGGTTTTGAACTCAATTGGCTTGTGCATGAGGCTGCTGGAAAAGTCTGAAAGCATTAATTGATGCTTGATTTGCTTGTTACTAACTGGAGATTTGTCTGAAGTGTATCAGTCTATAATGAGTCAGTGTTCTCTGAACAGGGGGTCACATTTTTTGTTTTTCGTGTCTTGTTATACAGCTGATTGAAATGATTCTTCACGTTCCAAGTATCTTTACATTTTAGTCCACTAAGCTTTTCTGATTGTGGTCCAGGCCAGTTTTTGTTTTGGTTGGTTACTTTCTGTGTCTTGGTCAAGAACAGTTCAGATCTTGCTGTTCCTTAAAGCTCTTTCTTCCCTGCTGCAGAGCAAGTGTGTGTAGTCATACGTGTCACACTGTTTCAGAAGGGTATATCCCAATTTCTGCTGCTTCTGCTCACTCCCACATAGGTGTTGCTTAACTAAATTGGAGTAGTTAGTGATAATAAAATGCTGACAAAACAAGTGACTTTGAGGATCATTGCCTGGTCTTTTGATCTGAATTTAGATAAACAGAACCTAGCAGCACTTTCTCAATGGTATAGCTAAAGTACCTTTTTTCTAACAGGCTTCCAGTTTGTTGTGTAAGAAGTAAAGCAGCTTTGTTGCAGTACCATTTATTTATTCTTCCTTAAAATGAAAAATAAATATGAATAAGGAAGAAGAAATAACTAAATGACTGAAGACTGTTAATTGTATTATACATATTCTCTGGAGAAGTCCTAAGAGGGGAATGAAGAGGTATTTTAAAAATTTGATTAGATAATTATTTTCTAATCTTGTATAGATACAGCCCAAAGCAAGTGGGTTTTGTTTTCCTTTGTTTTGTTTTTTGGATTCCCCCCTCCCCATGGATTTGTTTGAGAATTATAATCCTATTTAAATAAATATCCTGGCTTCTCTGGGGTGCAAACACGTTTGTTTTTATGGCCTGTAACCAGTACAACAGTGTCACAGACTCCATCCAGCTCTAAAGAAACTCTGAGGAAAATGTGTAACTTTGAAAACTGCTGTAAAGAAAACATCCAGATTCTTTCTTCCTTCAGCATGTTAATTTTCTTTGTGGGATTCTGTCAGGTCAGCTTTGTACTACTAATTTGTGATGCTGGTCAAACACAGAATGCATCAAAGAAGTTTATTTTATTCTTGTATACTGTGCAGTGGTTAAGTAAACAATGTGATTAGGTTAGACAGCTTCTCATGTTAGCAAACAAAACTGTTACAGCTCAGGGAGACGATTTTCATAAAACTTAGCAAAGCAGCCTGTCTCATAACCCTCTTCAAGCTTGCTTAGACAAATATACCTGCAGGAAATCTTAGGGAATTTATTCAGCATTAGTGTGACTGGATTAACAGATTCCAGATGTGAATTAGGTGACATTGTAGCAAGGTCATAAATGCTGCTCATCCTATGAAGAAAATGCATCTTTATGTTCAGTGTTAGTAGTCTGTGATTTTGTGGGGGATTAACTGCATATGAATATTATTTTCAGGGTTATTGAATTCTTATCACATAAAAATGTAAAGGATTGGGACTTGGAACTTTTAATGCTGTATGGAATTTGCTGTGTATTTGACGGGCACTGGGTAGAATGTTCCTTAACTTATTTAAATTTGCATGAGGAATCCAAAATTATAGAACATGGTGTTTAAATTTAATTTAAACACTGTTGTAGTTCTTTTAAATTGTAAAAAAACTCGACCATTTATTTCTTCAAATTCTACCTAGATAGTTTATAACTCACACCATATTTTACTTTTTTCCTGTGACAGACTTAGGGTTTTCTTAGTAAACTCGTTCAAAAGCTAAATTAAAAAGTTTTCTAAAACTGTGAATTTACCTTTTGTATAACAAGACAAGCATAACCTACCTTTTTTTCTTTTTTTCCCAAGCAGTACAGGATTATGTTGCTATTGGAAAGTTTTATACTAGGTTCTTGCATCTTGTTCCAGATATTTATCATGGTGTAATTTGATCCTATGGTTGTTGTGATCCTGTAAATCTAGGTGGCTGAAAAGATCACTTTTATTAAAGAAATCTGCTTCTTAAACTCAGAACTGTTATTTGAGCAGTTTAGGAAAGTCTCATCTTAATGAGTCAGCCTTAGATTAATTTCCTGTGTTTGCAAACACAGTGGAGGGATTTTAATTTCTTCCATGTCTCTTCTCTATCATCTGCGTAATTATTTTCTCAAACATTCTTATATATAGCTAAAATTGGTTTGGGGAATTATGCAGCAAAGCCCATGTATTTTAAGGTAGTTCTGGTATTATCTGGAGGAGTTAAGAGGATAATGATGGAGCAAATGAACATTAATGACTTGGTTTGTAGTCCAGAATTTTAGAACTTGGTTCAGTCAGGAGTTTTTGTTTCACTGTCTGTTTAAAAGCTAATAATAGCTAACTTCTTTCTGAGAATGTCATGTACTAAAAAGTAGTATTTCTAGTTATTTTAAGACACTTTTATACATCACAAGTTTGCTATTTGGTTGCTATTTATACTGACCGATTTTTAACTTTGTGCTTTATAACTACCATGGTGGTGGTATTTATGATGCCTTTGTGTGAAGCCAGTGATTTCTTCTGTGAATAAGGCCAGGGCCACGGAAGCAACTTGCAGAAGTGTTTGCGAAAAGCAAAGGGAAGATAGTTTACAACTAAATTACATAGATGTGTTTTTTGGTTTTGTGGGGGTTTTTTTTGAGTGCCACACCTCTAGTTCCACCTCTAGTTCTAGTGTAATTAAATCTAGGTTTATTTTTCTCCCTCCTTTGCAACAGCCTGCCATCCTTAAAAGTTGCAGCAGCGCTTTTTATGTTTTGTTTTTTTTAATAATGAAATGGAAGAGGTGTCACAAACAGTTACTTTAAAGCTGAAGGTTTTTGCATTTAAAAATCCTGGCATGTCCTAGAGCTGCAGTATTGCTTCCCCTAACAGTCCACTACTCTAGCTTTGGAACTCCTCTCCCTTCCTCTTATGGTGTACAGAATCGGGAATCTCTTGGGTGGTGTGCTGTCACTCAGTCGTCTAGATTGGTCCTTTTGCAAAGCACTTATTCTGCTATATTTGAGCTTTCAGAACGATGTGTGCATGAACCAGGTATATATACTGGTAGTACATAGAGCTAACTCTATTAAATGGCTGTTTCAGAGGCACAGGCTGGCCTTGGACCTAACCCTAGGAACAGAGTGATGTTTCATTAATTTGAAGGCACTTCAGATTTATCTTTAGCTGACTGACACAAACAGTTTTTTCAGGATAGAATATCCAAACGGATATTTGTTCTGTGTTGATACCGAGATGAAATGTGGTTTGTAAAGCTAAATGCAGAAGGCCCCCCCAGGCCATATTTTGTCTGCCTCAGTGCTGTGCAGTACATTAGTGCAGTGTGATGTGTGACCAGTCAGACCATTTGTTTGTCTCAGTTTTCATCTGCAGCTCTCCAGCATGTTTCATTCTCTGCCAAAATAGAGAAAGTACATTGCTTTTTACTTCCTTAAGTAGTTTCCTCCTCTGGTTAATATCATCTTTCCCTTGTGTTTTGCTTTGTTTTCTTATTAATTTGTTTCTTTTTCCATCCAATTTTTTTGTCCTACTGGGATTCTGGAATATATTATAACTACACAGCACTTGAATGTGCAGTAGACAAGGGTCTTAACCATTGTTCTAGCCTTTGCACGCCATTTGTTTTTTTAATTTTGGATAATTTTTTTAAAGTTTGTATTTATCTATTTAATGCAATATTAATGCAATATTTAATAATTTGGCTTTTGTTTTGGGGCGCAATTTGTGTTTGCAGACTCTGGGGTATGTTGATTGCTGTTACCAACTAAATAGTGGGTATCCTGTAATGCTGAAATGGCATTTTCTCATGTTTTCCGGGGTTTTTTTTTCTCTTTTTTTTTTTCCATCCCTTCTTTTTAGACCCAGTGCAAAATGTGGTCCAGATCTTGGAGAAGCAGTACTTGGAGGAGAAGCGGAGTGCTCTGGAGGAGCAGCGGGTGATGTACGAGCGTGAGCTGGAGCTGCTGCGGCAGCAGCTCTCCCCAGAAAGGCAGCACCAGCACAGCAGTGACAGGCTCTCCTACACTGCCCAGGCTGCACAGCAGAAAGTGAATCTCTGGACAGAGGAGAGGTGAGAATACTGGAGTTAAAAAAAACTAATTAGGAAGAACTGCAAAGTATCAAAGATGGGGCTTGAACCTGCCGTCCAAAACCAGTAACACTTTGTGGAGTTGATGTGCAGAACAAGATTTGCACTTTCACCAAACTGTTAGCATTTGGTTTAGGGCTGAGTTCTGATGTTTAACGTGTGCAAGATTTAACTCACAATAGAAATTTAGCTTTTTTTGAGCAATATTATAGGTTGGTTTTCTGTGGGTTTTTTCTTGGGTTTATTTTTGTTTTTTTTTAACTTGAAAATCGCTTATGAAATGTTTGGTTTAGCAATTATTGTTTTAGTCTGTGAAAGAATAGTGCAGAAAGGTAAATTTGTCAACTAGGACTAAGGAGTCCAGTAAGGAGTATTGTGTTTTACAAGTACACAATGAGAGCAGTAATATTTTGCAATCAAAAAAACATAAAAAATACAAAGAATAGGGATTCATATATGTTGTAGGTATGTGCTTCTAAACATAAGCCCGGCTTTAGAAGAGAATTGCTCTGGTTGAGCTGCTTAGGAGGTTAAAGGCTTGCCATGACATGAACTGGCCTCTTTGCGAAGGAAGAGCAGGCACCTGAGTGCAGCCTTGGTGAAAGACCATCATGAGGTTTGTGGCGACAGTTAAAATGCAGTCTAGGAAGATGTGAGCAGAGTGTTTGCATTATGACAATGGAAGAAGCTTGCTCTTGGTGTCATTGAGGAGAGAAGGATGCCAGCTCCACAGAGAGAAGTTCAAAGGGCAGCAACCAAGATGATTAAAGTTTTCTGAATACCAGTGAGTATTCTGTCGTGGGGCTAGTTCAGCAGGAGGAATGCCTAGATGTTCTAACAGGTTTCTTGTAGATTTATTTCACCTGTTTCTTTTAAAACAGAAGCTTCCTTATTCACTCAGTGTTTTTTTTCTGTATGTAGTGAGTCTGAGTGCTCTTTTTTATTTAAGTTGCTTTATTCTTCACCATTAAAAAACCAAATCCATTTACAAGAGGGATCTAAACCAAGATAGTCAAGATTGTTTTGCAGCTTTCAATTGAGTGTGTTAGAAATAGAACAGGACAGATCTTGATTTAGTTTTTGTGCAAGATTTTGTTTTGTAATTTCTGCCCAGTTTAGCCTGGGAAAAAACCTAAACAAATAGCTAACTGTTGACCAGCGATGACTAGAATGTTTTTCATGGCAAATGTAGGGAGAAGTAGTTCTATGATTCAACATTAATTAAAATAATTGTTTGCCCCTGTAAAAGCTAAAAACAGAATCATTGGGAACTGAATGTAAAATGTTGCAGAGTTGTGGTTGGGATTTGCAGACTCTTTTAGGGCTGCACAAGGAGTGTGGAGTGAGAAATGTCTTAGCTGGAAGCCTTTCTATTCAGAACTGCTTTGAGCACAGCAAGACCATCAAGAAATCACTGATAATGCACTGCAGTAGCAGAGAAGAAAACTGGGCTTACTGGCAGGGGAGGCAGTACCTCTGAAAAGATGCAGCAGAAGGGAAAAGAAAGTAGTAAAAAACTTGCCTGTCCTTGAGAGCTGAAAAGAGAAAATGGTAATTGAGTTGCTTAAAATTAACCGCCATAACCATGCAATCACAAAAAAGAGAATCTGGAGTGATATTAAGGCCGAGTGTTCTGTCAGCTTTCACTTCTCAGTAGTTGTTAGATGTTTCTGAGGAGGAGCTGTGTTTTGAATAAGAAGTTTTTCCTCTGAATTTCATGGGTGAATGCTTTACTCTGTATAAGTGTTGAACTGCTCAAAGCCTGTACTTTGCTGCATTGTAAAAAAGAGGAGAATGGATTCTCTTTGGAGCAATCCATGAGGAGTCTGATAATGTTTTGGTGGCACTGCCATTGAATAAGCAGTTTTCTGTAAAGAGCTCATCAGTTTGCTGTCCTCCAGAATATCCTCTTAGGTATACTTTTATTTATTTGTAGTTCTAGAAGAGGTTTTACCTGCTGAAAAAAAAGAGGAAAAAATGAATTATCTTAAATAAGAAACCAGGAAAAAAAATCTTTGAGTGGTTTCTGCTGTGAAAGCATGGCAACATATTGTTGAGAGGATGTTTACCAGCCATCTGGCCAGAGGGCAAGAAATGCTGGGAAGAATGGGAATACTGGATATGAAAAATGTGCAGAAGTTCCAAGAGTCTGGATTGCAGAGGATTTGATTGGTGCAGTTTAGATGTCTCTCCGTTGCTGTTGCAAATGAAGCTGAGCTCTACTGGATCACACGGCAAAATTAATTTGATAGGTATCAGATGTGAGCATGTGGCTGTATCTGTTAGATCAGCTGGAACACATTTGCACAAAGGTTATTCCCACTTTCTGCTGACTGTGAAAGGAGAGATGATACCTGGCCTGGTGTTAAATCCTGTTGGCATAAAGTTAACCCATTGTAACTTTGAACAAATTTTATTTGTTGAGGCGATGGTGTACTGGACGTGAGGTTTAGTCCAGCATATCCTGCATATGGCACTGGGAATCCCAGAGACTTGCAATGATACATTGTGAGTGTCAGTTATTTCTCCTTGTCCAACTTAAATGATTGTTTCAAGATTTCATGTTGAATGATTATTTGCTCCTAGTGCAGCTTGCCATGTGTTTAATGTAGTAAGAATTAAGAAATCCTATCTGAAGGTGTTTTGGTTTGTTTTTTGTTTTTTGCTTAACTTTCTGGAAGGGTTCTGGCACAGCTGTATCCAGAAAAACACAAGTGTTTTGAGAACTGCCCATAATAATTGGTTGGGTTACTTGTAAGTTTGCCTTACAGTCTTAAACCATTCCTTTCTCAAGAATCTAGCCAAGATTGGTGTGGGAGCCTCCCAAAAAGCTTTCCAGATGATGGTGTCCCAGATTAAGGAAGTGACTGGCTGCAGCTGGATCCAGTGGCTCTTACAGCATTTATATACAGATAAAAGCTGCCTTCTGTTTCCCAAGTTAGGCAGTTGTCTTGCAGTGGCTGTGGGTGTAGTGCACTCTCAGTATCAAATATTTTCTTGTGAATAATTTTTGCCTACCTTAATTTGCTGGGTGAATCCAGAATTATAGCTATCTGTGGAATGTGGCACTTGCATCGTTTGGAATTGCTTATTTAGTTTTGATAGCCTGGATAACAGAAGCAAGAGGCAGAGGGAAAGGAATTTTCCATCTAATGCTGGGAGGAGATATGGAGGAAGTTACTAAAAAGCCACTGATAGTAGCAGCTGTTTAAGACCCAATAAAACCCACCAGTGTTGTAAACCAAGGCTGGGTAGGGGACAGAGACAAAGCTGCATGTTTTAGCATGTTGAAAACACTGAAATTCGGGGCTGCTTGCTAACACTCCTGGTTTTTTACCACGTTGGTTGTGGTATCAGAGGACTGCCAGAGTGCGGTTTGAATTAGCCATTCCTTGGGATATTTTGGAAAAAGATATCCACTCAAGTAGAATTCATTGGTGACTGAGAGCAGCAGGCAAACTTTGCCTGTATTCATAGGAAGGCCCTTGTTCCTCCTACAGTTGTGTGTAATTTAAGGTGTTTTGTAGAAATTAGAAGTGTGTGCTCAACATGTACCATGTTTCAGTAGGACTTTGTGTAGAAAGGCTAAACAAATCATACAGGGGCGAGCTGGTGATTGAAATATCCCAAGTTTGATTTATGAGTTTTGTAAAGGTGAGGAGATGCTAAGTGCCGTTGAGATTACAAAGAAAGGCAGAATGGACTTCTGCCAACAGATAATCATGATCATTTTAAAAGGTAACTTAAAGATGAGAATCCCAGGTAAGGGCATATGTTAGTACACAGGTGTAGGTACAGTGTGTGCCATAGCAGGTTTGCCAGGTGTTGTGTTAGAGTAGGTTTGCTCAGACAGGCCTGAGAAACCTCTTTGGAATTTGCCCAGAAAGTGAGTGCACAGGCTTTAACCTGTGCTCGTTCATCTGTTACTTAAAAGATACCTTGGGTAAATGAGATTTAAGATTTTTTTATTTATATTTTTAAAATGTGTATGCTTGAGTAAGTGGGGGGAGGTCTGTGGTCACTGCAAAGCCCTTGAAGTGATACAAAGCTGTGGCCTGCAGTGAATGCAGCTTCTAACATTATGGTCTGAGGAGGAGCAGGTTTTATCAAGATGAAGTCTCACATGTTAGGACTGGTAAATTCTGTGGAACAGGACTCCAGATTAAAGGCAAAGACAGCTGCAGTTATTTCATTTCTTGAAAATTCGAAATGTCCTCAGGGCTTTAAACAAATCGTCACTGTACCAGCTCCCCTATTGCTATGACCTTTTATTTGGGCATTACTGTACTAGACATGCCTCAACAGTAATTTGTTTGTTTAATATGTGGTTGCTGCTTTCCCTCAATAAAACTGTGTGAGTGTTTTGTGTTCACTGACACAGTGCTATTCAGCATTTCCTCTTAAACTTGTTTCAGAATAGTCTTTGTTAGCATCTCTATTTGCAGCTTTCCAGTAATAGAAATAGGTTTCTGTGTATTTTTCATGTTACCTACTGCACCACAGGGATGAATTGTTTCGACAGAGCCTGGCTAAACTTCGAGAGCAAATAGTAAAGGCAAATACTCTGGTGAGAGAAGCAAACTTCTTAGCAGAAGAAATGAGTAAGCTAACAGATTATCAAGTAACACTTCAGATCCCTGCTGAAAATCTCAGTGCCAACAAAAAGGTAATGATAACAAAGAGTGCTGGAAAACATACCTTTGTGGCTAAACTTTGTAGACATATATAACATTCATCCAGCTTGAGCCAATAAAATGTTACTTTTGTTAGATTATGCGTAGGCAAAATAGGAGTACTACCTGATTGATATACTGAAAGTGAGTAATTAAGTAAAAATGGCAGCAGAGTGTTAAGTATGGCTCTTGCTGTTTTCAAGTGTGTGATCACCATATGTGCATGCAGATTATGAACAGACATTTGTGTTCTCTTGCTGCAGAACCTGCATTTTAGTTATGTTTGCAGAAATTAGTGGGTTTTGTTACAGTTTCCTACAATTTTGTGTCTTAAAGGGTTTTACAGTGCTGCTGTAAATATAATAGCAATTAGGATAATGTGCATGTCCTAAGGGCTTTGATTGAGTGTGATTAATGCTCCTGTGGAAATGGTCACTGCGAAGGATAAAGAGCTCTGGATCCTCAGAGATGTGTATAGGCCATGCTGTGTCTGAGGACAGAAACAGCATGACTGACATGCAGAGAGATGCTGCATGTTCTATGTTTTATTCCTTTCTAGGAATGCAGTTTGAGTGAAGGGTTAAACTACTTACATGCACCTTTCCTGCACTTATTGTTTTTTCTTCTGATTTAGAGGGGTGCAATAGTAAGTGAGCCTGCAATTCAAGTGAGAAGAAAAGGAAAAGGTACTCAAGTGTGGACTATTGAGAAACTAGAGAACAAATTGATTGACATGAGAGACCTCTATCAAGAATGGAAGGAGAAAATTCCTGAGGTAATTTATATATTTTCAAAATGGATCAAAGATTGAGTTTTTTTTCTTTAAACCCCTTTTAATGTGTTGTAGAGAGCAAGTGCAATGACTTCGTATATGAAAGGTTAGGGTACTACACTTTATTTTTAAAAAACAAAACAAGCAAACAAACAAACTAAAACCCAGAACAAAACCAGTATGACTAATACTAAATATTCAAAATGCCCATGCATAGTAAAACACAGATATGTCGGATCTCACTTGTGTTCTCAGATGTTAAGTGTGCTGAGGTCAGATGTAATTGTGCTGAGGTAGTGATTCACAGTGCCACTAAGAGCATATGTTTACCTGGCATGCAGATGACCACCAGCTCTGAGTGGAAGCAGCAAACTGCATTAGAAATAAAATTATTAAATAAAGTCAGTATCAAAGCTAACAGGGATGTTAGGCACAGAACTCTACACTTAAGGCACAGAACATACTAGCGGGATAAAACTTGATTTTAAACTGTGAAATTTTCTTTAATTTCATTCATATATTCCCCAGCCTTAAAACAGTGAAGAAATCAATTAAAGATACTTAGTCTACGTCAGTATTTCCATCAAAACCAAGTGGTGTTTTGTGATAATTTAAGTAGCACATTAGCCTTGGCAGATAAGCATGAGATTGGTCAAAAACTTGCTTGTTTACTAGAAAGAGATGTGGTATTTTGTATTCCAGAAGACATCATCTAAGTATCCAGGTAGAAGTGCATAGGAAATATATCTTGCTGTCTTGTGGCTGTTAGGAAGCACCTAAATTACTTGTATCAAGAATCATTCTTAAATATGTTTGAACAACTCTTGTGCCTTTGTTACATGCTTTGGACGGGACAATGGGATTCTCTAAAATCATAACACAGGGGAGGTCAAGCACTTCATCTGTGCCCATTGAAGACAACGATGATTTTGCTGCTGACTTTAGTAAGAACTGATAGCACATATTTGAATACATTATGTCTGCCTGAGCCAGGATCATTCTTTCCATGACCTATGTCGTCCATAATGCATGTGTTCTATGTGCTACATAGAAACACGTAGGTCAAATGCATGTGTTGAAGACAAAAGAGGAGAAGAAGGGAAGAAACTAACAAGTTCACTGAGGAGTGCATATCATGCTAGGAATCTGCATGAATTCTTTGTGGCTGTATGGGGAATGCTGCAGGTGTGATCTCAGCTCTATGGGAGTCATAGAAACACTTGCTGGCTTTAGGAGTCATCCTGCACCTTCCCTTTGCCCTTCTAGCGGTAGCCAGCAGCCAGACTAGCACAAGCTGAGGATGGTTTGACCTCTCGTTTAAGAAGTATGAACAGAGCAGAAAAGGTGAAACATCTTGAAATTAATTGCTACTGTGATTGCTCATGGTAAAGTCTGCTTTGCCTTGACACTGCAAAAATATGCAGGTCATCATATTATTATATCCCTTAGTAAAGAAAAGATTGTATGATGTCTCATCTCAAAGATTTCATTTCAAATTTGCTATATGATTCTAGTCTCTTTCTGCCTGTGTAACAGGAAGGAACAAAGATGGGTAGTGAAGCCATTTTTGTGCCATGATCTTTTAATACTATGTGGTTATTTGATCTCCTGTTCCCACGCTGGTGGTTTTGTGACATCTGTTCCGTTATCTCTAAAACAGATAAGGAAGCTGATTGGCAAGAGAGGAGATCCTTTCTACGAAGCACAGGAGAACCACAACTTGATTGGCGTCGCAAACGTGTTTCTGGAGTGCCTTTTCTATGACGTGAAGCTGCAGTACGCCGTGCCCATCATCAGCCAGCAGGGCGAGGTAGGGCCGAAAACAAGACGCTGAGTGCTCCTCAGTGCTCCTGTGGGACTCTTGGTGCTCCTTGTGTTCCAGGGGTTTAGCAAGCAAATGGTGCCTGCTCTCTTGTTCCCCAGTGAATAAGTCTGTTTCAAGTGGCCTTGTATGTCCTTTGTGTAATTGCCTTCAGGTAGCAGGGCGGCTCCATGTTGAAGTAATGCGTGTCACTGGGTCTGTCCCAGAACGTGTGGTAGAAGGAGATGACTCCTCTGAGAACTCCAGCGAGAGTGGGAGTCTAGAAGTCATGGATAACAACGGAGAGATTATTCATAGAGCAAAAAAGCTCTCCTGCAGGGTGAGTGAGAACACCTGATGAAGTTTACAGTTTCGGGCCTCTGTAACTAAGTACTCAGTCTGATGTAAAGTACTAAGCTATGTAGACTATTGCTTGTTGAAAAGTCTCTGAAAGGACTTCTCTTGTTCCAGCTCAGGGTAGGCCATTGGCTGATTTAATTTGTGTTAGTTTCTAGTAGATGTACATCTGCATCATAAATACTGGTGTTACAAGGACAGTCCTTTACAGACAGAAGGGGAAACAGTTTTTCCCTCTAACTATCTCCTGTAGTGTGATCATCTAATATAGTATCTATGAGTGGTGTATGGATTTAATTTGTTCTGTGATGTAGCATTTCATTCTCCACTCAAGCTTATCAGCTTCCTCAAATGAAACATGTACATGGGTTATGTCTTTACATCTATGTTTCTGTCTATGTAGAATCACATTTCCTAAATGGGAACATCCTTATGGCCTTTAAAACTTCTTCTTGGCTGTTGGTCTTCAATTTGCAATTGAAGAAGAAACAGTCATATTCATGACATCTGTTTTGTGTCCTCAGGTAAAAATAAAAGAAGCAACCGGACTGCCACCTAATCTCTCCAACTTTGTCTTTTGTCAATACACATTTTGGGATCAATGCGAGTCAACAGTCGCAGCACCAGTGGTAGATCCAGATGTGCCTTCATCTCAGAGCAAAGATGCTCATTTTACAGTGATCTTCTCTCACTGTAAAGTAAGTATTTTAATTATGAAATGGTGTTACCAGGAGGATCATAGATTTGAGAGAAACTGTTTAGAGTCTGAGCCTTGCTTTGCTGGTGGAAGAAGGAGAGAGTCAAGTCATATAACTAATGACTTTTAACTATGCTTAAGAATGCTGTAATGTTTCACTTCATCACTTCTTCAAAATGTAGGAAAAGGAAAAGATATTTTGATCAGTGATCTTTTAAATGCAGATGTTATCTTTAATGTGTGGAGAAAGCTATCGTTTATTTAATGACAGCTGATTATATACTTGTTTGGTAAGCTCAGTAGCTTAAAAGAGATCATTGGAGCTGAGACATCACTTTTATGGAAATTTTCCAAGTATGAAATGTGGTATGCAAGAGCATGAATTGCTGAGATGATGAGGTTTTACAACTTTCATGTCCAGAGTCAAGCTTTGTGATGCAAACTCTATGGTTTTATCAGGCAGGAAGTTATTTGTTTGGTGTGTTCCTTACAAGCAAGTTGAGGAGATACAGTTATTTAATATGGTTGAATGTGATTTGTTTTTCTCATTGCCAGGACTATGTGGTGAATGTCACAGAGGAGTTTTTGGAGTTCATTTCAGAAGGAGCTCTTGCTATTGAGGTCTGGGGTCACAGGTGTACTGGCAATGGCAGCTCTGTTTGGGAAGTTGATTCTCTTCATGCAAAAACTAGGACACTGAGAGACAGGTATAAATAAATTACAAATGAATGCTTCCATCAACTTTCTAAAAGAATTTTAAAACCTGTGGTGCACAAAGGCACTTTGAGGCAACCACAAGTTTTTATGGGGATGTCTTTTTAGATGGAATGAAGTAACTCGAAGAATAGAAATGTGGATTTCCATACAAGAATTGAATGAAATGGGAGAATACACTGCAGTTGAACTCCATCAGGCAAAAGATGTAAACACAGGGGGAATTTTCCAGCTTAGGCAGGTATGTATCTTTTCTTTGCCATCTTATTCATGCTTAAATTGATTTTCTAATTTTATTCTTAGTTTCTCTCTCTCTCTCAATTTCCTGCTTAGGGTCATTCTCGTAGAGTCCAGGTGACAGTGAAACCTGTGCAGCATTCGGGAACACTGCCTCTCATGGTAGAAGCAATTCTTTCAGTCTCTGTAGGTGGGGTGACTGCCAGATCAACCAAACTGCAAAGGGGCTTGGACAGCTACCAGGTAAGGCAGTTAATTTCTCAATTTGGTGTGGTTCTGCTGTTCTAGACCCAGCCCAACATAATTCCAAAAGGGACCTTAGCACACTGGTACATGATTTGCAGTTTTACATGTGCTTGAGGTTAATACATGTAACATGAGCCTGTGGTGCTAAATCTGCATCTTTTTTTGCTTATACCTCATTGGATGACTGATAAAGTACTGAGTGTTGTAGAACAGAAGGAATATGGAAATTGTTTCTACCTTTGTGTGTAGAGGTAATTAATACTAGATTCCTAGTGCTATTTCACCTTCTAGGGATGGTGAAAGTTGAGGGGGGGGAAAAGCCAAAAAAAAAAAATTAGTAGAGAAAATGTAGTGAGATACAAATTTTATCAAACAAGTTGTTGTTTGATAAAAATCAAAAGCAGTCATCACTGAATGTGAGAGGGCTATTCCACATAGCTAAGGAAGTCCTTAAGGAGCATAAATTATTTTAGCTGATGCTGGACAAATTCATATTGGAAATAAAGCATGACTTTAACAGTGATGGCAAAGAACAAGTGGAATGGGCCACCCGTGGAAGCAAGGTGCCTTTTGTCAGAAGGTTTGCTTTCAGTTCCACAAATAATTCTAACCTTGGATATAGATGAAACTGTAAAACTTGAGATTAGTGATCTGCTTGCTCAGCCATTTTTCTGGCACTGGATTCTGTGGGGTTTGTAATTATAAACATATTTACTAATACTCAAATCATGGCTGACCTGCTACAGTCTAATGAAAAAAGATCTTTCTACCTATTAATAAGACTAGTTATTTGAGTGTTGTGATTTTTAACATTTTACAAGTTTGTGGCAGAAATGTTGGTATTCATGTTTTGGGTTATTTCTGTGAATTTCTGTTGAGTGAAATGCATGGGTTTTTGTGTTTTACAAAATGTATTTTCTCCTACCAGAAGGAGGAGGATGATGGTGGTGATATGGATAGTTACCAGGTATTGCTGCTGTTGCTGTCAATCCTGCGGCATGGGGCACAGCTAATGCTAATGGCCAGCAACTCTCAAATGAACAAGCAAAGGCGGCTTTGACATACACATGTGCTGTGCATTTTAGAGGCTACCTGGGCTATGAAACACTGCTATTTCAGTTTACCTTGTGACTTTATGCTCTTACAGTGTCCTCTCTTCTCTAGTACTCTGCAGTCAGCTCTCCTAACTGGCTATATGAATTGCTGTGGGAATAAAAGCTTTGAAACTTTAATTTAGAATGAAAGCAGTTTCTGATTAATATCACAGGGAAAAGAACTAGGCATCTTTTCCAGGCAAATTATGCACCACAGGATATTTTGTTTGTTTTCTAAACAGAGTATCATAACCTTTTATGTTGTGCAGTTTTCTGAAATGCTTGAGTGAGGGAGAGTGGAGGATGTGAATGAGGGGTAGATACAGAGGCTTCAGTGAAGCAATTTTCTTTTATCTGCACAAAACCCAACCTTGACCCTGTTTTTCTGTGTGATAAGTCAAAATTTAGACAGTGTAACAGAAGACTGATTTTAAAAGGTGGCAAAGAGCAGAAGAGGAAATCTTCCCCAAAGTAAAATAAATTTCAGATTTCTACATAGAAGTCTTTTTTCTAATAGGCAGTCCTACAGAAGTAAAAACAGTTAGGTGAGAATGCTGACATCCCTTAAGATGATGTGTTAAGTTTCCTAGCAATCTCAAAAATATAATTTAAGGTACTAACTTCTTGTGGGCTGTTCATGTGCTTCCTGACATATCACAGAGAAGAACCAGCCAGATTTTCCTGTGATACCACAAAGCATGATTGCATGATGGGTTTTGTTTGCATGAGAAATCTTTTAATTGCACTGATAGCAGCTGCTAGCAATGGAATTTTGTGCAGGTTTGAGGGCATACTGACCTGTCTAATCTTCAGGAGAACTTATGATCAACTGATGATACTGGGTTTTCCTCTTCCATATGCTATTCAAAAGTTTGATTGCCACTTCTGTGAGTAATTAGCCATGGTGTCTAATCTCTTCAGCAGCAGAGGCAGTCACATTTTCTTTTCTCCTGTTGAAATCTGAGCCTTGAAAGCAAATAAACTTCCCTTCATGGGTGATGAGGTACTTAATCAGTGTGCATGCCATTCGGGGGAGAAAAGTTTGCTGCATTGTGCAAGCCATTTAATATAAATTCTGATTAAATTACCACAAAATTCACTGCCTCAGTCACCCACATAGTCTAGTGACTTTCTTCTCTATTTCCATGTTAGGAAGAAGATTTGAACTGTGTACGAGAAAGGTGGTCTGATGCATTAATAAAACGCAGAGAATACTTAGATGAGCAGATCCAAAAGATCAGCAACAAACAAGGTTTGCAGCTTGAAGTCTGTCATAACTACTTTATGCCCTATACCACAAAAAGGGTGTCTCATCTGTAATCCTAATCTCTCCTACTGTAGAAAAATCTGAGGATGATATAGAACGAGAAGCCCGGCTGGTGGAACAGTGGGTAGGGCTGACAGAAGAGAGGAATGCAGTGTTTGTTCCAGCACCAGGCAGTGGAATTCCTGGTGCCCCCGCAAATTGGTATGTTCAGAAAAGCCACTGGAGCTGCCAGCTTTTTGTACAAAACTGTGCATGCTGCAAGGTACAAATCTAAGGATGTTTCCTGTGTTCTCCTGTCATACAAATACAAACTGCATTCAGCTGACAGAAAGTTTAGAAGGTCAGGTGCTGTTCTGAATGTAAGAAAGATTTGCTTAGCTAAGATACTACATAAAGTAGCTTTGAAATAGCTTTCAAGGTTTGAAAATCACCTTTGAATATAATACAGTATTTTGCAACTTTATACAATTGAGACATTATCCAGTAATTTGATTCCTTTCAGAAAAGGAGTGATTGAAAGATGAATGGTAGAACACATGATAATATAATTGAAAAAGGGTGGAGAGGAAGAAACTCTGATTTCAAAGGATGTGTTCTCTGTTTCATCTGAATTTGTAATATATTTCTCTTTAGTTTCATTTAAATTTGTGTTTTAACTAAGATCTTTGGAGCTGACATGTAAAAATGAGGACTGCAACATGTTAGGTTTGGGAAAGTATGGACAAGAAATACTCGTCTAATTAAGCATACCCTAATGTCTCCAATAGTATTCAGGGAATAATGTAGCAATACTCTTATCTCGCCGTTTTCTCCCTTATCCACCCAAAGTGTGCTGTGGGCCTATAGCTAAAAGTGTGTTTATGGATATAAAGACTGCCAGTAGTTACATATCCAGTTATTTGGAGGGTTGCTGACCTTATATATGAGATGACTACAGCCAGTTAACTTCATAAGGAACAGAACATGATGTTTAAAACTCCCAGCAACTGCCGCATGGCTGTGTGGTGTGAATTGAGTTTTGGCAAAGCTCTAGATTTAGCTCTGTGTGTAGATAAACAAAATGCTGTCTGTGCCACACAGGCATTCAGAGTAGCCATCAAAATGTTGACAGCTTTAGCCATTGGTTACGGTTATTGAATATTGCATGGAGACCTGTTTGCCCAAATTTGCTTATTGAATATTCACACCTATGAATAGGTGTGAATTTGCTTTCTTTGTTACCAGCAGTTTGTTTTGTTTCAGGATTCCACCTGCAGGGATGGAAACACATATACCTGTCCTCTTCCTTGATCTGAATGGTATGTTGTAAAAGCAGATTAAGAAACTTGTGGAGGGGGAAATGGGGGTTAGTTTGGGTCAATAAATTGTTAAATGGAAGAATGAACCTGAAAGGTGTCAGAAATCAAACAAGTCCTGGCAATGACACTGTCTGATATGGCTTGTAAAGTGCTTTTTCTTCTGGTTGTGTATGCTGGCATAATTAAGCACAACTATTTAGAATAAGGATAAAAGTCAGGGAAGACAGGAGTACAGTGATAAGCTGTACAACAGAAAATATGGTAAGAAAGCAAGCTTAGTTTGAATCAAACAGCAGAAGAGGAAATCCTGTAAGCATTTTGATGTACAAATTCACATGTCATTAAAGCACTAATAGAGAAACTACCAATGCTTTCAGAGCTACTTCCGCTGATGTATCTGTAGAGTCTTAAACAGTTCAATTAATGAACACTGTGTTAGGGCTATAATGAGCTTTCTTTAAGTTTCTCCCTTTGAAGGTATTTAGTTCTAAATGTGAGAAGAATATTGATATGTATTCTTAAGACACGGACAGTGTAAGTAACAAGAAACTAGAGGTTGCTCCACATTTAAGGACTGTTTAGGGAGCAAGTCTAATTATAAACCTGAACATAAAGCACAAGAGGATCCATAGTCTGTATCACATCCAACACTGGAGTGGGTGACTACACGTATTTATATAGGCAATGCATCAATACCTGCTTTAGCAGATGCTTTTGGAAAGTGAAATACCCCCTTTCTTCATCTGTGCTCACAAGGAATGTTTTTATTTTTTTCTTTTTTTTGTTTGGTGTTTTTTTTTACTATCAGTAGAGATTAACAGGCAAAAGATCACATAGGATATTTAAACAGGTTCATTGTGTCATTGCACACCTTTTGTTTGTTTAGCTAAAAGTGTAATGTAGCCCTAACTGCTATTCTCAATTTCTTTTGTATGCTGAAAACATCTTCGAAATGCTGCATAGTAATAAGATTAAATAGGATTAAATGTATTATGAAATATGGGTAGGCCTTTATTACAACTTTGTATTACAACTTTGCCTCTATATATTCATATCCTTTCATATAAAACTATTTCATTCTTTGCACATTTGTTTCATTAGCTGATGACCTCAGTGCCAATGAACAACTTATAGGTCCCCATGCATCAGGAGTTAACTCAATACTACCAAAGGAGCATGGGAGCCCATTCTTTTATCTGCCGATCATAAAACACAGTGATGATGAGGTAAATTGTTAGCAAGCCTCCTTCTTGACAACTACAGCTTGTGTAAATGCTTTCTTCTTATGTTTTATTTCCTACTTCTATGTATTTAATCATTATTATCATTATTATCATTATTACCTTTTTGTCTTAGAAGTACCATCTGTATCTAGTGCTGCCTTTATTTTCTGGCCTATTTATTTAGAATTTAAGAGGATATTACTTGTTAGCTCCTTTGCCTTAATTCAGAGATGACAAGTCTTAGCTTTTGGCAAAGAATAATTCAGCTGCCTGACTCAAAATCCCTTTTACTGATTTCCTCACCCCTTCATCATTTGTCTTGTAGGCTCTTAACTCTTCAGAGAAAATAACTTGTTTTATTGTGTGCACTAGGCAAAGCTTAATACTTAAATAAAAATTCTTTCATTTGTAGTACAGAATTACTGTTTTTTAAATACATGGTTTGAGAATTGTTGGAAATTAATGGTTCTGAATCCATTGTGTAATTTCTTAACTTCCATGTCCTGCATCTACTCAGGCCATTGGTTAAGAGACTGTTTCCAGAATAAAGGGGACACCAAAGCTGGGGAGAAGGCAGATAGGAGGAAAAAAAAGTTCTGCAGAATGGGCACAGGTTTATTCCATCTGGGCTGTTATAACCTTATCCAACATAGATGGAAGATTTTACATGGAAATTAATATACTTCTAATATAGTAGCAGTAGGATTTGTATTCCTTCATCCAGTCTTTCTTCTGCTTTCCTTTCTGTCTCCAGCCATGTGAAGACTTCCTTCTGGGGCAGGGTTTGCACAGTGCAGGGATTGTGGTCATTATTGTTTTCCCCAGTATCTTAACACCTCTTATGATTTTTCTGGTAAATTCCTTACTGTTGAAAAGGAGATTTGACTCCACTTTGTTCAATGATGGTGATTTTTCTCTCATTAAGGAATTGTTTTACTTAAGGTTAAATCATTGTAAATGATACCTGTTGTTAGAATAATAGAATCTTTGATTTCCTTTTCCTCCTTCCACTTAATTTGTCTGTATAGGTTTCAGCCACTGCTGCCTGGGACTCTTCTGTCCATGATTCAGTGCACCTGAATAGGGTAACTCCTCAAAATGAGAGAATTTACTTAATAGTGAAGACCACTGTGCAGCTCAGTCACCCTGCTGCAATGGAACTGGTATTACGCAAAAGGATTGCAGCCAATATTTATAACAAGCAGGTAATAAATTTATATATTCTTTTATTCCTTGTTTTGTTTCATATTCTTAATTTAATAAATGTGTTTTCTTAGCTGCTTGCTTAATTTTGTGAGTCTGGTCTCCCCAGTTCTTATGGGAGAGAAATGAAAACCAGGTCTTTATAGGTTGCAGTGAAGCTGTGTGCTGGTGTATTTCTTTGAACTGTCCATTTTTCAACTGATCGAACTTAGTAGCATTGTATACTGAGCACAGTGCTGTAAAGAGTGCTTAAAATATCATAAATGCTAAAAAAAATAATAAATTATGGTTCTGATTGGCTTCGTAATCAGATTTTGCATTGCATCTTTTTATTTCTTAGGATTCATAAATAATAATTATCAAAACAGTAATTGAAAATTGTTTTCTTTCTAGAGTTTTACCCAGAGCCTGAAAAGGAGAATATCCTTGAAAAATATTTATTATGCCTGTGGAGTGACTTATGAAATAGTATCCAATATACCAAAGGTAAATCATACCATATTTCTCTGGCAAATTCACAGAAACCAACAGAATTGACCTACTGCAGTGGGTGATACTGATTAGAAAGTAAATGTCCTGCTCTGCTGATATGAGGCAGCTAGCCAAAGTGGATAAAGTGAAGTTCAGTGTGAGATCGTGTTTATCTTTAAAACAGTTGAAAACTGTGGGATTTTATTTTCTCTTCTACTGTGTTTAACTGAGTTTTTGTAGTAGAGTTATTTTTGAAAGCCCATTAGTGTCTACTGGGAAAATACTGAGGGTGTTCAGAGGAATGTTCAGGTTTGTGGAAACAGAATAGTTGGCATCTGAGTTCACAGGACTATAAGTTACTTTTTATAGAAAAAGCTTGTACAAGTTGTAAATGAATTATTTACAAGTTGTAAATATGATTTATTTTAAAAGTAAACAAACTAAACAACTGAAAACATAAATAGTTTTGAAACCCTGTAATTGTTACTTTGTTGCAGTACTACTTAAAATTTAAACTAGGGAAATCACAGCATATTTAAAGATTTGGGAAGAGATTACATTTCCTTGCCTAGGAAGTTGTCATTAGTTGAGCCTTAACATACACAATTTCAGGTTATATATGCATTATTTCTAGAAGTATATTTACTACAGCAAATGCTCAAAACTTCTGCTAAGCTCGATCTCTTCAGCATCATTTTCATCTCTATGGAACAGCCCTGGATCATTGACTGTAATTAGGTTTGCTGAATAAGTTGCCTAATTCAAATTAATTTCTAGATTGAACTAAATCTAAAATTTAAGTCTATAAAAGTAAGCTAAAACAATTGTCTTTCCTTTTTGAAACCTTGAATGGTGTAACTCCTACTTTAGGCTACAGAAGAAATTGAGGATCGTGAGACCTTAGCTCTGATGGCTGCAAGGAGTGAGAATGAGGGTACATCCGATGGCGAAACCTACATTGAGAAATACACACGTGGTGTGCTGCAAGTGGAGAACATTCTGAGCCTTGAACGACTAAGACAGGCAAGGAAAAGGCATTTCTTGCACCCTTTGTGCTGGATTATGAGAATTCAAGAAGAGATGATTGATCTTTTAAAAATACTGTGTTGCTTTTTTTTTCAGTTGGGTTTTTTTTAGAGATCATTGGACAAATAAATGTAAGACAAAGTTACTTCTGTGAAATACAAATTTCCAGTGGTGGTGGATGTAGTAACTAAAGCTGGCAATGATGTAGTACTCAGAACCTGAACAAGCAAAGGCCAAAGAATGAATTTCAGACAGAAGCTTTGGTGTGGTGTGCAAATTAAGATTTGTGAATGCAAGCCCTGATTGCTGCTGTTAGCTACACTCAAAAAAGTCCCTATCCTGCTTTCTCAGTTCTCCTGAGGAGACCATGGCATTGCTGTTAGTGTTTTGTTCTCTTCACACAGGCAGTCACTGTCAAAGAGGCTCTCTCCACCAAAGCCAGGAACATCCGCAGGAGCATCAGCACTCCGAACGTGCACAATGTAAGGGCCCTTCATCGTTAGCACTGATGGGGCAGGGGCTGCTGTCTGTGTGCTGATGAAATGCTTGCACAATGAGATACTGTAATGATTACTCTGTGCTGGGACTAACTGGCCTGAGGGAAAGTGAAAACTGTCATGAAGTGAAACCCCTCCACAAAATTGTCTGTCCTAGGAGATAACAAAGTTAAGGGAAGAGGGAGGGTTGGTTGAAACTCTTTTTCTTTTACAAGGATACCCATTTAGGAAGTAGTTCAGGATGACAACTGCTCTGATTCAGATTACTTTTACCTCCAAGTCCCTTTAACTTTTTTTCTGCTATAAGGGGTAGTTTCCATTTTATGTATTCTCTCACGCACTCATACAGCAGAAACATACATATATCTTTATACATAATATATACATATATCTGGTCTGAAAAGAGAAAAGCAGTTATTAGGACTAAATGATCGTAGTATTTCCTCAAGGTATTATATCTTAGAAATAAAAGGTAGGCATTTTGTCATTCTGTCTGTTGGTGTTCATAGGTGTCCTGTAGTCGACTGGATCTTTCTGCCTGCGATGAAGATGACAAGGTATGGAAACATAGCAACAAACAGCTCACATTCCCAGATTTCCCACCCCCCACCAGAAGCAAGATGTGTTTGAGAACTGGCGGGGGGGGGGAAGGAAAATAGAAATAGTATTTTCCTTTAATAGTGTTTAAAGCGGTTGATTTACATAATGTATCCTCAAAGTTCTGCACCCATCACTTATAATTTTGCATTAAACCTTATTGTCCTTCTCTGCTTTTCATACTGGAATTACATAAACTGATATTTAAGAAACAGAACAAAACTTTTAAATCCTTCACTGACAAGCTAATTAGCTTTTAAACAGTCCATTTCTGTGTGACTGGAAAATTGTCTGAAGTCAGTAATTGACACACCTTTGGTTTGTCAAACCAAACCTTTGGTTTGTAGGGTTTGGTTAACTTTTACTGAAAACAAACACCTGAGTTTGCCGATTATTTTTTCCACATTTGCCTGCGTCATCATGCAGATTTATGTATTTTTGGTTTTTTAGGGTTGGTCTGAAAGTCACCTAGATATATCTGACTGTTGTTCCAGTTATCAGGACGTATCATGCTATGGTACTTTACCCAGGGAGTCACCTCGCAGGAGCAAAAATGGCAGTGGTGAGATTTCATATACATAATGACAGTGCTGGTGGGTTCTTATTTACTGCATTAAACTGAAAATTAAATTCCCAGTCCTCTTTTCCTAACAAATGTGTTATCCAGCTTCTACTTAAGGAGCTAAGCATAATCTGAAAATAGGAAAGAAAGGGAGAAATGCATAAGACATCAGGAAAGGGTGTAAAGTTGAGGGTATCCAAAAAACCAAGAGGAGGGAAGAACATGCTAAATATAAATCAAAACCGTAGAAGAAAGAAAAAGGAAAAAAACCCACCCAAAACAAAACAAAAAACCACACACACAGAAGAACAAAAAGCAGCTGCTGTTATTTTATGAAGATTAAGATGCTTTTTTTAAAGTGGGAATTGTCCTTAGACAGTGATGATATGTGGATATTGGCTGTGCCTCTCTGTCAGTGTGTCACAGATGCCTTGTTTCCTTCAGGTCACATCAACCAGGCAGTGCAGGTAGAAATACTGCTGCAATAAAGTGGCACTGGGAGTTTACTCATTGCTTCCTTGCTTATAATTTCTTTTTTGATCATCCTGGCTGTGCAGGATGGCTGGCTTGGTTACAGGGCAGATTTGTAGTGTTGTGGGAAGAGGTCAGGTGAGACACAAGAAGCAAAGAGCTTCTCAGTTCTAGTTTCAAGGACACTTCCTACTGTTTTTATGACCAAGATGAAATGGAGAAATGTTGGAGCCTCAGAATGCAGGGGGCAGATACTGCTCTTTTCTTTTCTTCTGTTTCCAGACTTCTCTGAGGATCTCACTGAGCTCTTCATTATTTCATACCTAGGCCAGTGGTTAAATACTAAAATATTGACGTTTTTCTGTAGCCAGCAACTTGTCAATTGCATGGCTTAACCTTCAGTTTGAAATATACTCTTGCAGTCAGGATATGAAGAACTGAAATACACTATTTTTGCTTTTATACCTAGGTGTTGTAGCAGAGAATTCCCATGCTTTAATGGCCAGCCCTTTTAAAGCATTTTCTCCCCAGCCACCAAAGTTTTTCAAGCCCTTAATGCCAGTGAAAGAGGAAGATAAAAGGAAGACCCCACTTGAAAGCCGACCTCTACTTAGTCAAGAGGTAATATTTGAAAGCCACCTGCTTTTTTAAAGGAGATGGAGTGATTTTGTGTACTTGGCAAATCATTTGCATCTGTTGCAACAGAATTTTGTAATTCTATGGTAAAATTATTCATACCACTCTCTATATGTGGTGGAGTTTTGCTGTTTGTTTTTTTTACTTCAATGCAGGGTTTGTGGGTTTTGTTTTGTTTGTTTTTTTTACTTCTTGTTATGTATTCTCCTTTACAGGACACTTCTATTTTAAAGTAGCAGTAACCTACCTTTTTTTTTTTTTTTTAATTATTCCTCAGTAAGATGTTGGCATTGTTTTTTTCATAGATCAAATGTAATTCTGTGAAACTGTTCTGGGGTGGTTATAATTCTGGCCTTTATTCCTCACCCTCAAACTCTGGGAGAAGCGCATGCGTTCCCCTACCCATTAACTTGAATTTTGATGTCTGTATGGCCAGCACAGGTGTTTCACCTTCATCACATCTTCACACCTTTCTAACTTGGCACCCACGTAGCACTGTGGTCAGGGCCGTGTGTGATGTGTTGTGTGTCTCAACCTTTGCAGAGCATGCCTCCATCTCAGGTGCACTGTGCTGGCTGTGCTGTGCCTGCAGGAGGCAGTGCCAGCAGTATGCCTGAGGAGAAGATTGTAAGTTTTGTACCAGTATCTGGCTCGAGGCCTGGTGATGGGCTTGAGGCACTCACGCTACTGCAGCAGGAAAAAGAAGTGAGGTGGAAATAACCACTTGTGACTGATTGTAGGTTATGGTTGCAACAGTTGCTTGCCTGCCTGCAAATGCATTCTGTCACTGGAACTAACTCCACTGGGGTTTGATGTTTTGTTTTTGTTTTGGGTTTTAATGTTTATATGTCATTTTTCTTGTGGGGCAGGGGGGAGAGGGGAGGCTGTAGTGTTTACAGGGCACAAATGATCAAGTAAAGGATGGGTTAGTGAGCCATGCTGTTGTCACTCTAATATACCTTGTATGTTACCTAGATTTTGTGACTATACCCCAGAGTAAATGGAATGATCCCATTTGGTGTAAGTAACCATGCATTTAGGTGTGGGTACACTATAAAAAGCTTATCATTGCCTGACATGGAAGTAATATGACTAAAATAAGATTGCCGCTCTTAATTAACCTGCAGCCTGTCTTCATTATAATTCAGGTGGAAATTGAGGTGGAGGGCTTTTGTTTTAATCTTCACCTGCTAAATCTTCTTCTCACTGCTGCTTCAACAAAAGGTGTATTATCATTTCTGCTGTATGATGGTTTTGGGGCTGTGGAACATGGCTGCAAATACTTGCTTTAATCAGAGCTTTAGATTTAAAATTCAGAACCATTTAATTATTTCCTGTAAGTCTTATGGGACACTTTTCCATGAAAAGCTAATGATGGATTCTTCCTATTTAACAGTTATTTTCATTCCTACCATATAGCCAAGCCATTTAAAAAACCTATTCCGGATTTCTAATGCTGTTTTGTAGGTTGTTAGACCAAAGTAACCTGAGTGTTCTGGTGTATGTATTTGAAGCTTGGCTGCTGGGTTTAGGTGGCAGCTGTTTTATTCTTGATCATGTTAATTTTCCATAAGGTAGCTGACGTGCTGACTCGCACTGAGTCACTGATACAAATAGCATGAAGGTATTTGGAAGAAAAAAATCTTCCAGTGGGTTGAAAAAACATCCCTTGGAAAATAAATTGTTACAAAACTTTCCATAGCAACTTAAGGGCAATTTTAATCCCTTGAGTGAAAACAAAGTCCCACCCGATGCATGCCCTGAATTAACCCAGGCACTTGCCTATGCTGCTTTCCATGGATACACAGAAGCTTTCGGAGCTAGGAAAGGGCAACATCCTGCCACCAGGCTTTGCCAACTAGAAGGGAACTAATTCACGGAACACTGTAAACCTGCTGTAGCCAACAGGACCATGGAAAGAGCTGTTCTTTCAGTTCTCAGCTGCCTGACTCATACTGACTTCTCCCTTTTATCAATACAGCTTTTTGTTTGGATGCATAGGAAGTCAGATCAAGGGAACTGATCCACCCAGTTGATGGCTTGACTTACCACAGAGTTTTTCATTTGGATCTAGTCCTCCGTCTGATGACTTTTTTTAGACCCTTGAGGGTCCTGGGGAGACAGGCAAAAAGTAGCAGCAGCTAGTTGGGAGGAGGTTGACACAACTACTTAGTGTAGCCCAGACAGGCTATGGTGTTGTGTTTAGCAAATGATGCTTCTAGGGGGTTTTATTACTTTAGGAAAGAAGTCTTTGTAGGATGTAGGCTTCCCAGGCTACCCCATTTTTCAGAGCTGCAGTGAGTCCTATGTTTTAACTAGGCTGGAGTATTCTGATATTCAAAACACATCTGTCAAAGGAAGAAAAAAAAAAAGGCAGTTAACAAAAAATAGTTTTATTCAGTTGGCCTGAAATAGAGCATTCAACCTGAAATTTCAGAGAGTATTTACACGTTTGATATTGCAGCTATATTAAAACAGCATGATACAGAGGCATGTTCTATGTAAGATAGGGATACGGTGATTTATGTTAAGGTCAGGTTAAATGTTTTCATATTAAGTGTATTTAAACACTGCCAGTAATTAACATGTTTAAGGGAGGGTTTGCTAAGAAGAAACCCTTCTAGTGGGCAATAAAAATTGAGGCACCGATGGTGCAACCACTAGATAAGTATTACTGATTTTTAAATTAGTAAAATTGGAACTAACTTGTTGAGGTTACTTGAGAGGTGTAATTTTGGGATTTGAAAGCTCAGATGCTTTAACTTTTAATGATACAGTATCTTCGTTATGAAGCACGTGTAGAGAAGCTGCTCTGTGCTCTTGCTTATTTTGCTTCTTTACTGCTAGAACTTGATGTATAGTCTTGTCTTACTAGTTCTTGCTGTTGTGGCCTATCTGTTACCAGTTCTTAAATCTGCTTTTCATTATAGTCATTCTGTTACATCCCAGGGAAGTTGCTGAAGTTTCTTGACCAGTTTTGCAAAGGTTTTATCTTTATTTATACCAATAGGCTAAGCTGTACGAGGCACCTTCTTTCTTTTTTCCCCTGACATGTCACATCCACAGAAATTTGAAGAACTCTGAAATAGCTTTGTTTCTGGAATTTCCCTATCAGGAAATTCAAGAGAAGCTCTGAAATGAAATATGTCTTGTCCCCACCAGGGGCATCTTTTGTTTGTCACAAAGTGGTGTCTCCTCACCTATTCACAGCATTTTTCATAGCCCATGTTCTAGTAAAGAAGACTGGCTCTCTGTACCTTAGCTTTTTTACTTATGATGACAGATAACCCTGAAATGGCACATGACTGCCACTGTGGTTACTTGTTTAACCTTTCCTAATCACTCACCAATGTCTGTGTGTCTGTAGAGCCATTTCTTAGTTACAGCCTCTTATCCAGTCTGATTCTAAACAGGGACACCACCAAGGTGGTTTTTTTCAATCAAATGAGAAATCCTGCAAGTTTCAAAGGAGACACAAAGAACTCTGTTATAAAAATACCTTTTGGTCTCAAGGGGACATATAGCTAGTATCAACTAGAAAACTTCCTTCATTAAATGTTTATTAGTTTGGAGTTCATATATGATCTTCAACTTAAGAAAGTATTTGATAAACTCTTAGTTTTTAATGTTAAAAAAAAACAAAACCCCAAAGTATAAGGTTCTGCATAGAACAAAATTTAGTTTTGCACAAGTAAAGAGGGCTAAAGGGAAGAATGATTGAGAAAATATCCCTCAAGAGATGAGCAAATAGTATCCTGCAATATGCAAAAAAGATGCTTTGCATAAGGCTTTAGTGCTTAAAAGGGTATTAAGGGTATTCATAGTCTCGATAAACCAGGTATTAATTTTTTCCTTTACTTCTAAAGGAACTGTGGATTTCAGATGTAAGTAGCAAGAATTTCAACAGGATAAATAAAAGTCAGTAGTCTTACATGATATTTCATAACACTATTGCTCTTCCTCAGAGAAATAAATAATTGCAAACTAAAGCCTCCATTCAAATTCTATATGAGAAATAACTCTGAAAGAGTGCTGTGAAAATTAGAAAGCAAAGGATACCAAACCTTTACTTGAGCAAATACTAATAATGTGGTTGGATTTGTCAGATATACTTAGACAAGTAGAGGCATCCTGTTCAGATACTGATAGCTGTACTAGCAAAAAAATTAATATTACTGAAAATCTTGAGTCATCTTAAGAGGCCATTCTGCATGGGTAATACTGAATTATATTTGCTATGAGTTTAAACATGATAGGAATGGACATGAGACCTTGTTACAGATAAGGGCCTCTGACATATGGGGAGAGGCTGGAATATCTGGAGCTGTTCAGCCTTAAGGAGACCAATCACAAGGGCATTTTATCAATGTATGAAAACACCTGATGGGCCAAGGCAGACTCTTCTCAGCAGTGTCCAGTGACAGGACATGAGGCAAATCAAAACACATGAGATTCCATCTGATCACAAGATGGAACAAGAAAGCACTTTGTCCACTGTGAGGGGGGTCAAACACTGGAATGAGTTGTGCAAGAAGGTTGTAGAGATCTCAAAACCCACCCAATTGGACACTGTCTTGGACAGCCTGCTCTGGCTGACTGAGCTTGAGCAGAGGGAATTCTGTTGTTATTCTGACATGGGGAAGCTGAGCAAATCTGTTTCCTGTCTGGGCATTTGAAGTGTTGTTATACAAACTTACTTGAGCAGTCTTGGCTATTTTGAAGTGAGGAAACATTTTCAAGAGGATATTTATCCTGATGTGTTGATACTCTGCGGTCATCTAGTTAACTGTTCTGCTTTTCCTTTTACATTGGTGAATCACAGCAGATGTCTGAAAGCATCCAGGTAATTCAGATATCACACAGGATCTGCCTTAATTAGAATTTGTAATCTGTGACGCAGATGAGGGAACTCTGAGAAATAATGGGTGCTTGAGTTTCTTTAAAGGACTTAAGCGGTTTTCATTTTTCCTAAAATACAATTATTTCAAGTAGAAATGTTCTGTAAACTAACAATTTTTAATATGTATATGTGTGTATACATATACCTACACCTATGTTTATACCTGCATATATAAATGAAGACATATACATGTATAAAAAAGAAAGTACTTAAAAAAGCATCCATGTGGAGTCCCACCTGCAGTATTTTATCTTGGGAGAGCAGTCCTACCATGTTGCTGGAGTTTTTCTCAGATTCATCTTTACAGACTGAAGTCCTCAGCTTCAGAGGGACTCTGTGAAAGCCACATCTGTGGTCTGGTCACAGTGCATCCCCAACACATCACTAAGGGAAAATTCAGGGAGGCAACTCCATATTCTGCCAGGGTGATTAGTGTCACTTATTTCCCTCCAAACATGTACATGTATGCATACAAATGCTTACTTGAAGATTTGTTGTAATATTTGCTTGTATATTCAATTTTTGCTTTTATATTCAAACATCCTAAAAATGTTCAGCTGTGATAGCCAGGGGTAAGCAAAATTATTTAGCCTCACTGATATCCGGTTAATAGAAAATCCCACTATGCAAAGTTTTTAATAATCCCAAAGTTTTTAATAACCTGTATTGCAGCATGGACTCTGTAAGGCCTTTTCCATTCATATTTATGTTTCTCTTGTTAGGTAGTAAATTAACTCTATAAAATACCTTCAGTAGGTTTAATTAGTAAAAATCATGGGGGGAAAAAAGGTTTGTGGATGAAAATATGTAATTTTCCTTTTATTGCTTTATATTTTCTGAACTATTTGGAATTTATTTTCTAAAAATTGAATAGCTCAGTGTAGATAGGACACGTTCCCAGCAGCTCTTTTCAATGGTATCTTCATTCTTCAGTTAAAGAATATTAAAGGTACATATTTCTCCATGCTCGGAAAGGAAGAAATCAAGGATTATTAGTTTATTTTGGAAACCTCACTGTCACAAGTTTCTAATGCTAATTTCCTCTTTTCATTTGCAGGACTCTGAGGAGGAAGACAGTGAGTTGGAGTCCATTAATAAGAAACTGATAAGTCCACAAAGTTTTCAAAATTTCCGGCCTTATGTACCGGAGGAGTTTGCCGACTTCAGTATTTACAATGCTAGCCTGGAGAACAGGGAGTGGTTTTCCTCTAAATCTGACTTCATGAGCTCCCGTGTTCTTGAGAAAGAGGTGTCCCGCAGCCCCACCACTAGCAGCATCACTAGTGGCTACTTTTCCCACAGTGCCTCTAACGCCACCCTGTCTGACATGCTTGTTCCCTGTAGTGATAGCACAGACCAGCTAGCCAGTCACTCCAAGGAGCTGGACTCTAGTGATCCCTCGGGATCATCCCTTGCACATGACTTAAGATCTTCTTTGAACAAGGAATGTCGAGAGTTAGAAAAGGAGTTAGCTAGAGAGAAGTTACCTGTGGTACCACTGAAAGAAAACAGTGCCTTAACAGAGCAAGTACCACTGTCATTCAGTGCTACTGACAGAGACTCTCAGCAGTTACCCAGAGCTGGATCCCTCTCAGCTCTAAGTTCCTTGGATGGCAAAAACACCATCGAATTTTCAGCATGTGAGGTGACAGTTGAGCACATGACAGACGTTCTGGAAGATCACTCCTTTACTGAGTTCATGGGCGTTGAAGATGGGAAGGACTTTGACCATTCAGCAGCTCCGCAGTCATGTTCCCTTCTGTCCTCTAACGGACCAAGCTCCTCGGAATCACCCCGAGGCCCTGGCAAGGGGCAGAGCCCGTGCACGGGCCAGCGAAGCTCAGCAGCAGCAGGTGACAACTGGCTTGCGGATGCCATGGAAAGCCCTTTCTGTTCTGGACTGGTGAAAGATGCTTCAGCCCCTGAGACTTATCCCGGTGCTTCCATGGACGATTTTATTACGAAGGACCGCTTGGATGGTTCTGATTGTGAAGAAGGTGCTTCTGCAGATCAAGCCCACGTCTTGCCAAGCTGGGTGGCCGTGGGTGAGCAAGTCTGTGTTGGAAGCAATAAGATGGGCACAGTGAGATATGTTGGAACAGTGGATTTTTCAGCTGGAGTCTGGGTTGGAGTTGAACTCAATGTTCAGCTGGGTAAGACTAAATGTATTCTGGTTTATCTATGCAGCTAGTGAGACCAATTTTTAAAGTCCTAGTACAATCATTCCTTTCAGTTCAGTCCAGGGAAGTACCTCCAGTTTCATGAAGCTTGGTATCTGATACATCCAATTCTCGGCTTTCTGGTTATAGCGATGCTCTGATCCATTTTTAACTGTCTGAAAGCTTTGCTTTGGCATGTTGAGATAGTTCCCCATTGGTACCTATCTGTTTTTACAAATCGGAGAAACAAGCAAAACCTAAAATTGGCAGACTTTTTTTAAATCAGTGTGCACACATTCATGAACTAACACTAACAGTGTGCATCACTTGTCAGATAGGTTTGCTGTCAGTGTCTTTTAGAGATTTACTGTTTTCCACTGGGCAAAGATGAATTCTAGAGCACAACTTTTCTCTAACTTCACTTCAGAGGGGTCAGAAAAAGTCAGTGCTCTGCAACTGTTACAAAACTTCTATAGAAATGCTTCAGGTCATTTAAAAAGATGTTTTTAGTAGTTTAATAGGCAATATCACTTATTCCAGAAGTTTGTCTCCAGCTAAATTTTAAGCTTTGCAAGCAATTGGTTTTGAGGACAGTTTATTTTGTAAAATGAACCCATGCTTGGCTTTTTAAACTGTTTGTTAACAAAGCAATATTTTAGAAAATCATCTTTTTGGTCACATTTCAAGCCCTCCTTTCCAAGTTTTGTTCTCCCTAGTGTATGGTGAGCATCTGGCTCTGTCACTCAGCAGGAATAATCTTGACTGTTTGACAGATAACCAAAGCTATTCACACTTCAGCACCGCAATTGTATGTGCTAATGGCAGCACCAGCATTTAATCCTGTGTGTTTCTTTCCATTGAAGGGAAGCACGATGGAATTGTGAAAGGCAGAGAGTACTTCCACTGCAAACCACGACACGGTGTTTTCGTTCGTCCTGGGCGCCTCAGCAAAGCACCAGCTCCCGCAAGGAAATGGACTAGCACTTCACGGTCTCAGGCGCCTTCCACTTCAGAGAAACGGAAGAGTTCTGTGCTTCAAGGCTCATCAGCCACTCCCGAGACAGCAGGAGACGTCCTGTGCCATTCAGGAGATGCAGCAGCTTCTGCTTTTTCTAGGAAACAGGAAAACAGGAAATCTTGGATTAACTAAACCGCAGTATTTTTGCACTTACTACACGCATCACTGTGTAGAAAACTTTACGGATTTTTGAAGCTATTGTACATTTTAACCTGTCCATACGGAATGTGTATTCTCTAGAGTCCTTGACTTAATTCTCTAATTTTTTATAAATAATATATATATTATATATATATGAATGTGTATCTATAGTTTGTCTGCCAGTGGGCAGATACGGCTGCACACTAAAACACAGTTAAAGCTGATTGTAGATAATTGAGGTACTGGACTATTTGTTGCGCAACAACTTGGGAGATATATTTTAAACAACAAAAGATATTTTATTGAGGAAAAACCAGGATGTAAATCCGTATTTGGAGAAAAAACCCAACCGCTACGGTTTGCTGTTCTTAATTACCAAAGAACTTGTTTTAGACTGACATATTTGCTGTTTATATCTTTCTATTGTAAATGTTTTAACTGGTAACTTGGTGCCATGTTTCTTTCAGTCACTGGGCACCGTGCAGCCTTCCGTGTTTAAGCACACTGAAATATCCAACTGCTTCGTATGTTTTGTCTTCCTAGAGGCCTGCCACTGTGCTGACTTGGCATTGGAATGACTGACGATGCCTGAAGCTATGAGTCTGGCATTTCACATGTTAGCAAAAGCCAGCCAGGCAGTTTGACTGCAGAAACAGTATTACTGCAAGGGTGTGAGAGGACAACATTCTGGGCTTTTTTAGGGGGTTTTGGGTTTTCTGGGTGTGGGGTGGGGAGAAATGGGAAATAAAGAAGCAGTAAATGGATCATGACTGCAAACTTTGCACTTGTTACTTGCTGGTTTATTATCAAGATGAAATAGAACCTGCTAAAGTAATTTTAATCTGTAAAGTTTATTTTAATAATGGGAATGATGGAGGGATTTATGTCTGGTGCTCATGAATTCCTAAGAAGGTTGTTCCACATGTAGATACTGTAGATGCCTGTACAAGTGTTCTGGATGTTTGTAAAGCAACATGGTAAAAAATGAGTGAAGTGAATGGCCTGCTGTATCATTTCTTTGTTCCTTAGCAAGTGAATGATTGAGATACCTGGGACCTTACTGAAAAGCTGCTGTTCTTTCTTTGATTGTTGTGTACAGTAAGCGGACTCTCGTATTTTACTATTTACTGTAAAGAACTGTAATTTATATACTGCCATACTGTATTTAATTGGTGCAGACCTATTGTGTGTTAGAATACAGACTGTTTACTTGGGATTTAAAAAAAAATGTTTTGCTTGTGTTTGGTACAATTAGGCTTCATGCTCAAAGAGGGAGCTGTTTCTAGCTGGTGCTGCTCAGATGCAAAGGACTTGGTAAAAATGCTGAAGGATAGTGTGGTTGGAGTGGAAGACTGGGTGGTATGAACCCATCTTAGCACTGAGCCTCAGAGGAGAATAGCAGCCCCTGTGGATGCACATTCCTCACCTTCTGCTTTTCCAGTCCCTCCCAGGAGAGGCAGCAGAGCCGGAGAACTGCTGGAGAACAGAATCATGCAGGTCAAGGGGAGATGGGACAAGTACCTGGAAGACAGACAAGAGAGGATCATTGCTAAATATATAAAGGCCTCAGCTGCCTGCAGCAGGGTTGGCAGCTGGGAGGGCAATGTGCTAGGGAAGGCAGTGAAAGGAGGGTCTGTGAAGTGCAGTGCACTTGTCCTTGCCATGGCTTTTGTCCCTTCTAAGACAGGATTCTTCCATGTTAATTGATTTTGGTGAAATGTGTATCTTTGCACAACAGTTCATGCTTCTGGTTTCCAGCTAGAGTTGCTCTCACTGTATCAATGACACTACTGCTGGAGGAAACTACTGTAATAGAAAAATATTTTGTGCAGAATTATTTTATCAGGCACAGATGACTGTGGAACACTGCCATGTATCAACACCAAACACCCCAGTGTCCTGAAGTTAAGTTTAGATGTTACTTTAATATTTTTATAAACCTTTCAGGAAATTTACTTACACATTGGCATTAACATATTTGTCCAGGACCTCTACAAACAATTTTGAAAATCAATGTGGCCATTTTCTTATGGCACATATTCAGTAGTTACATCGGGTTAGCATCAGCCAGCATCAGCTGGGCTCCTCACTGTTTCAGACTGCTGAGAATACAGAATGCATGATTGATTACTTCAGCAACAGTGGGATAATAGTCTCTTGGAGTAGGCAATCTGTTTATGCAAAAGAGACCAAAGCAAACCAACCTTGTGTTCTTCTGTACCCATTTCACATAACCTAATGCCATCGTGAGTTCTGTTGTTATTAAAAGATCTGTACTTTTTGCAAATCTTGCATGTTAACATGCTCTGGCCTGGGCTGATGTAAAGTTAGAAGGAGTACAGCTAAGGAGTGCAACAATGTGATAGGAAAATGAAAGCTTTTTGGTTGATGTGCTCCTCAAAACTCTAGTACAGAAACAACCATTTTTTTCCTGTTAGCAATGTTAGACTAGGATTTTTCTGTCTCAAATTTTGGATTCAAAGTGGAAGAAGATCATGGTGATAGTGCAACTGCAAATTGCTTTTTTTCTTCTTTTTAATAGTAACTAGCAGCTAAGATACACTGCCTAATGAGCAGTGTACAGTCTGTAGCAAGATCCCAACTTAAAAAACCAAACACCAATCATGATACTGAATGACATTATGCAGAGCCAATCTCTCATTCAACAAACCTGCCATCCTGTTTGTTTCCCCAGTCTGCACAGAATTAATGGATTTTGACCATCAGGGTCATTAGCACGCTAGAGTAAGATCACGCTGCCCTTCGCTTCGTTTTTTGAGTTTACGATGTGCTGTTTTTCTGAGTATGCATGCCTTTATGGAGATACGGAGTGCTCAGGGAACAACTGCCACAGCCCTGCAAGCACCAGCTCAAGCGTTTATTCAGCACCACTCGCTGTGGCACTATTCCCCCACCAAAGGCTTTCTTCTAGCGTGCAGCTGGAGGCAGAGTACGAAGTGCTGGTACTCTGTGAACAATAACAAGTGCCATGGAGCAGTGTAACGAGGGGAACGCGGGCTGCCAGCCCCTGGGAGCAGCCCCTGCGTGTTCCCTCCCCTGCCCTCAGGTGATCTGGCTCAGGTAACTCGTCCCGTGCCAACAGGAGTGGGAGACAGGAGCTGCCCCCCGAGCTAGACAGGCTGCTGCTGGACTTGAAAGAGCATGGTGGGACTTGCCTTTCAGCCTTTCCCCCCTTCGGGGACATGTTTTGGGGGCCTTTTCATAGGTTTACCTGGTAATTTACAGGAGGCAGGGAAATGTGTCCAAATCTCTGACTGAAAAGGACCATAATGGTTTAAGGCTGCTGGGAAAGTGTGGAGAGGAGGCGTCTGGATGAGAGCAGGCGCTGCCGCCTTTATGCAGCAAAACATGCTAAAAACAGTTTTTCCCATTAAAAAAAAAAAAAGTGTGCTGTCCAAGTGCAGCGGAGTTTTCATCCGTGAACGCGTAAACCGCGACTGCCCGAGGGTGGACCGCAGAGAGGGATGACGCTGGAAAGCCATCCAGCTTTCCTGACCTATTTGCATCTCATTCCAGCTCATACGTGCGCGCTCCGGCGCGGCGCAGGGACAGCGCCCCGCGGGTGCCTCCGGTGCCTCCATCCCTCCATCCCCACGCCCATGCCGCCTTAACACGGCGGCCCCTTCCCCGCGGGAGGGCGGAGCGGCGCCGAGGCCCGGCCCCGCCGGCAGCCCGGGGCGGGACGTGCGGCACCGCACGGCTCGGCCGCGGCCGC
>VWZS01007332.1:1261830-1304404 GCA_013397075.1 Rhabdornis inornatus | reverse complement strand
GCCGAGGCCGAGCGGAAGCTCGTGGGAGAGGCGACCCGGAGGTGCGGACACGCCGGGGCCTCCTGCTCCCCAACCGTGGCTCTCATGCCAGCGCTTCTCTCCTCTTACCCCCTCCGCTTTGCTCTTCTCCCCTTTCACCCCCTTACCTCCCCCTTATCCCCTCGCTTATCTCTAAACCCACCCTCCACGCCTCTTACCCCCCTTTTTACCCCCGTTCACGCCTCTTGCACCCTCTTATCCTTCCCTTATTCCCTCCCTTATCCCTGTTTATTTCCATTTGTTGCCTCCTTCCACCCCCCCCTTATCTCCCTTCTTACCTCCCCGGCCCCTTCTCACTCCTCATCCCACCCTTAACCCCTTATTCCCCTTCACCACTCCAAGCCCTCGTTCACCCCCTTTGCTCCTGCCCGTAATCCCCCCTCTCGCCCCATGGAATGCTGACGGTGGCTCCCGCCTCCCCGCAGGCACCGGGAGCTGCTGAAGGAGAAGCGGCGGCGGCACCAGGAGCTGTTCGCGGAGCAGAAGGTACCGCGCTCCCCCCGCCGGGCTCCAGGCGGGCCCTGGCTGTGTGTGCCGGCGGTGTCCTGCCCGCCTGACTCCCCTCTCCCCCACAGAAGCGCAAGCTGCTGCCCGAGGCCGTGCTGCAGGAGCTGCAGGATGTGTCCGCACGGTGAGGCGGCCAGGGGAGGCGGCGGTGGGTGCTGGGATCCCCATCTCCGTATCTCCCCCCCGTCGGCAGCCCCTTCTGGTCCTGGCTTGGGAGCCTCGACTGGAAATGGGGTTCCGTGCCTTTGGGTAGACGAAGGAGTGTGAATTGAAGAGTAACTTGTGGCCTGCCCTTTGTTCCCCAGGCCCGCTGTGGCAGATGATCCTCCCCAGGCTGCGGCAGATGACCCAGGTATGCTACAGCTCGCTTTGCTAACAAGGTGCACATCTGGTACTTCAGGAGTTCATTCCTGTGCCAGAGGGGAGCTCTGGTGAAGAGATCTTCTCCAAGTGTTAAGCATGAACAGACTGTCTTTTCCCCAGGAAAATAAATATCTGAGGAAAAATCTAAAATCAGATTCAGTCTAATTCTTACACCTTTTACAGAAGTCACTGACTGTATGGTGATTTCGGTTAAATAGCCTGAAGTGTTTAAGGAAATCATGGGCAGGTGTTACAGCAGAAACAGCAAGGCTTACCAAAGGTGGATTAATATTTAGCCCTTAAGTTATAAAGGCTATTCCTGGGTAGAATTGTTAAATTGCCTCAATATTTTACATATCAAACTACAGTTCAATAGCATCTGTAGAATATTAAGTAACTTTTTTCAAACTCAGAATTACAAAAGCAAGAGTCTAGAGTGTTTATGACTGCTGGTTTTGTTTCATCTGTACTTCAAAATACTTCACAAAAAATCCTTGATTTAAACAGTTATCTCGTCCAAACCTCACATACTGCTGTATGATGTAACTGCTACTTTTTCTTGCTTTTATTTAAAAAAGGTATGTTGTATTGGCATAACAAAGAGACGAGCTGAGAATGAAGCAAGACTAAAGCCAGAGCTGGATTTCCCTTTATGGGTTACCCATAGCTGTTATGTTGCATTGAATTTTTGTCCCATGGTGAATCCCACTTTGTTGAT
This sequence comes from Rhabdornis inornatus, assembly GCA_013397075.1. Classification (NCBI taxonomy): domain Eukaryota; kingdom Metazoa; phylum Chordata; class Aves; order Passeriformes; family Rhabdornithidae; genus Rhabdornis; species Rhabdornis inornatus. The sequence goes on along the minus strand of VWZS01007332.1, from coordinate 1,302,777 downwards.
GCCAAGAAAGAGCAAAGCTGGGTAGCAGTACTTTGGGTTGCTCCCCTGAGCATATTTCTTCCTCTCCCTCTTACAGCTGTTCTTCCTAGTCAGTGCTTCTGAAAAATGCTGCTTGTTTTAAGTCCTGATCCTGTTTCACTGACCAGTTTTGATTTCTAACGTTTGGGAAATTTCACTTGCAAGTTACTCTAGGTGAAGAACTTGACGCAGAGGCTGTAGAGCTGGAACAAGGCCAGGCTGAAAGGCAAGACCAAGTCGAAGTGCAGGAGAAGAAAGGCAAGAGGAGCAAGGGTGCCAGGTAGAAGGAGGAGATAATTTTGCCTGGTGTGGGAAGGGGCATCACAGCAGCTGTTCTGTCACTGCATGGCTGTGACATGTCTCTCTGCCCTTTATGTTCCCCCTCCTTCATCTGACTGAAAGCTTATTTATGTGCTAAAAGCATCTTTAGTATCTTCTGATTTAACAATACTTATTTATGTGTGCATATATATATAGATATATGATGTAAATAATTTTTACATATTTTATGTATGTAACTGCTGTGAGATAGCTGGGCAGTTGTAAGCACAGCAGTACACATTGTGTTGTGTGCTGCTACAGGTAGGGTGGTTGAGCACCGAATTCCTGCATTTCAATCTGTTTTTCTCTCTCCTCTGTATTTCTTTGTCACTAATGGCCCTAGAGAGTAATTGCTCTAGCTCCTGGTAGGATGAGCTCAGGCCGCCCAAGGAAAACTACTCAGGGCACACAAAGGCATATGACAACAGCTTGAGAGTATTGGTCCAGCTTTTTATTTTTTTAATACTGCCACAAAGCTCATCAGAGTATCAGAAACCATCACTGACTGCTGCTGTGCTCAAGCAGCAAAGCTTGACAGCAGTGTCTGTTGTTCTGGATCCTGTAACCACGCTACAGGGCTTTACATCTCTCTTTGACTAGGACAAAAGGGAACTACATGGCTGTGTGCTTGAAAGACCACAGTGTAACAGGCCTCCACCAACAGCTCGCCAAAGACTTCCTAAATGCTCAGCTGTATGGGCCACATGCCAACCGGGTACAGGGTAAGCACTGCTGCTTGGCTGGGTCTGCATCTGGCTTCAACTTGGTGACTAACACTTGTCTCCATTTCAGCAAATGAATTTTTTTCCCTGGCAAACAAGAAAGACCCAGTCAAAAAAGCTGCAGTTCAGTTTGTGGACAAGTCTTGGGGTGAGTACAGAAAGTCGGAGTAGGTACTATTTTACGCATATGTGGCTAAAAGTACACTTTAATAAAATCAGGGTTTCCATGCTAGAGCATTTTGTGATCCTCTAACTCCAAGCACCTGGAGAGTAAGGGAAGGGCAGCAGGGCAGTACAGCCTCAGTAGGTCATGGGCACACCTGGAGCTGGTGAATGAGACACAAGTTGAAAAAAAATTACCTGTTAAGAGACAGCTCTTGTCCTAGAGCCAGGGCTGCTCAGTGAAATCAATACTTCAGTAGCTGTTGTTTCAGCCTGCAGTCTCTGAGCTGTTGGAAGGCATTTCAGATGCATCTCAAGACTTAAAAGCAGGGATACCAAGATCCCAGAACATCTCTGTGATCACAGGGAAATAACACCCATTTATCCTCATTTCTGTAATGGATGGGGACAGTCTGACACCCACACAGTCTGGGAGGCTCATGAACACCACAGGGAAAAGCTACTGATCCTTAGAGCAAGCAGGGCCTGCTTTCCATCTGTGCATCACTAAAAGCACCACTGTACTCCCCCACCCTCCTGGAGGAACCTGGTGCAAACTGGTACTCCTGGCCAGTGGAATGCATCTGAGCATGTAAAATACCTTAGGAAGTTTATCAGTGTTTGAGGTGGTTGTTCTGTTCTGAAATGCTGCTGCAGCAGCCAAGGGTGCTAAGCACATGGGCTAAGAAAAACAGTAACAGCTTTTGTTTTTTTTAAAGGGCAAGATAAAAAGGAAAAAGCAGCAAGGTTTAAGAAACGTTGGCTGGCAACACAGATCAAGAATGGAGTCTGAAGACAGGTTTTTCAGAAGATGCTGCTAAGGACTTCTAGTTACAGTTGATCGCAACACAACACAGGTGTTCTTTTCCCCCCTTCATCATCACTTTGCTTTCAGCTCTAGGCACTGATCTGTGCCTGCTCAGACTTCCCTGTTCTCTCCTCTCCCCCTTTCAGAAGTTCTTGGGGAAGCTACAGAGCAGCCAGGCCAGTGTTGTAGAACAGCTGGCAATAGGACCAGGCTTGCTGAGCTGCCTCCATGAGGCAATACCTTTGCAGAGAATAAAGATGAGCAATGTTGTACCTACTGTTGTGGATGCTGCATTCCTTACAGCCCGCAGTTATTCCTGCTGCTTCAGTGCCTTGTGTCTCTAAGGAATGGCTGCACCCTAACAGCAGAATCATTAAATCAGCTCCCACAGCAGGAACACTTCTCTCCAGCCTGATGATTACTTTCCAGCAGTAAGGGATCTTCCCCATCTGCATGAGTCCTGAGTAAGCTTCCTGCACTGTTAGCTAGGCTCACTTGTGTGGCAGGAACACTGCAAAGCCTTTCACTGACACCAGCCGAGCTCCTGAGGGGAAGTGGCAGCCCTGGCTGGAGGGATGAGCCACTCCCCTCCCTCACAGGTCTCCACAGGAACCACTGTTCTAGGACAGAGCTCTAGAACAAGACAATGTAGCATACACGTCCATGCTACATGGATGTAGATGTAAGTTTTTAATGGCTGGTTAATTATGATATCACTACATTTTATTGCGATATAGTACTATTTAAGCACTTTTAAAAATGCAAGGTGTACAAAGATTAAATTAAGACTGTAAATTGACTAAATATTTGGTTTTTATATAAATAGGTCATAACCACACTGTGTTGACATGTAATACTGTTATAATACAACAGTTAAACTGGTGAGCCTACACAACAGAAGCTGTCTGTAGTTAAACAAGGAAACAAAGTTGAAAAGACCATGTTAAAACAAAAAACTACTAAGATCAACAGGTTGGGATTGTAAGTAGCAACAAACATATTCACTCAGCTCCTGAGTAATTCAAGTTTTACAGTACACATTAAAAAATATCATTTCTTCCCATCAACACTATATATCCAAACCATTTGCATTTTGCAAATTACACTGATTGAACTATGTAACAATGGGGGTGGAGGTTGGCAAGTCATCCTGCTTGACGTTTACATCACCCACATGCTAATACATCCATGTTTTCTATTCTTCCGTCCCACCACAAGGTAGCAGGATTTTTGGTTTGTTTTTGGACAATCGTTCAAAGGATTGGTACTTGTCAATTTGGATGTCTGACATTACCAGTGATATTTTCAACTCTTAGTTGTCTAAGAGGTTTAAAGATGGAAATATTCTCCTAACACTAAGTTAGAAATCATTTGCATCATGCTGTAAACTAGGAAGCAACATAAAGCGACAGACTTGTCCTTAGTACATAATTAAAATTCCAAATTCCAGTCAGCAGAGCTGGTCTACTTTCCATGTTGAATATGCCACAACACCTTTCAGACGTTCAAAATGCATAGCTAGTGTAGGTAGTCTTCCACTGTGGCGAATGCACAGGATCCAATTCCTGACCGGGCCATCAATCCTAGACACTGTGACGCCTGTCCCATGGCGAGGGCAAGCGGGGGTTGCTTTGGCAGATTGTGAGTCTCTGAAAGACAATCACAGTGGCAGTTAAAATACTTGAATCATTTCATAACAATACACTGAACACTTGACATTTAAACTACTTAAATCATTCACTGGCAGAGTTTGCTCTTAGAGCAAGACACAAAGCAGGAGCAGCAAAGTGACTGTGCACAGCACCATTACTGAACAGGCCCATTTTTGCTCCAAACTACAACAGCATACAAATACCTGTTATTTTACACACCCTCCAAAACTATCCCTCTCTTCCCAGAAGAGTGTACCCTACACTGCTATCCTTACGGTGGAGCAGCAGGGGCACCTGTGTGGGACGAGGGGGAGGCATCCCAAGCCCCCTGGGCAGCCAGCAGGCCACACTTACCTAGTATTGCACTATTCAGCACAGAGCACACTGGTTCTCTTTGTATGGGGTCAAGCTGATTTCCAACAGGGCTGCTCCAGGGATCGGAATATGCAAGTAAACTGAATGCATCCTGTGGGAAGATGACTTTTATCACATCTACAGCTACAAGTTATTACTGAAAAGGCAGGCTACTTTGTTCAACTATTTTGATTCAGAATCACAAAGGTGACTGTCAGTGTCCATCAGTGCAAAAAGATAAAAATAAATTGTGACAGGATTTGTTCCATTTAGTGTTTTTTCCCAAGAGCAAGGCAAAAGGTAGCATTATTTTACTAAGTGATGGGGTAAGAGGAAATGGACTGAAAACTACATGCAGTCTTTGGCAGGAGAATTCTTTTCCAGAGCAGTCTGAAATCAAAGCAAACTAATTAACATGCAGAGTACTAATGACAGCACATTTTAGGCATCTCTACCAATCCCCTTGCAGTTCATTTATCATTGGAGACAAAACCAACTTCGATTCAAGAGGCCAAGTTATGTGGTCACAAATGAGAGAAAAGAAAGTGGTAAATTAATTTCTGTGTTTAATTGTGTAACAGCACAAAATTATCTTCCCTGTGCATGTGCTACACAGCCAAAAGTGCTGCACCACAGCTGACCAGAACACCTGCTCTGAGACATGTGAAAAATGGCAGAAGTTAAAGCAGAACAGTATTCCAGCACAACATGGTGTCAGAAGTTCCTGCTGGGCAACACAGTTACTCACCTTTATAAGAAGATTAAACATACCTTGAGCATTTTCTTATTCACTGTGTTTTTGCCACATTCTCTTCTTAGCTGCTCGCTCATTGCTTGCAATTCTCTTCCAAAATGGATCATCCTTTCAATGGCTGCTTGGCTGCCACCACATAGCTGCCGTCTTAACTGACTTGAATCTACTTCTAAAGAAACGATATCGTCATCATCACCATTGACAGAGCCGAGGGTAACAACCTATGGATCTACAGGCTCTGCCCTGATTCCAGTCAGACACAGCTGCCTGCCCAGAGAGAGAGCAGGGCCAGGTCAGCCAGAGACCCTGGCCCCACGTGCTCCTGTACCATGCACTGCTGAACTGCTCCACATAAACAGGTATGAGACCTTAAATGGTCTCTTTATTTAACAGCAAAGGCTGTCACAGCACGCGCTGTTCATTTACAAGGGGTAATTTTAAACTAAGTAGAAGATAAACCAGATTTTACCCTAAACTTTTAAGGGAGTTTAAAAAACAACAATGAAAGTCCACACAGTACTTTCTTAATTCTCTGGCATTGCATTTCTAAAGATGCACCAAATTGGGAACTAATAGAGGGCAAAAAAATACCAAACTTCCTCAACAGCCATGATGGATTCTGCTACAAGACCATCATTCAGACTGTTCATATTCCTCACAGAACACATTATCTTAATCATTTGGGCATTTCAGGCTTCTTTTGCAATTAAGCAGGACACTACAACTGATTCCTTTACTGTTTCCTACAATATCCCCCAATACTAGTGATTTTAAAAGATATTGATGCAGCTTATGAATAGTAAGCCAACACTTGGCTTCTTTGAAAAATCTGCTTTTATAAAATTTACTCCTAAAGCACTGCATTAAAAAAAGGCATTTATCCATTCCTTGTCTTTTTTCATCAATGGAATCAAGTTTTTAAATGAGCATTTTGATAGATGCTTCAGTTACAAATCCACTCTTCTTTCTGACTTTAACACTGCAATTTAGTGATGTATTCTGACTACTATTTCAAAAAAGGATTTTTAACTGGACACTTTTTTCCTCAGATGTAAGTGTATCACCTACCTGCCTACTTAACCGTACATACACAGCAGTAAGGAGAATATATAAACATTTCAAAAAGTGAAAAACCACCAGACTCAAACTGGGAGAGGGGAGAGGGGTAAACAGTGTAGGTGAAGCACCCGCAAGTCTTCAAGTAGTGGTGTTTGTCCCTAGCTCAGCCTAATCTAAGACGTGACTTTCCAAAGGCAGGAGACAACTCCATTACAAAAAAACAACTTTGTGCCCTGTGCAGCTGCTGCATGTCTGTCACAGCAAGTCTCTGTGGAAAAGGCTGCAAGAGAGGGAGGACCTGCTTCGGGTTTTGTCACAGAAATAAGGTCTTGTTATTATCCAGTTTCAGAGCGTAATGCAGGGAAAACAGTCTGGCAACTTGCATTCCTCCTTGCAGGGCTGTGACAGTGACATTCACTGTTCCACTTGCTGCATTTCCCAGCAAAGCTGCAGGATCAGCAGCAGCAGCAGCACATGCCCCAGAACTGGGAAGCACTCACAGACCTCTGCACGCACTGCTGCATTCTGAAGGTCTCCAGTTTCACATTTCATTTAAACTACATATTAACTGACATCTGCTTAAACCAATTGTTTGAGTACCAATTCTGCAGCTGCACAAAGGGCAAGCAGAGGGGATTTAAATATTCATTTGTCACCAACATCGGCAGGCATGACAAAGTATAAAGCTAATTAAGTAAAAAAAAAGTTAATTTTTAGCTCTTAACTATACAAATTTGGGGTTTTTTTTTGGTGGAAATCATGGGAAAAATTTTTCATTTTTCACATTTCCCAAATAAAGCTCTTGAGCATTAAATATTAGCACTTTGTATTTCAATATAAAATATTTAGAATTTCTATGCTTACTGTGGAGCAAAAAGTGTGCCACGAGAGCCATGAATGGGAAGAGGGAGAAGCAATTTCCCAACTCAAACAGAGTGCTACGCAAGCAGGTGTTTCTTCTCAAAGGTACTTCTTTAGAAATTAATGCTAATTTCAGTAGCCATGAGTTACCCATTTCCCCTGTTCTCACAGTGACATTGGACCGCCTAAATCAGTGGTTTTAAAATCTACATCTAGTAATAGCAAAACAAACAATCAAAAAATTAAGACTTGAGCCAGTAACCCTAATTTTCAAGTTGGGAAGCATTGCAAGTAAAAACATAACCTTGTTGCCATCACTTAATAAAAATGTAAGAAATATCACTGCAGACCCATTTCTGTGTCACATTCTTCCATTTCGTGATCATGTTTAGAACTACCATTTAGGAAGCCATTGGATGAAGTCTCAGCAACCCCATTGGAGTAGTGATCTGTTTCCATGTCTACATCATTGCTGAAAAGAGAGTAATAAATACAAGTTTTACTCATATTTAAGTACTTAGGTTACCTTACAACTTCATCACAGTACTTGCTCATCTTAGCTACTGAAAAGCTGCTGTTAAATATTACCAAGCTAGACCACAGTTTCGTCGATAGCAACTGGTGATAACCAGAACACCATGGAAAGTTTAAAGGCTGTCTCAACATTATTTTTCAGTAAAAGACTATTTTCAGATGCTGAAAAATTAAACATGTCTCTCATTATTCAGGAGTAAGTAATATAACACTTTCAAAATACACACCAAAAAGTTCTTACCTTGTTTATAACTGTATGCACACAGAGCTGAAGAAAATGCGTTGAGAAAATATACTATTGCCACTTTCTAATATAGCTAATACTTATACATGAAAAATATAGTTAAGTCAATATACATCCTACTTTGAAAATACCATATCAGGTCACTAATTATTTTTAAAAAATGCATTCTCCTCTTACTTACTCTATAAAACAAGAGAGAAAAAACAAAAAAGAAAATCCCAAAGCAAATGCTGAGTAAAGCAGAACACCGAAGAGACACTGAGTGGCAAATGCAGAGTATTCAACTCCTCACCACCCTTTGCTCACAGCAGCTCACAGAGGCGCTTTTAGAAAATTCCAGCGTGGCTTTGGGGACTGAGCTTTGCTGACAGTTGCACCCTGGACTGTTCTATTCCATCACAGAGAATAGCAACCTAAAAACTCTGTCAAGACTAAATAGATTCAGTTTGGAAGTTTAATACCTTGCTTCTAAGCAACCAAAAATACTCATCTGCCTTTGAGGAAGGAAACCAAAAGGCCTCTCTAACTGGGCAAGAACACAGCCAAGGAACTGTCTTCCTCCATGAAAAATCTCTAAGTTGCCAGGACACTGCCAGGCTTTTGGCAGAGGCAACTGCTGATGCAAACAGAAACTGTGGAAAGTTAAAAAGTAAATTGTTACTCTTACCTTTTTTCCCCAATTATCACTATTCAACTAAAATACTTTTGGTCATCACCACCACATCATCACATTCTATGTGGTAGTTTTGGGAATCAATTTTAGACAATGCAGCTGAGTGCTGTTGCATTTCACATCAATTTAGGTTCTGCTGCATCCATGCAACCCAGAGCTTAGTATGTGCCGGTTATGAATAAGCATATCAACCCTGGTTAAGAGATTTATTTTCATTCTCTGAACTGAATGCATTTGCACTCATGACAGTGACTGGATAGGCAAACAATCCTGGTGAATACAGTGAAAGGGAATCCACACTTCATATGCATCTCAACTGTGTTTACTTTGCACATACTGCCACAAATGAAGAGTATCTGGAAAACTTTTCATTACCTGTGTGCAATACACTTAAATCAGCATCAGTGGCTTCAATTAAAATCCCAAGTGCCAAAGAGCTAATTAACTGTCACTATGCAACTTCAAATTTGACCACAGCTATAAGCAAGGTAATTTATTTTTGTCCATTGCATTTCTTTAACCCAACAGGAGAAAAAGGTCTATTGAGCTTCAACTGTCAAAATATCCAGAGTTATCAAAAGCTGTTGGCTCTTTACACATGTTTCAACTGTCCTTGGGGGAAAAAAAAAATCAAATCAAATCCCACTGACAATTCTTCCCTGCAATGCAAACACATGGCGAACACAAGCCTTGACGTGATTTAGAAGCATCTAAAGTTTATTTACCTGGAATAGCTGTTAACCTGCTGTGATCTGGATACATTTATGTTGTTGAGCTCTGGTACATTCAAGCTGGTGGTCGTGTGTTTACTGTGACAGTAAGACTGATGCACTTTATTTGATATTACTCCATTACTGCAACTACTTTCAAACCCTGCAAGAAAGTTTTAACAATTGTAGTCATAAAGTGGTATTTACAGTATTTACAGATAGGTTTGTAGAAAAAAACGAAGTAAGTGTAGTGTTTACTGACCAAGAACAAGTATGCTAAATTTGTCACACAAACTCAAGTACTTCACCCTCCATGTTTCAGGTATTTGAACCTTAAGACTTCTAGAGTGCAGAAGTTAAGCATTATTTAACAAGTATGAACACAGACATGAGGAGGTTTTTCCAGTTGTACTAATATATTGGTAAAATAGAAAACTCCACTAATGTAGAAGAGCTTTTTAGAAAATCTTTTATAGGTTGCTGTAATCATTATGAATGGAAGCAAACATTAATTCCTGGTCACACAATTCTTCTGATAAATGCACAGTAGAATTCAATGCTGAATACTTTGCTTGTTGCTACATTTATAACCTCCCTCCTTAACCATGTAATTATTTTAATTGTTAATATTGTGCTTCGCTAAATAAAATTACACTGTGAAACACATAAAATTATGCTGTAAAATTATGATGCCTAGCTAAAATCTCTTCTGACCCTTCTAAAATATACCAGGAAAACTACCATTTGAAGCAAACATGTAATTGCCAGTTCCATCAACCCAATAGCTCCCTACTATGTTCTAAAATAGATACAGGTCACTGGAAGGGCTTATTATAAAGAAAAGAGCTGCTGCCATTTACAAAATCCCAAATATCAATTCTAATAATACATTCATCAACCTGCCTCTATTTTCAAAATTACAAAAGTTACAGGTACTTTCTACAGTGCAACCCAAAAACCACCTGAAAAACAACCAGAAAATTTGAGTGGCTCTCCAGTGACACACGTGATAGCATTTCCTTAAGACAGAGGGAAGAAAAGCAAAACTGCTGTCCTTACAAGGGGAGCAGTTACTCTGATGACCAGGCTACACTGGCTTTCCACTCCACCCCAGAGAAAAAAATAAATAAATAAATAAATAAAGTGCCCCCAGTCAGCTCCAGTTTGGATTTGGAAATGAAGCAGAACTGAAAGCTGATGGTCTCTGCTGCCTTCAGAGTCTTCAAGGATGCCATGTTCAGGTACCACTTTAACACGCTCAGCTTCCTCTCAGCAGGGGTACTTTGGAGGCATGGGGATATCCCCAGAAGCTTGGGGCAGCTCTGAACATTCATGGCTTTCCATTGAAGATTTCCCATTACTTAAATCCTCTCAGAAATGTTTCAATTGTTCAGACTGAAGTGTGGCTGCCAGCAGCATGTCTTTTATTCAACCATACCACCCAGCTTCTGGTGTTTCCTGCTCAACCACAGCTATTCTGACTTCTGCATCAACACCACAGGAAATGGATATACACCACTTACTGGATTTAAACCAACTCGCCCAAGCCATAAATTATCATCAAAAGGACAGCAGAAATTTATGTCAGAACTTTCCACCTCCCAGAGGGAAGCACTTCTTAGAAATTAGTGGCAACCTACTTTGCAAGAAGTAAAGCCAAGAGCACATGCAAAAGGTATGCAATGAAACTTCTGGCTTTCCCAGTGACTGGAAATCACGTATTTTAAAAATTAAAATGTTACTGTTACACACAGCATTCAGAATAAAATCTTAAGTTTAAAAAAAATTAAAAACCCATGTGGTGTGGTAAGTCCAAATCCATGTGGTCTATCCTCCACACGAACTTACCAGTGAAGTGTGTGCTGCTCCCTTTGCCTGTTGCCAAATTGTGAATATTCATTCCATGGCTCGGACTCATGCTAGGACTACTGAATGACCGTGGGCTAACAGGGTAACTGTCTTGAGATTTTGGACTGTGGCCTCCCAAACACCGCACTTCACTGTCTGTACCATTCACCATCTCTATGAACTGGCGCACCCTAAACAAAAGGCAAAAAGTTAAGCTAATAAAACCATTTACACATTTCAAATTACCAACGATAGCAATGATTTCCTTTTAGTGTTAAAATATAGAACAAGTCTGACTCAACAAAATGCTGGATGTCAGTAACCCAATCATCAATAAACTCTGGAGCACTCCACCAAAAATACACAATTACAGATTTGTGAGGGAGCAGAACAGGAATATTATTCTTGGAGGACATCCTTTGTCACTAAGTCCTCAAAGTTTAGCGGTTTAAACTATATTTTCTTGTTCTAACTGTTTTCTTTTATTGGCAGGGGCAAGGCTATTCCTTGAGAAACATATGTCATTATGTTGTCATGTCTGTCATTTCTCTCAAAGTAAATGAGAACAGAGTTTGACTGTCTGGAACGTTTAGCATTAAAGGGTAACTCTTAATATTAAACACCTGCACTAGAAAACAGTTTGAAAAGTAAACTCCCATACAAACCTTCCCTTTAGAGGCTGTTGCTCATTGTCAATCTCATTTTAGATAAGGAGGTTTTACTACGGACTTTAAAGAAGCTCAGAACTCCTGCTTTATGCTTTAGGCAATAGCCTCAATAGAACAGGCAAAATTTAGAAAGACAGATTGAGAAAAAGATAACATACAATTGACGCTATTGAGTGAAGTCTTTCATCACAATGTTCACATTTTGTTAATTCTGTGATAAGTCTGGAGTACTGTCACGTGAATTCTGTTCAGCACTTGAGCATGACAGACTTCAAACACATTCCTAGTTACTTAACTGAACATAAAATTAAAGTGCTTTGTTCTTAGAGGAGATAACACATTTTTTCCACATTCAAACACTGCAATGTGAACAAAATCCTGGAGAACAGTGCAGCTGGCAAGTAAAAATGCCAGCATGAAGGTGACTATTGTGTGCCTGGGAAGCCAAGAGAACTCTTTGGGATTATAGAATTTCCACAGTTTTAGCCAGAGGCTTCTAGTAAAGTGGCATGGAACGAAACAGCTAATTTAAACTAGTCTTTAAAGTCAGTCACCCCTTTGGAGGAACAGACTAACTTATGCCATCAGGATTCTTAACCCTCTTGAACGTGCTACTACACCAGTTTCCATTTTAAGTTTTACTTGACACCCAAATGGACTAAAATTCACTAAAAACACTACAGAGAACAAGTTCTAGAGAACAAGTCTACAGGGAGGTGTGAATTATGCTGCAAACCAGGACTTCGATGACAAAACCTAGTTAAACATGTAGCAAATAAGAAGAGCATAAAAAAGTGAAATATACACATTCTCTAAAAAGCGCTGCTTAACTTTGTATAAATTTCTCTGAAAGCTTTAAATGAGTAACTGTCTTGTCTCAGAAGGTACTGTGCCATCTATAAACACACATCTGTATAATTTGAAGACTCACTTTAATGCAAATAAGAGATTAGGATTTCTTTCTAGTAAACTTGGATACAACTGTTGTGTTGTTTCAATGGCTTCTCCCATTCTTCCTGCTAAAACCAATTTCTGAATTCCTGTTCACCAAAAAACAAATAAGAGATTAGGATTTTTTTCTAGTAAACTTGGATACAGCTGTTATGTTGTTTCAATGGGTTCTCCATTCATCCTGCCAAAACCAATTTCTGAATTTCTGTTCAGCAAAACCAACATCAGTTAAATGGACAGCTTATGGATTAATACATGTACATTAACGATTAAAAGACACTGCAATCATCAATCAACAAGATTTTTTTCCTTTTAGAAAAAATTGGCGTAAAGAAAGATCATGCTTCCTTAAAATGTTCAACAGGAAAATTCAAGAAGTGCACTCCACCTACACGTATCTAAATGAGAACTCAGTATTTTTATTTATTGCCACATCCAACTGCTTCGTAGTCAGATTGTGCATTTAGAGCTAGAGTAAGATTGCAGACACTCCTCTGTGATTTATTTCTCATTTTCACAACTTTTTAAAAATAACACATACCAAACTACTGTCACTCAAGAACATCCAAACTGCATTCCACTCCTACAGGTTCAAATTTGACTAAGAAAAACAAAAATTTAGTCTCTTTCACCTACAACACATACTTCCAATGAAATTACAGTTGAGTAAAATCTTTCACAACAGTCCCTGTTTTAGTTGATACTTCTGTGGCTGTAACTTGGCTCAAGTTGCAAACAACCTCCCAGCTCTGTCCAGCAACAGAGAAATTGATCCAAATGAAAAATAGCCCAATAAATGTGTTGTTTTACAACCAGAGCAGTTTCCCCATGTGGTATGTCATACAGTAACACAAATGCTGATGGTCATTGAGCAGGGATTTAAATGGAAGGGGAAGGCACTGTTCCATCAGGCTTTCAAACAGCACTGACATGGCAAGTTAGAACTGAACTGCTCTTAGTTGTCCTTGCCCTCTTCCCCCTCACATTTGTAAGCAGGAAAACTCAGGTTTCATTTAACTTATAAAACATTCTTGAAACTCAATCTCTTTTCATAGTTCAGATAAAAAAGTGTTTGTCAAGACTAAGTTTTATATTCCTGTCTGTGACTAACCATCAGCTCTCATAAACACTCAGAGACATTACACACACTTGTTTCAGACATATCACAACTTTCCATTCAAGAGAAAAGACAACAGATAATTTACCACATTCTGCTACATCAAACAAGCTACAAAGTATTACTGCACAGATTTTTCATACCCAGCTGCTCATACATCTGTAACATTAGATGACAGCAAAGAACTGTGCTATGGAGTAGTGCTGCAAGTAAATTCTACAACACTGCTTAAGAGAAAGCTTTATGTAATATCTGTTTAAGAGAGGAAAAAAGGGATGCAACATGCTTTCCAGCCTTACTTTGTCTGTTCTTAATGGAAGCTAATTCTTCTAGCACAGTCTGGTCTGTGGATCTGGCGAATGCCTCTGCTGTTGCACAGTATCCGTGGTGAACTAAGTAAGATGACACCATTCTAAAAATAGACAAAAACAAAACTCAGGAATACTCATTAAATACAGGTAAGAAACCAAGAACTCCTGAATGTAAAAACCCTTTGCTAAAATACTGACTGAATTGAAAAATCCTACTTGAAATGCACAGATTTCTGTACAAGTCAGACAAAAGTAATTCAGTTATATTGAAGTCAGTATACTCTTCAAAACACTGTACAGAAAAATAATTTTAAAAAATAATAAATGCATAACTTTATTATGATTAATTTTAGTAACAATTATTCATCACCCAAATGCAGGGTCAGTTCAAATATTAACTGCTAATTAAGTTGGTTTTTTTTTTTTCATTACACACACACTGAAGTGAAATTGCTGCACAGTTAGTTTTTGTTTTCACTGAAAAAAAATGCAAAGTCACAACCACCATTTTTCCAAGAAACACTAATGACACACAACTTATCCTGGCATGCCAATGGGTGAGAATGCAAAGGGGAATTTCCAGAGCCCACAGCATTAAAACTGCCCATTACAACCACGGCAACTTTCCTACAAACTCCTTAATCCATATTAGATAGGTAAAATTAGAACAGAAGTCTTACACTCATCATTATGAAGTACAAATTATTAATGACACAGACAACTCTCCCACAAGATCTGTTCACGCTCCCTTTTACACTGTTATCAGACCAGGTAACAAAATTACATGTACTATTTTTTAATAATATCTATCACTTTTTGCACAAGACAATAGATGGAATGTTTTAAGGATCTCTGAAATCATGCATCTGGCAACTTTTTAAAAAAATAGTTATATTACAAGTCTTACTTCTGAATCATTGTTTGCCACTCTCCTTCCCGATCTCCTACTGGAAATCTGTCAATCTGTGCTTGAATTTTGGTTCTCCACTCTCGCATATAGTCTTCAATATCAAATACAAACGGGTGTTGTCCAAAATTAGCATCCACAACCTCTCCTGGTGTTTGAAGCCCTACTGTAGGGTACAAGTTTGGCTGCAAGAAATATTTTAGTTAGTTTTTGACACTTGTTATAAAATCCCCACTATTGTGGGTTTCAGGTTTTTTTCCATCTCTAGTAATAACCTCACTGCTTCTAGTAGTGTGCTCCAGCAATAAAAGCAGCTTCTGCCAATACAGCAATACAATGACTGACTAATTTTATTCCCATTGCTCATAATTTCTTTTAGTTTGGAAGAAGAAAATCTTACTGACATTCTAGTCAGAAAATATACTTTTTAAACTGTGCTAAATGTTACAACTTTTGGGTTCAATTTCATGAAATATTAAGTAAAAATTTTTGATTTTTTAAACACCCGTTTCTTTTCTTTTAAAAAGAAAACAGAAATTAAACTTACGCACTGGGCGATTTTCCTTTTAGGATGAAATACTTAAAACATGGCTGAATTTTAGTGGTAAGTAC
Source organism: Rhabdornis inornatus (assembly GCA_013397075.1). Classification (NCBI taxonomy): domain Eukaryota; kingdom Metazoa; phylum Chordata; class Aves; order Passeriformes; family Rhabdornithidae; genus Rhabdornis; species Rhabdornis inornatus. The sequence goes on along the minus strand of VWZS01007332.1, from coordinate 1,287,491 downwards.
TGACAGGACAGAAAACTCAATAGCCTCAAAACCCAATTGTAGTGCCTAACAAGAACTGTAAGTGCACTGAACTTTTCGTTAATTCCTGGGCTCGAATCTAGGAGAATACTTTACAGCATTTATTGTCTCAGTTTTATTTTCTGCTTAGAGATTAGGTCCCCATGCAAATTTTAAAAATGCCAAATATGAGAAAGGTACAATCTGCCTGTTGGGATAAAGGCAATTTTCTTAAATGCAATGAGCATCTCAGCAATGGTAAGGCCATCAATTGTGTGAATGGGGTTCTGTTATTGGGGTCTTTTGTGTGTGGACAGGTAGATGTAGTTTAAAACTTTTTTAAAAGTTTTTTAATAAATATACCTACATCATAATTACACTGCAGACAATGGTGGTATGGTATGGTATAATGGGATGTTGATCTACAGAACTATTAAGCTAAATAAATTAAAGCTATCAGTAAGACGTTATCAACATGCAAGGAACTCTAGAGCCCAGAGAACCCAGTGAAATGAAAAATACAGTTGCTCAAACCACGCTCCAACCAATCTTGCCTCTGTTCTCACAAAAACAGTATTTGCTTTTTTAAATAAACATGCTCATACTGTTGCCTAGCCTAAAATAATCAGCAAACCACAAGATGGAAACCATTGATTCTAACAAGGGGTTCAGCTTCATACTTCAGATTATAGTGTCAGTTTTCCTGAGCTGGCACCACGTGCTACCAAGGAGTCCTGCTAGCATCCTGAAGATCCAGAACAGTGGCAGTGGTTTCCTACACAAAACACTCAACCCTCAAGTGATAGAACTAACAGGCTCCTCGGGTTACTGACTTCATTGTTCCTTAATATCTGTCCTTGCCTCTTAAGGCCACACAAAGGGAACAGCTGGCCAGATGGACGTGCATCACACACTGCACCTTAAAACAGATTAAATCAGAAATGAAGTGGATGAGAAGAAAACCAAAGTAAGTGCAGTATCATGCCTGTATCAGTAGTATAGGGAACAGATGCCAGCTTTAAGGAAAGCACAATTTAATTGACTCAAAAGCTACAGGACTTCAGATATGTGCAGCTTTAAAAAAAAAAAAGATACATTTGAGTCTATGAAGCAAAGACTGTGAAAATCAGGCATCAAGAATGAGTTACAGTAACAATATCTCAAGCAGCCATCCACTATGTTGGTGGTTTAATACAGCTCTGACTTTTTATGTAAGGCTTGAATGTGCCAAAGTATGTACTAACTATTTGCATGCATTATTTTTTGCTAGAAAAACCTGAAAATGAAAACCTCTTGTAAGGATTGGTGTGAAACCAAAACACTTTCTCCTTCAATTAAAAAATCACCACTTTAATCATGATGAGAAATATCTAACATTAAACTGGCTACAAAGATGATCATTGTAATTCCAACAAATATAAGGCAAATGCTAGTCTGATCTGAAACATCTGTTTATGACACAAAGGGAAACTGTTCGAAAATGCACTTATCTTACCGGTAAATCTGTGAAAGCGATGCCTGTAATAAAGAGAAAATTAAGATTAATTTCCATGTGTCTGGATGCTAGCCTCATTTTCTTAAATGTATCATTATCTGTTCAGAAATCTCACCCAAACCATCTCAGAAATAAGTATCGTGAAATCCACAACGCTTAGGAACAATTCATGCTTTTAAATAAAAAATGGTGATATTTGGCAAAAAGTAATCATCATTCAAAAATACTCAAATTGACCTTAATTTTTTTAAAATAGGTTGTAAGATTTAGCAAATCATAGAGATGTGCAGATTAGAAAGTCTGAAAGTTCTAGCTACATACTAAATTTAGATAAGAAAGGTAAGGATATCTGAAAATACTTTTCCACTTGCATGTCACAATGCTGCAACATCAAGATTTAATGGTATCTTTTCTTGTTTGCTATTACTTTTCTTCATAAATACTCACAAGCTTTACACAAGCAGCACATGTCTATAATACTCCAAACCAGCCTGCAAATGTTTCACTCTAATCCATGCCTGCATGCTTTGGTTTTCAAACAGAACAGCTTAATATCTTGTTACATAATTACAAGCATCCATCTACTCTTAAAACCAACGGACTGATTTTGCGGTCCAGGATTAGCGAAATTAACGACCCCTATACACTTCAGGAACTTCAGGCAATTTCAGGGGGTGGGAAGCCTTCAGTCAAAAAAACCCCCATGAGTTATCTCCTTTGGTCAGCCAAATAATAACAGTATTTCAGAATTTCCTTCATTGTTGCAAGTTTTTTTTAATAACGCGGAATGATTCAAATCCACTTATCCGTTCAAACTTCAATTTATTTTGTACCACCATCTTTTCAAATTTAAGACGAAAACAAAGCTTTTAACCTTTTGTCCTAAATTCCATTTCTGTTTTCAATCTATTCTTCGCCAGGATGTCAAACCTCAGGAGCATCTGGATTCCTTACCCACATCTTTTGACAAAGAAGTATGACATACTGAGTGAATCTGTTTCATTTGTTTCCTCCCATCATATCTCAAAGCTATAATTTTATTTATTCCCTGCTCTTACCCTAACTTTTTCTAAGCTATACCACTTTTTCTATTTGGCAATTTTGACATCCAACTTGCTCTTTTCCAAAGTGGAGGCTGTAGGCATGACAAGCAAACGACAACTAAGTGACATGTAGGTGCTGGGGGTCTTGGGGGTGGGGTTGGTTTTGGATTTTTTTCAACCCAGGATTTCACACTTGCATGAGAAGTGCTTAGCCCTTTCTGCAGCATCAAATCCCAGGCTGAGCTAGAGACTTCCTATATTCTAGACCATATATGTGGGCCCAGAGAAGAAACATAAATGTCCTCCAAGTCACAAACGTACAGGAATTCTGGACAACTAGCAGCTGCAACAACTCCGTGAGACAGACAAAATTTCTTTTTACAGTCAACACAGAATCAATTTTCTTCTGTCAGAAGCTAAAGCTAGCAAAGCCCATGGCAGCAGAAGAGCTGTCAGGCTTCCTTCTGAAATCCATGAAGTGTTTGCCAGACTCAGTCTATGACAGATGACATTTTATTAGCCTTCCCTCACCTATGCCATTCTGGTCTCCTCTAAAAACATTTTATCTTTTGCACTGTTGTTTCACAGCTGGCCTAATCCAGTCTGCTCTAAGTTTTCCTCTGAAAAGAAGGGTTCTGCTCTTGCCTTCCTAGCTTGCTCATGCTTTCATGTCACCATAAGGGTAGTGAGAACATTCGTGTCTCTTCAGTTGATCAAATGATCCAACTTCCCTGCAGGCATATTGTGAATGTTCCAAAAAGGGAGTAAGGTAAGACTGCTTTTCTCAGCTTTAACCAGTTAAAGATCAGGGCAAACATAAGCCTGTTATCTTCCACTTGGACCTATCCTGCAACAGGATGCCAAAAGAAACAACTACACAGTGCACGGTTCAAGTGTACCACTGCCCTAGGTCTCAAGGTACAGACTCATTCAATTTAGAAGGAACATTAAATCATGATAGAATAGAATCACAGAAGTGATTACATGGAATTGACCTCAGGAGACTCCTAAGCCCTGCTATGAGTAGAGGCAGGAAAACTCCCAAGTCAGATGAGTTTACTCAAGGCCTGAGCAAACAAACTGTCAGTCTAGTTCAGGAGGCTAGAAAAGAATTTAAACCACATCCTTCCCCCTTTTTGCAAACCTACTTTGTGTTTCCCAATGTAAGAAAATAGAACAGCAACTTCAAGAACACCTATCTCAATAATCTCTTACTTCATTTCATGCTACCCTCTCCTTTCCTTAATGCATTTCTACCCATCACAGAAACTTTATTCTTCTTTGAGCTTTATCCCTTCGAAGTTCCTGCTCCCTCAGGACCATTCCAAGAACTCTTCCCAAGCCCCCACTCCTTCCTTAATGCTGAAGTAATTTTTTCCTTCTTTCTTTACACTCTGTATCTTTGCTCATTAACCTACATTAAGTAACTGAAATAGATATTCCATAAAAATCTTTAACTCCACCCACTCCTGACATCTTCAAATTCAAAAACTGTCTTGCAGTATTGCATAATACTACAACTTACTGTATGAGTTTAATGGACTTAATTTTAGCTCAACTTTTATAATTTATGGCTTTAACCCAATTATGAATGACTCCAGACTGGGAATCCAAAAGACACTGTTCTCCAACATATGTTCAAAATAACATGCAACCAATCTAAGGTTTTAGTGAAGGCTGAGTGTTCCCCATACAGCAGCAAGGAATTTTAGCTATATCCATTCTCCTTATCTTCAGTTTTCTTATTATCTATTACTTTATGACCATATCAAGCACTGTTTGTGGATGGAGTAATGGACTTCATTAATGCAGATCCTGTGGAATGAGATGCTATAAGATGAATCCTCCCAAATTCACAAGGAATGTTAGTGCAAATGGCACAGAAGAAATTTCACAGACTAACAAACTATCAAAAGAACTATTCAAACCCTTTGCTCCTGATGTGAAGAGGGTGTCCTACTCACACTAGACTTAAAGACATAACGCTGTCGTGAAAGGCAGCATTTCTCCATACCCAGGCTGTGTCCATTCTTGGTGTAGAAGCAGGTGTTATTGATAAGGTTGACACAACAACCAATGACATCGCCCGTAGTAAACGTTGGGCCGTAAGGTTGGCCTGTTCCAGAGGAACAGAATGAATGTCCATCATCTCCATGGTAACCATACGAATGTTTATCCCAACCTAGAGAACAAAAGCATTTGAAATTTATTCATTTCCTTTATTATTAAATAAATTAAAGACCGTGCTAAATTGGTATATTCTAGCCAGGTTAATACAGTTAATTACTATGCTCAGCTTTCTGCTAATATTTCTTATCTAGGAAAGCCACTGTGTAATCTTTAAAATGACAACTTCTTTTATCAAAACAGCTGAGTAAGTAATTGCATTTGTAATATATAACAGGTAATGCAAATTCAGGTAACACATTTTTCTCTTTATGCAAACATACACTATCACCAACACCAAAAATATAATCAGCTACAATGCTGAAATTCAAAAAATGATATACAGATCTGACATGTCCCAGTAAGGCAGTGAAGATTCTCCTGCTCTCCCTTTCATTTCGCAAAACTATTGCTACCATATGTCATAATCATATTCTTCCTGGCTAAAAACCAAACAGGCATCTCTGGGGAAACATATTTCTAGTCCTGATTATTCTCATTGACTGCTCAGCAGCAAGCAGCCTCTGCATAATAACAGAACCTCTAGACTAAAGTGTAACTAACTATGCTGCCCCTGAAAATAAATTTTAAATAAAATGAAAAAATTAGCAATACAGGTGAAAATCACAGCCAAGAGCAAATCATCATGCATACAAATGTGGTGCTGATTTTGCAGGTGAAGAAGCTGTAGAATCTTTAAGAAGCTGCATACGATTACACTACTCAATGAAATTCACAGCAAGCAATTGTGGTCTGTGCTCTTTTATAAATACCTATCTACACTCCCTGCAATTCAATACTGAACCTCTTCTGTCAAGCTGCTCCCTAGCAGGTTAATTTGGAAGTACTTTCCACACTTAGACCCCTAATCTTTATCATCAGTAGCTTCAGCTGGTACCATATTAAGCACCTCTCAGTAAATTAAAGACAACCCCAAATTATTGCAGTTACATTGATTAGTAGTATCTTTGATAATTATAGCATCCTAAATCATACTCAAACTTAATGCCATCCACTAATAATTCATCAGCCTTAGGTGGGCTCACAGTGTAATTGGGACTTGCAGTCATCATATGAATCTCTACCAGAGCATTTATGTAAGAAAGGTAAAAGTAAGAAACTGCAGATACTCAAAGGTCAATTCAACATGGTTTTATATTTTGATAATTTCAAGGAAGCCAGTCAGTTGGTTTTGGGTGGATATTTTTTACACATTTAAAGATCTTTTAAAAACTCACTCTTTTATGTATACACACAAAACTTTCTTAAGTACCACTCAGAGATACTCCAGAAAATTGTTAACTAGACAGTGTCCCTGACCATGCAGGTCAATGAAATAGCCAAAACTTAAAACTAGGCTACACACCCTTACTGTGAGGGCTGGAAAGGTAAAGGTACAGAAAGTGACAGAAGGAGAGTTCCCTCCATGTTTGACAGAAAGTTTTTATCATAGTAGCTCATCTTCATTGCTAGAAATCCAGCATACAGACCATGGAAATCTACAGCTTCATTTTTATCAGGACACATGACAAAAATTTTAAAACGTATTTGTTTGCTAGAAAGTATCTGCATAATGTTATAAATAACAGTAAGAGCTAACAGAGGTGGTACAAGAGCAAATGTACAGTAAAAGTTGAACTTTTCATCTGCAAGTGTTACGTAACTCCAGTAACAGGTACAACACAGAAGTGTCATGATACATTCTATTGCTTACCAAAGGTGAAGCATATTTTAAAAAACAATGTAAGTAACTGAAACATACCTGGTAGTCTGTTCATGTTCACACCCTGTGCCGAAAGCCCAATTCCCATGTAACTAAAAATGAAAGAAGAAAAGAAATGCATCTGTCTCTCACAAAAATACATACATATGTGGAACATTGCCAAGAAACACTATGTTGACTAATCACCTACCAATTAAGCTACTGAGAGGTCATTTAACAGTGGCATAAGACCTAGGGATTCCCAGCATATATGGTTTAATATGGACAGATCCTGTCTCCACAGGAGGTAAGGACTACTTTCTTTTCTTTTTGGTATTCTAGGTTGTTGATAGAGAATAATGGTATTAGCTAAAATGTTTAAAGCATGAACAAAGGAAGCCAAAGGTCACAGCTTATTTTGGAAATAGGGATGCATCCATACACATACCAATTTCATCATCTTCAACATACCTAATGATGTTTTGCAGACAAACTGGAATGAATAATCTTATAAAATACATGCAACACTGCATTACTCTAGCAGAAAAAGGCATCCTTGCACAGCACTTATGAAAAGATCACACTGAAACATTAAAGGCCTGTATTGTAGAGCAGAATGCTAACTTGAGAAATCTACCAGCAATGGCACTTAACTGTTTGCAATCTGATGGCAAACTAAAGAGGGGAAAATATTTGCACTATACTAACTAGAAATCTGATATAAAGTCCAAAAGCCAGCTTTACAAAAATGTGGTTTTAATAAAGTCAGTGTCCAGTACAATTGTTAACAACTTAAATAGAAATACTGGAAATCAGAAATGAAGATTTTCCTACATAACACTATTAGAAGTTAACAGAATCAATTTTGCTTGTTTCTTAAGCAAAACTAATGCCATTACGAAGACGATAGGAATATAAAAAGAGAAATGGCAAAATAAAAAGCTAGGCTTCCACCATTGTCCCTTGCCCAAAATAAAGCAACCTCCTTCAAACAACTAAAGCAAGCATCCAAACATCACCTAAACATACATTTCCTAGTTAACAAATCATTCAAAGTATTTTGACACTAGTTCACATTAGTTAAGAAGAATTTGTTATGAAATAACAAACTATATGGAAACAAAATATTCACTTGTAGCAATCTGAAAACAGTTTAAGTCAAAAAACATGACCTTTGCATTCCCATCTCATAAAATGAAATTTTTAAGCAACTATTCCACTTGGAAGTGCAGGTTAATCTGCTATTTAAAACGCTTTTGACACAGAATGAAACTGAGCAAGACATCACAGAAGTGATACGCTTAGTTGTGCACAGGGGTTTCTGCTTTTTCTATGGATCACTTCCAACAGTTATCTTACCTGATCCTACGTTTGATACTTACAAAGCCCTCCTCTGACAATTTCTAATGTATAATAATACCATCTTCCTCTCCCTCAAACATATCAGCATGAAATGGAACCTCAGAACTGTATATAGCAGGTATTAAATTTAAAAATACTGAAGAGCTGAAGCAAAGGGTAACAAACAAAAGGATTAGTCTTTGCTGCATTGCTGAATACATTACTGAGGCACCACTGCAGCAGCAGATTGAACAAAACAATTATAAATGAAAGCAACAAGTGGAAACTCCTTGATTTTGTCTTAAAGGCAGAGTTGTTATTAGCACAGTCTGACACATGAAGGATACTCACGTTAAGACTGAAAATCTCTTGTTCATTAAAGAAAGGATGTTTACTTTTAAAAACAAGTTTAGGTAACTTGAATTCCACTGACTGCAAAAAGCCTTTGAATGTGAGTCATTAAAAACGCAATCAAGGTTTTGTTTCAGTATTTTTATAGTAACAAGACTAAGGTTACACAAAAATGTAAAATATTAGATAGAAGATCATTGTCTAGGCAACATTTTGATAACACCACTGTTTTCTTCCTCAGATATTCTAACTTCCAAGCTTCCTCAGTAACAGCTGTAAATACAGACACACTGTATAGCTGGGAACAAGGAATCTTTACCCATTGGTAGTGACTGGAAACCACTAGGCACTAATACCATCCCAGGAACAAGATTTATGTTCAACAATATGTATTTTTCCCTAGGATTCACTTACAACTACTTGAAATGTTAACATCATTTCATGAAGGAGACTTGCTACTAATAGAAACTGAAGTTAGATAAAAACATTCCAAATAATGAATACATTTACTATAGACATCTTTCACAAGGCAAAATGAATGTCTACAACTTATGGTTTTAAGCGGGCAAAATTAAAAGGCTCGTCAATTAAGCTAATTTATTATTTTTTATAGTTGATAGATAGGTAATCTCATGTTCAACCACACTGGTACACTATAAATTGAGGGGGAAAACAGTGCCATGACAGAAAGGCTTTAAATGTTCCAAAATTTATTAACAGGAGTTGTATTTATGCTGAACCACTACACATAACTTTCTCACCTTTTCCTCACACCTGCAACCTTCACAGACTCAAACTGACTTTTTTGTTTGTTTTTTTAAGACACTTAACCCTTGTTTAGGTCAACAGTCAGGGTCTGCAAAAAGACTTGCTTCAGTGGGAGGAAGTACATAAACTTCAAGTCCTCCTGTTTGCTGCTTCACGCTTCATGCACATCACGAGGAGTGGCAGAGCTACGTAATTAAGTTTTCCTCCCTTAGTCTATGATAAAAATGATGGGCAGCACAAGCAGCAGCCCCGGCGCAATGCAGGCCCAGAATGTCGTAAGTCAGTTCATGACACACTTCTTGCTGTCCTGTCACATTAACAGGTTTGGTCTGGGAGACCAAAATGAACCTATTCTTCCTGTCTGTAGCTATGTCAGGCCGTAAGAGCTGTCCTTGGGAAGTGGAGGTGTCAGCACCACGAAGCTGCACCCTCAGTCCCTCCTGTAGCATCTTCCAAACACGGACCTGACACAGTGTGGCTTCAGAGACCAGAGAGGGTGAACAAAGGTGTGGTTCTGATGCAGCCTCCCCAGTACGTGAGGACTGTCCCTCCACCTCAGCTCCCTGCCCAGACACATCCCTGGCTGCTGCAGTGGGAGGATCATTTATCCAGGCAAATGCCACAAAGTGGCCTGGTGCCTGTTTTATTAAGCAGCCTCTCTTTCTGAGCAATTTCAGTCCCACTGGCTGCTACTCATCACCTCATTAACATGCTCAACTCCTATAGGAGTTCATAAAATAACGAACAACCACTCATGGAAGACATGAAATCAACCCATGAGAGACTGAAATAAGAGACTATAGCTGGAAAACAATTTAAAGTGCAGCCAAATTGGTATTAAGGACCAAGAAAGTAAGTGTATTTTACAACATCTTGGTTTTTCACTTTAAATTGTATTTATTCTTGCTCTAGTCCAGCTAAATTAAGATATAGGTTACCATTTTAGTGTCTCAGTACATTTTCTAGTTTACATTTCACAAGTCATATAGAAACTTTAGGAGCACCACAAAACTACAGAACTTAAAATTTGCTGAAGATTCCATTTTTTTACCACAAAGCAAAAGAGAAAATGTCAAAAAAATAAAAAGCACTGTGATACCTACCTTTCCCTGTAACACACACTAAAAAGCCTAGGCTTCTCTGCAGAGAAATGTTAAAGAAGCAGAAAACTCACAATAACTATTTTCTCCTTAAGGATCTTTCTAGTCGAAGAGCCAAATTTACATTTTTGCTGGAGCCTAAAGTTTCTACTTGGACACCTGAATAGACTAATTGTGAGAAATAAATACAACCAGAGCTAAACAGAAGGAAAAAACAGCAGTAAGAGATGGTACAGAACTGCAGATGCTAAAAGATCGAGAAATTAAAAAAACCCAGAAAGAGACACAACTCTGATTTTTATTTATAACTGTTCCATTCGATCTTGTAGCCACTATGTTGAAGGTATATGGAAAATCTTCCAATATGCAGACTGATAAAAATCAGAACTCAGATTAATGATATCCTATCCTGCTCACTCCTTAAAGAGGAATCTCAAAAAACTATACTAAACCACAGATCCCTCAGAAAGGCTAAAGATAAGTTCAAATACTAAATAATCACTTCCCTAGTAAAAAAAAAAAATCACCAAAAATTCCATACTGTATTTATAAAGACAACTAAAATAATTTAGCAGATATTTACATACTAGTATGTGATAGCCTCCCTACTACAGAAATTTCACCTGCTATGTGCAAAGAGTCAAATTCCCTCTGACTTCTATTGTGCCTACATATGCCATATGTGCCAACATACGAAGACATTATAACCTGGGGAAGTGCTACATAATGCTTCAAAAAAATCTTTGGGTGTTGCAGAAAGTAACTAACCAATGTGGTACCTTACTCCCTGCATGCTATACGTTTAAAGGAAGCAACTTCAACCATACAGTGTTAAGTTATCATAACATCTGTAGGGAACCTATGACAAAGCACTCACAGATGTTTACAGCCATAAATAAGGCAACTGAAAACACTCTAATGTTTTGAATGCATTGATTATTAAGGAAAGTAGAAGCAACACCAAAAAAAAATGTAAGCTACATAACAGGTATAGTTTGTTTTATCATTATGTTTGTATCTTGGAAAGAGAACAAAGAAAAAACTGCATCATGTGTAGGAATTTAAAGACTCAATGAACTTCTATAGGGCCCTCCCAACTCACTGGCAATGACATAAAAAGCTTGAATAAAGTTCTCCTATAGTTTTCCACACTGCCTTCGCTGACACTATGAGGCCAGAAATAAGGCACATTAAAAAGGTACCTACATTTATCTTTAATATAGTTACTCTGCATTAAAATTTTGCAGAAATGTGCCAATTCAAGATCCTTATTGTCTGCATAGTCACAATAAGAAATGAGATGTTAATCTATTTAAATGTTTCAAAATATGCCATAGACAGTTTGAGTCTTCCATTTAAAATTGAAAACAAGTTTAATTTTACGGAGTATTTCCAAGGAAACAGTATTTTGAACATGATAAACGCAGGTTTCAGATTAACGCAGTTCTGCATAGAAAAGAAAAACTAAAAATAAATCAGGCAGTCATTTTGCATAGTGCTCGAAACTGTTACTCCTGTAACATTTTGCCTGTGATTGCTTTAATGTTTCTAGAATTATTCTCATTTACTGACATCCCTCCCACTTCGAGGTTTCACCATTTCATCTTGTGACACGTCCCCAAGCACTAGAGCCTTTTTGGGGACCATACTGACAGAAAAGAATAGCTGCAAAGAAAACAATATAATGTAAATGTAGGCTACAGTAAAGTTATCATCTATACACTGTGTTCATATGAATGAACTTCAGAAGAAAGAAGTAAAAGATTTTTCAAGAAGCTAAAACCAAGAAATTAAATATATTCTCTTGACTCTCGTAAATTACAATTTTTAATTTCTAGGATACATCAACAAAGAAAACAAACTTTTGTCACAGTCCCAAGTATTTCTGACCAATTATACATGAACCTCAAACAATCTTATTACACATTTAGTTAATGTTAATTTCTGTCAATGTCTGGTCTCATACACTCAGGTAAAAATTAATTACTGCTATAGTTTAAGAAAAGATACACTTGCTGATTCATGACCTGATCTCTTCTTGCAGCTGCTACAATTCAAATGAAGACACTAATGAAAGAAGGATACTTCAGACCTTATCAGATTCTACTCTATACACAAGTACTCTGCTAATAATGCTGCAAGGCCTACTTATATGTAAATAGAGACCTGAGTGAAGTTTTGCATGTTGTTTTAACAAATGCCTGTTCTTGCAACAAATAGCTGCTGAAGACATATTAAAACTATAAAAATAGGTCCTAGGACTGAATAAAATTTTCAGAACACATCAGTAATGTACAAAACAAATACAAAGCAACCAGCAACTGACAATGTTATATACTCTGTTTATTGGCTTATGCTTCTGTTGAACAAGGAAAGGTATACTGGATGCTAAAGGAAAAGCCAACTTACTGCAACACAACTTGAAATAAAAAAGTATAGTTTGTGTTTGAAGAGCTACACATACATTCTCTAGAAGACAACAAAGCATTTGTATTTCACAAACATGACTCAAACATTCTAAAACAGTTCAGTCTCCACCACAGGCACAGGTGTCATGAAAACTCAAACTTAATTCTCATGGTATTTTTGTTTTGGATAGTTTTTCCTTTTTTACTTCACCACCTACTTCATCACAAACACAACACATACTACACAAGATACTGCCAAAACAACAGATGACTAACTGTATATCCAGTGTTAAAAACAGCCATAGTGTAACAAGCATCTAAAGCCTTACTAACACTACTTCACCAAAAACATACTCATTACTTGCATGAATTGCTGTACTAACATTTTATTTGGTGCACAACATCTAGCAGAACTTACACACGTGCTATAAAGCCTGGCCACGAAGATCTGCATCAGCAGCACCACCCCACAGACTAAACAATCCTGCTCACAGAAGTGTAAGCTCAGTGCTGCTAAAAGAATACAGCCTTTCTAAACTTAGTTTTCATTGATTCTTCTGAACGGCTTAAAACTCCCAATCCTTGTTTTTATTGTTCTTTAAAAAAAAATATATATAAATCAGAAGTGTTCCAGGCCAGGTTGGATGGAGTGTTAAGCAACCTGGTCTAGTGGAATGTGTCCCTGCCCTCAGTGGTGGGGTTGGAACTGGATCTTTAACATCCCTTCCAACCCGAACCATGCTGTGTTTCTATGATTTTGCACTTTAAGCATACATCTTCCTCAGGTGCTCTAAAAGTGCTGAAGACTGTTTAGAAGTACGTAGCAATTATTATCATTTGCCCATTCTAATAAATTGTATTTACAAATCAAGGATAAAAGTAGTCTTCCCAGAAGTTCATTTTCCCTAGGAAAGAAACAGGTCTCTCCTGTGAAAGATTAAAAAAGCCAAAAGGCTGTATTTAAACTAAAATTAATGGGTATAAGCTGGTACCATAACCAAAAGTAGCATTCCCAGTCCCTTTGTTCCAGATTCTGCTTTCTGCTCCTAGTTTCAACCTCTTGTGCTGTCATAGCTCCTCATGAAACGATACAAACACCCATACTGGGGAACAAAACTGAATGAAAACGAACTCACTTTGGAGGTCAGCTTTTGGAAAATGAGTTATCCAATCAGGTTTACCATGAAGCTGACACAAACAGTCAGAAACCAGGAAAAGTGACACAAACTCAATGAGTTCAGAGACTGCTTCTTCTCTTGGCCAAATTTTTTATTTATTTTTAAGTTAACTGGACATTTCAACAGAGATGCAGACATAACTTACTGTTAGTTAATAGTCCCCTTCCTATCATGCTTTCTAATCATAACCTTGGTACTGGTCCCCATACACCCATTACCCTTCTACTGTTACTGTCTCCAATCGCTCACATAACCATCCACAATGTTCCACATGAGCCAAACAAAGCAAAGCAGAAGAGTCTAAAAGGAGAATATACATAAATAGAGGTCCTTAGGCTACAAAAGACAACATGAAACTAAGAATGAAAACTGAAGAAATAAAGAACAACAGGAAATACTTACAAAGCAATGTGACAGCTGGTTAGAACTTTCAGCAAGAGTTCAAGAATATCTAGGATAATTATTTCATGTATCTGTACTGCAGCAGCACATTAGGACTCCTTGTGTCAAACACTCTACAAATATCAAGACAGATTTTGTTTGAATGATATTTCAACCTTACTACTTTTATTCAATGTAATTCTCACTTCCCTTTTTCTCATCCACTACCATCAGTTACTGTTCCTATCACACCACATGGAGGTAACAAAAAGCAACTTTGCTCTGCAACACCAATTTCCATATCCAGCTCTTCCTTCCTAGTAAACATTTTTTTTTTCACACTTTCTTCAGTGTGTTCATAATGGTCTCCACGCTGGTCACAAACTTCTGCAAAATTAACATATTAAACACCTTCAAATTTCTATTCAAGCCAGTTACCCACCTAGAGATGTAAAAGAATTTAATTATCTAGGTCATTAGAGTGACAAAACCAATGCTGTGCTCAAACACAGCTGCAAGAAGCCATACTATATCCACACCCTAAACAAAAAAGAGCTGTGCTTCTTCAGAGAAGAGTAATTTTTGCCCTGCTACTTTCAGATATGCAAGATCAGATTCCAGGAGCAGCACTTTCAAGTGCTACAGTAGCATGAAAAACAGTTCTCCTACAGCAGGTTTTTAGTAAAGGTTTTTTGATTATTTCAGGCAAGTCATGCAAGTAGAGCACACAAGCAAGAGTGCTGTTAGACATACTCCTTTAATATAGTACATGGACTAAATACTTTAAGCTGAGTTTATTTAAAAAAATAAATAAAAGTAGTAAAGGCTACTACCAAAGGCAACTTCAAACAAACACCACTAAGTTATCCACTGACATTTATGAAAGTTGGAACCTGTACTTCAGCTTACAGACAGATATCTCAGTTGCTTCGGGTAGTCTAGGATTTACTTTAAACAGTACTATAAAATATAGCTCTACTGCTTTCACAGCCAGGCTCAGACCTTAAAAACACATGATTTTGCAAGTAAGGCATTTTAGCTATTCACCCTACATGATGGTCTTCTACAGCCATGGTCCTCCTGGACTCTGTTCCCATTACTAGATGATAAAAAGAAAAAAAAAATTGTAAAAATGTACCTGGAGCAAGCCACGTGAAACACAACAGGCAGTGAAAAATAACTTATAAATCCAAACAGACACAAACTGGTTTCTATTTCCCTGCATTAAACTCCCCAGTCTACTTATCATGGAAAAAATTATTAGTTTGAATGCAAGGTAACTGAACTGTAAGAGATTCATCCTGCATCTCATCAAAGATCTCCTGGACCTGAGAATAGGGTCCAGAGATACACATTTAACATCCAGCGAGGTGCCACATGTTGACTCCTGGTCTTTATCAGCCAAGCTACATTTGGCTTTAGCTGTGTGTACAGTACTTCCCAGCTACCATACAATCTTATACGATGAAAAAAATTAACAGCTCATTATGCAGCTAATGTTTCATAAAATGACACTAAATGAAGGTCACAAGGCTGAAGCAAGGATGAGGCAGTACTAATTGAAAAAAGTACCCCTCTATTTTTTATGCAATTTCAGCAGGCAACTTCACAAGTTGCAGCTATGCACATCTCACAAGTAACCATTTAAATACAAAACCTTGAAAAACTTTCCTCTGATGTTTTCCCACTTTTTCAGGACTGCCTTACCCAAGCGGAAGTGTTAGAAGAGCTATGTAAAATGGCACACTCACATATGTGGACACTTTCTGAAATCCATCACTTAAAAAAAGCTACCTTCCAAACTAAGTAGGCAGAAACCTATTTCAAGAAGAGACACAACACTAGCAAGTCACAGTAATAACCTCTCCTTAACCCACAGCAGCAGGATAATTTATTTTTCAAATGTTCCTAAAATAAAAAAAAACAACAAAAAACCCACACACATCCCCTCAAAAAATAAAGGTGTTCCTAAAATTGGTAGCAGAATGTTACTTGAAAAACTAATTTCTACCACCTTGATGTAATAATAATTAGGCCTTCACAGTGTAACAAAAGCAGCTACGGATGTACATTTTTCATAGCAAAAAACTCTCTCAAGGATAACTTTCAAGAACAGAAATAACAACAAACTCATAAATGTCCCTACAAAGCTGCAGCCCTACTGAGAGGCTATTCTTTCAAAACATCACCATGCAGTACTATAAGGAAAACAAAGAACTCTGAATATTGTTTCTGACTTACAGAAGGCTTACAGGACTCTGGGAAGTGAAAGAAACAAACTGCAACAAGACAAAGAAAAGACAAAGGTACTGAATTTCATCCGTAATTCTTTTCTCTCAAGAATTATTTTCACAACAGGGCACAAGCACCCGCAATGTGCTTGTACAGCACCTGGAACAGGGACAGCCAGTTCTGCCTAGAACCTTGAAGCAGAACCAGAGAATGTACTACAGCACATTAGAAAGCAGTCATACAGTGTATCAGAATTAACATACATCCTCTACCAAAAGCAGTGAAAGATGAAAAGGAATTCAAGTGCTCTAGCAAAGATTTCATTAGCACTTCAAGACTTTCCCAGGTGAGATTCTATCTGCCTCAGCAGACTTAAAACCATGTATCACTAGTGCTTCAACAGATTAGTAATTCAGATGGATTATGGGAAGCAGCAGCTTCTTACTCATCAATTCTTGTTCTTTCCATTGGGTGACAAATTCCCAGGCACTTATTCAGAATATTCCCCTTTATTCTTATTACTGTTCATCAACAAGTAGCCTTAATAGTAACTTTCTGTTTCAAAATCGGTGACATGCACGAAAAGATCACTCTGAGGAAATAAGTTGATTTGCTATACACCCTAAGAATTACATGGAAGTCTGTAAATCCATATAGCCAAAGCCCAACACCTTTAAAGCTAACAGCAGGGTCAAATTGGTCATTCAAGACCTAACTTTTTTGTCAAGAAAAAACGAGATCATGTTTTGGTATTTATTGCGTACACTGATTCGTGGACAACAAATACCACAATCAACTCTCTTAAAAGAATCAGATATAAGAGTGCAACTTCTCAAGAATAAGGACTCAAGCTATATAAAGTGGTAAAATATGAAAATAAGTTTTGATACCAAAGACATTTGTAGACTGAAAGATTATGTGAGGCAGTATTTCAAGAAATAATTAATTAATAATGCACTCTGCTTACCCATCTCTTCCCTTACTGACAATTTTAACTTCAAAATAGTATATGCCACAGGCTGCAGGTATCGGATGTGTAGCTCGAACAGAAGCAGCATCTTTTGGAGTTTTTCCATGACCTGAAAAACAAGAGTATTCAAAACACACAAAAAACCTGTTAACTGCAGAAGGTGACTTCAAGGTATGCATGCCAATTACTCAAAACAAAAAGCTTATGCAATGAGCAAACAATATACAATATTCTAATCAAACTGATTTTTATGCTGGAGTATTTTGTTTCAACATTGCATTTGCATTGCAAGCACCTGTACTGCAACTAAGGATGCTAAAAGAAGTCCTGGATATAGTAATCCAAAAAGATCCTACAATTATTTGAAGGGAAACCAGGAAAAAGTTTCACCATTCTATGTAACACGATTGACAAACGGCCACTTGTGTTTGAAAGAACTGTATGATTTCTCAAAAGCACAGTGATTATTCATTTTTATAGACTGAAAACATGACGTAAGAGAGTTTCAGCTAATGCTTAGTACTTCTGAATCTACAAGTTACTACAGACACTTCAATTCTACCATTCTCCAGAATAAACATCAGTCATTATACAGAACGTACTACTCATAATTAATTTCCACATTCCAAATGTTTCAGGACAGCATTAATCCTTACAGCCTGCAACTGAGCTCATGCAGCTCCTACTCCTTTTTTTTATTAGGCTCACTATACATTAGCTCTGCCACAATAATGCCCAATTCCAGCTCTTGTCTACTCTCAGGATTTTCAATCTAAACCCAAAAGCCCCATGCACTCTACTAAGACTAACCTTCTGAATGTATCATCCTCTTCACAGCCCTTTCCAAAGGCAACCTGGAAGCAGGCTTTTGACTGGATGACTTGTTTTAGCAACAACCTGCTCAAGCAAGCCACAGTGTCTCCCAGGTACACCCAAATTCCTCAACTTTTGTGCGGCAGTCATGCATGGGCCCACTGGATATGGCTTAAAAAAATTTAACAGACAAGATGGAAAGTATACTCAAGAGGTAAGGTAATTCAGTAAGATGGAAACCAGGAACAGACTGCCACTGCCATAAGAATAATTCATGCAGATCCCATGCCTACCCTTCATGTGGATTTGTAGTATGACAAAAGGAGCTGCCTGTTTTGAGTATGCTGTACAAATCACTTGTGCTACAGCACTCCAGCTGTCACTTCCAGTCCAGACAGGGAGGCCTACTGTACCTGCATAGCAATTGATCTGCATATGCAAAAATCCCACAACCAAACACACTTCTTCCAGGGGCATTTACACCGGCACATTACTGCCCAGGCTCAGACTAACTCTCAGGTGCAGCAAGTCAGGTCACACAACAAAGAAGAAATTGCAGGAGAATGACAGCGCAGGCAGGCAGAAAGATCAGGCCCAGCTGGCCCACAGCACAAAACCTCTAAGGGCAGAGGGTCAGGGACCGGCCTGTACAGAACCTCTGAGCTCAGTGCTCCCTTATGCAAATATTCATAGAACTGTCAGTGCTTATCAGCCTGCAGAGCCAGCACCCACCAGCTCCTGACCAATGGCATGTGCTCAGCCAGGGAGAACTCTCACCACGGCAGCACCAGCAATCAAAAATTTACTAGTATATCACAAATTCTTCATCCACTGACATTAGGTTTAACATACCATATTTTCTATGATGTTAATGGCTCGCCCCAGTGTGCTACTACCTGAAGACAAGTGGCCAATCACCTTACTTTTCTGAGTGCAATTACATTGCTCGCTTCAGTGTGTTGCTAGTACTACTAAATATTTTGTATAAAGATCCTTTGATCACTTCACAGGTTTGACAATGTTAAGCTTGCTGCCTACTTTTTGCATGTTGATTTCTGATACATCACATGAGGAAAAGCAGTAATTTACTCCTCCATACAGAATATGTTTAATTGTTCACTACCTTAAAGTTATTTCCTAAGGCTGTGACAACCAGCATAACAACCAAGTACATAATCTTAGAGCTTCCATGGGCTTACCTGGTTTTCAAATGCTGGTAGATCGCTATTTAGCTGTTACAGATCATTATGCCTAAGTATGTAGAAATCCTTCAGCTAAAACAGCAGAACACTGAACTCCCCTAAGTTCAAGGAAGTCTGATTAAACAATGGACTGGAGGAAGAAAAAAATACTTTCTTTTTAAATGTCTTTAGGTTTTTACTTTAAAATAGACTGCAAAGAAGTTCCCTTGGTTACTCTATGCACTTGACAATCTGTGTAGTTTCAGTCTGAGTCATTCTCCTTATTTGGGAAAGTCTTCCACATAGAAAAGACTAAAGCAGTAGGAATGAGCCAAATATTATTGAAAATGTAAATCTATTACCCAGCAGACTTAGCTTTGTGAAATCACAATCTAAGTGTTTGGAAACAATACCTATTTAAGGTATTCTTAGCACCTCTCCCCGAAACTCCTCTTCTCCCATCTCCTCCCCAACCCAGGCATTTATTCGCAAGGACATACTAGGAACCAGGTACCCGGATTGATTAGCTGATCGGGGTTTAAGAAACCTACCAGATTTTTTTAAGCAGCAGATCAGTTCCCTGATCCAGTTCACAACACAGTCACACACAGCTGTCACAGTGCAAATAAGAGGTCAGCATAGGGGCAGAAGTAACAGGATACCTTACCAGTATTGCCAAACACTCCATGTGGTGAAGCAACATGCTTGGGGAAGTCAGTGCCCAAAACTACTTTCAACCCACTAAAACAGAAGACATCCTAAATTTAGAACAGCTGTCCTTTTAACATAATCTCCTATGAATCTCATTCTACTGCTTGAGCATATTGCTTTTATTTGTACTTACATACAATTAATACCTCTAAGAGAAGGCTAAACATCATCCAGTTAACTGCTTTCCAGTATTTCAAGTATCTCTACATTGTCTAAATGTGGTAGTTGAGTCTTTCAGTACCACCAGGTAAGACTGAATTATGTGGTCATGAGATTCTTGTTTATCAGCCTGCTTTAAAACAAGAAAGAGGCTCTTGACTGAACAGTTAGCTGAACTGCAAAATTTCTTACCAAAGGATACTACAGATGTTAGTGTTTAAGAAGACACTGAGCAAGCTTCTAGAACAGCAGTTAACTGAGACACTGCCTTGAGTTCAGAATGTCCTTCGGCTTAAAATGGCTGGAAGCTGAGAGGGGAAACACACATACACCATTTATGCCCAACATGTTTTTAGATTATTTTTCTCAACAATTACGACCAGTGCCACCAATGGGACTCCATAGCTGAGTGGCCCATTAGCTTGATGTCTTATACTGCTGACACATTCTTTGATAACCTGAATCCTCACTTCCTTGCTTGTGAGTAAAAAAGAACTTTGACACCCAACTCTGAACTTCAGAATCGGAGGATCCAAACACCTGAAGTAGATCACATCGACACTGCCCAATGTTTCCCCAAAACAGACCCTTTTCACAGTCACAAGATATAGGTTGAGTATGTAAAAGAACACTTTTGAAGTACGTAATATTTAACACTAAAGATTTTCAGCATTAAAAAGAGAACTCTGCAAACAGATGCACTGGGGGCAGAAAAGGGAAAACATATGCACAAATCTTGAACTTTACACTGTAAACCAGATCATAGGTAAGTTCAATTACTAGAACTGTTTTTACTTGGACTTTCATTAGAAGTGTTTGACAACCATGACTTGACCATGCTTTATTTCATTTTTTAAGTATTCATACAAATGATTTTTAATACAAGTAGTATCACCACTCCTTAAGCAAAATAATTTAAATTTAAATTCTACTTGTAAAAAAGCTAATTCAGATAAAAACATATTCAAAGAAGCCATCTCTGCTTTCAAAAACTATAATCTTTAAACCCAAAACTAAGTGTATAATGCATATACACCAAATAGTCCAAAAGAAGTCTAAGGGACCGCCTACCTAGACAAAAGTAAGCATGTTTATCCAGTTTAAATCCTTAAATGAAGTTTACATAAGCTGAACTGCAGTTATTTCCAACAGGTGGTTCAATGACTTGCTCACACCGCCAAAAATAAAATAATCAAAGCCTAATCTTCTGTTGAATTCATTAGGAAAGTTTCACTGAGACAAGAATGGAACAGGCTGCCCAGGGAAGTGGCTGAGTCACCATCCCTGGAGGCATTTACAAAAACCTGTAGATGTGGCATTTGGGGACATGGTTTAGTCGAGGACTCGGCAGTACTGAGTTTGTGGTGGGACTCAGTATTCCTAGAGCTCTTTTGCAAACTAAATGATTCTATAATTCTAAGAAAAAAACCAAATCAAAAGACACAAATTACTAATTTTAACTTCTTCCCCAGTTTAAAAAAAAAAAGCAAGACATCTCAGATGTCAAGGCTGTTCAAAAGAGGCAAACTGTACTGAACGTACCCTGAGTGTTTTCTGCCAGAAAAACTGACACCATCCTTGTGACACTGAGTGACAACACAGAACTATTAGTATAGAATCCTCTTCGTTTTCCAACAGAAAATGGAATGCATGGTTTGCACTGAAAAATAGTTTATTTTCGGTTTTTTGTTTTGCACTACAGACAGTTCAAAGGCAACTGCACTGTAAATAAACGTCTGGCTAAGATTCCCTGGCCTGTGATACATTACAAAAAGTTCATGCAATGGCAGCTTGCTCAAAATTGCATAACTTTCTTCAGCTTTTTTGGACAACTATCACAAGACTAATTTAAGTGAAGTTTCTATAGCAGTTTCCATGATTTCCAAAATCACAAGTGATTGTCTCTGTTGACCTAATTCTGTATTATAGTTTCTTCCATGGTTACAAATCTGCACTGTGTCTGTTTTTATCTCCTCACACTGCATAGTATACATCACTATCTGCTGGAAACCTAACTTGTCTGTCTAGTGGCCCTTTCATATCACATACAGCATTTATGACTTCTCTGTTTTCCAACAGGATCCATGTATTAATTCTGAATATTTTAGAAACAAGTAAGAATATTTTAGAAATATGTAGGAATATTTTAAAAGATGTCTTGCCTTACTAGCCACGTAATTTTGTGCAATAACTGCTTTATATGCAGCATGCACTTATGCTTTCTTTACCACTTACCTGCAGCTCAGAGCTGTAAAAACTATAATTAAGTGAAATTACATCAATTTTTTTCCTGATACAGTTTTTCATTGTCTCCTTTACAAAGATACACCGCAAACAACAGTTAGTAAGACAGTGTTAGCTTTCTATCAGCTTGCACAGCTAACTGGCAGCAACTCAAAAATGTATGTCTGTCCATACAAAAAACAAAAATATTCTAGGTATAGCCTTTCATATATTTACAGTATCGCTGATGCCACTATGTATTTCATATCAAGATTTTGACAAAGCTATTCAACCTGTTAAACAAAAACACCTCCCCAAGTAAGTTTTCCTTTCCAAGTAACACTGCGATTGTGAGAAATAGCACAAAAAAAACACTGACTCTTGGGTTTTGTTGACCTTAACAAAATTCAAAGAGCTTTTATCCTGATGCTAGACTATATTTCTTTTTTTTTCTTTACACCTTCACCACTAGACCAATGCCTGGTTTTGTGGCAGTTTTCATTTTTAAGCACTCTGTAGGATACTTGCAAAAATCTTCAGGTCCAGAAAGGCAGTACACAAAACATCCCAGCTGTAATGGGTAGAAAGAGACTTCTACCGCACTTCATGTTCCCATACGACTTATCCACTGGTAAGCAAGAAAATGAAAGGAATCTTCTGGAATTACATCAAGAGGACCATCACTCCTCTCACAAGCCAATGAAACAAAAATATCACTGCTCGCAACACATCAGCACACTAAAATTATGAAGCTAACTATATGAAAAATAACTTTGAAAGCTTTTGCGCTGATTGTTCCTCTCCACTCATTTTTTCAATAGCCCAAATGCATCCAAGGTTAAGGCAAAGCACTCGTTAACACTTTCTGCCTCCCATCAGTCACCGAACAGAAGGAAATTACTCCAGAAAAACACTTCTATAGCCAGAAATCTACAAAGGCAAAAGAGAAAATTTAAGTGTACAGGGCATCTATACTACAATAATAGAAAATAGGAAGAATTGCTTTAGGTTACTAGCTTCTTTGGACAGATCTATTTCCTTGAATATTTTGGTCAAGAATACAGTAATTCTTTATCCCTGCTCAATATATAATCCATATCTCCTTTCAACAAAAACATCCAACATGCTTCCACTACTACTTAGGTAATTTCAGAAGCACTGAAAGCACCAATATTACAAAATGAGATACTGCGAGCGCTTTTTGAGAACTGATTTGTAGAAACAGAATTTCACAGTGCTAAGCACATTCTTACTTGCTATCTTCCCTTACTCTCCTCATTGAACCTCCTCATGTTCTTCCCTTTTGTTGTATTCTTAGGGCTGAAGGATCCAAGAGGGAGAAACAGCAGGAGATGTTTAGCATTTTTGCCCCCTGGTTCTCAGATAGAAATCTCTGATACCATTCACTGCTAAGCCCAGTTAGCAACTCCAGGTGCCAGGCTGGTAACATAAACATGGAGTTGCCCTAACAGTCATCTTCATTAAATTACCCAGAAGAAAAGATGGGCCACTTAAGGAGCCATTTACTTCCATCTGTACTTAGGAAAAAGAAAAGCACAGACGTGTTGTATCAGCACCTCTCCTTTTCAGAGTCCTCTGGGCTAAAGTAGGAACTCTTCCCCCTTCAGCACTTACCATTATTTAAGAGCTAGAGTAAAGGTATTTCATTGTTATAACCTACTAACTGTGCTTTATGACTCCTGTAACTTCTTTGAGGTAATGATTTTCCTTAACAGCATGGCAAAGTAGGTAAGTGAGGAAAAACAGGGATAGCACAAGAAAAGATTGAAAATATACTTTTGCAATAACACTGAGAGATCAGAGAGGTTCCACCTCTTCATTCCAGCTCATGAGAAAAAGAAGTTGGCCAAAGCAAAACAAACCAACAGAAAGACTTGACAGTCACTAAGCTATGACCATCTTAGAAGAAAAAAAAAAAAAGAATACTAAACAACCCACCTAAGCACCAGAAAATACAAAATGTTTCTAAAAATACAAGGTCATAAAACACTGAACAAAAGCCAGGAAATTCAGAGTTGAGTATTAAATTACACATCCTTAAATCACTCGGTGCCTCCCAGAAACCTGCTCTATAGCCATCAAGCTCCTTTATTATCTTTGTACAGTGCATTAAACTTAGCATTTTTAACAGAGTATTTTGTGTGTAATAATAAAAACCTCTCTATTAGAAAAAAAAAGTCTCCCAGAGTACATTTAATCCTTTCGTGGCAGCCAAATCCTGCCATGTGTTTGTGTTGCCGTTTTGCTCCTCCGATTAAACAGCAACATGTTTATCGAGATTTCCCTTGAATTTCTCCACTGCAAACTCTGAGAAAGGGTAATGGCACGGTTGTTTTTTTGCCCCTCCCACTACGTTCATTTGACTATAGACTGACAAAAGATCCAGTTCTTCACAGCCAACTCAGAAGTGGCTTTGAATCCACAACACTTCTACTTTAGGACTTGGGGCCTAGAACACCAGATGTGTCTATGTTTTTTCAGGTCAGAGTGTAGGCTTATGGTTGCAGGTTTTATGACATTTCATAACAATCAACACAAGTTTTTCTTCTAATGCCTCTCGCTAATGTCATTTTTTTAATACAAAAGCATACTTTGTTTTTTACCTTTTACTTGAAAATCTGTAACTTTAACTGTGAAACGTCTAGGAAGAAAGTTTTAGTCACCTTTATTAATGTAAGTCGTATGGTCGTTCCTTCCCTCAAATCACTCTGTACAATAGTTAGGCAAGACTATTACCAGTGACTTTAAAGTAATTTTTTTCACAGTTTAAAAATAAACCGTGTTTTTCTCAGTGCTCTCCCCTCCCGTCATTTCCGTGCTCAATAGCTTAACGCTTGCTGCTCTTAACTCCATTTAACCCTTGCTCTTCTCGGGAGGGAAAAAAAAAAACCAGCCACTTCTTTTTCTCGCTCATTACCATAAACAGGACACGTCATGCCGAGCGTCCTTTATTCTCCTGCCTCCGACCCAAACGTCCTGGCGATACCTGAATCCACGGAGGAAGTCTCGGAGTTTACATAATGCCCACTCCATATCATAAGGAGGCGGGGGCGGCCCCTTGTGTGTCCCCCCCCCCCCTTTTCCCCGCACGGCGACAGAAATGGGGAGGGGGGGAGGGGACAAGAGAGAAAAATAAACCTGAAATATGGGAAAACAAGCCCCTTACCTCCACGCTGCAAGGGGAAATTCAGGGGATCGAAAAACAGGGAAGGAAGGAGAAGAGCGTGTGTTATTTCCTGTTATTGTTACTCCTGTGCCCACTGCCCGACGGAGGGGTCGGGCAGCCCCGGCCCCGAGGGGGACAGGGGGTGTCGCGGCGGCCCGGGCCGCCCCTCCTCACCTTTGTAGTGCACCCGCAGGTTGTTCTGCGAGAGGCCGATGTAACTGAATTTGTCCTTCGGGCTCCAAGAGCGGGGCAGCG
>VWZS01007332.1:1080102-1261407 GCA_013397075.1 Rhabdornis inornatus | reverse complement strand
GAGGGGAGCGGGGCGGGAGAGCAGTGAGGTAGCAGAGGAGTGGTGGCAGGCGGTTGAACTGCGGCACGGACGAGGTCCCTTGGATGAGGTGCTGGAGCGATCCCTACGGTCCGAGGCTCTTGTGGGGCTCTCTGGCGTGACCAGGACCTGTCGTGGGCTTTTCGCCAGGAGGAAGTCTGAGCGAGCCCCCGAGTTTAGTGAGGAAAGGGACTCTGACCCTCAGTGGCTTACTGAAGGGTGTTGCTCCCGAGGGCCAGCCGAAGGGTGACTGTCCCCTCGTTATGAAATTTTCATAGAATCAGAATATGCCGCTGGAGAGTTTTGTCCAAATGTGTCTTGAGCTCTGTCAGGCTTGGTGCTTTGACCACTTCCATGGGGAGCCTGTTCCAGTGCCCAACCATGTGAAGAACATTTTCCTGATCTCTACCCTACGCCTCCCGTGACACAGCTTCATGCTGTTTCCTCGAGTCCTGTCACTGACATTACAGTCATGAAACTCTAATTAATGATAATTCTCCTCTTGGTGTTGACCTGGGTACATCAGACCTGTTGAAAATTTTCCTGGTGTAACCCGGCCCTATTGAAAGGCTTTCCCCAGGACAAAGTCAAGCTGACCCTCAGAGAGGTAATGGGGAGAAACCCTCGGTGCATTAATGACCGATTCAAAAGGATTGACTATCCGGAGTGAGTCCAACGGGGATTGTCCCCTCCTGATGAAATTGAACAGTCGTAATGCCGACCCTTTTCCTCTCAGTATCACCTGGGCTCGTAATAGTTGGCATGACCTACAAGCAGTGCCGGATCAAGTTACAGCTCTTGTAAAAGAAGGCTAACTATGCACATGCACATACATGCATACACACATATATATATATAAAAACACCAGTCACTCTGTGTTGTTTCACCCTAGTCCACTCCAAGTGATCTATTAACAAGAGCCTCAGTTACCCTTCCTTGAGGCTCTTGACATTGAGTTGGAGAAGAAGGAGAAGGTGGCATTGCAGTGGGCTCTGCTGCAATGATTGGGGATGGTTGGGGATGATGGCTGGGGAAAATGGAGAGAGGCAGGTGTGTGGTGCCGGGGAGGCTGTGCCTCCTGACGGGCACAATGCGGGTCTGCTGCCCACACCTTGTGTCCAGCACTACAGTTGGTAGGGGGAAATGCCACTGAGAGCATTTTCCAGAGGTGGGGAAGCTTGGGAATGCCTCAGCTCGGGAGGACAGGAGGAGCAGTGCCGTGCTTTTGAGGGGGTTTTGTTTTCCTTCTTTGGTTTGTGTGTTGCGGGGTGGTTTTCTCTGTGCTTAATGTTGTTGGTTATTCAGTGGTTGCCCGCACTAATATATTCACATGGCAGCAGTGAAAGAGAAATGGTTTACAGATTGGCAAGTCTGCCTTGGAAAACATTAGAAAAGGAAAAGAAAATTACTGGCAAGTCTAGAACCTGTGTCCAGTTCTGGGCGCCTCAGTACAAGAAAAACAAGGAGCTTCTGGAGAGGGTTCAGCAGTGGCCACAAAGATGATGAGGGGTCTGGAGCATCTCTCTTATGAGGCGAAGCTGAGGGAGCTGGGACTGTTTAGTCTGGAGAACAGAAAACTGAGAGGGAATCTCATTAATGCATATAAATATCTCAAAGGTGGGTGTCAAGAGCCTGGTGCCAGACTCTTTTCAGTTATGTCCAGCAACAGGATAAGGAGCAGTGGCTATAAATTAAAACAGAAGTTTCACCTGAACATGAAGAAGAAGTTTACACTCACAGTGGCAGAGCACTAAACAGGCTGCCTGGGGAAGTTGTGGAGCCTCCCTCTCTGGATACATTCCAAACACATCTGGATGTATTCCTGTGTCACCTGCTCCAGGTCACCCTGCCTTGGCAACAAAATTGGACTGGATGATCTCTTCTAACCCTAAAAATTCAGTGATTCTGTAATTCTATGAACCTGAAATGTTGATCACTACACAAACCCATTTCCAGCTGCCAGCACATTGGAGTACAGGCACAGAAGCAGGAAATAGAGGAGGTTAATTATGCTTCATCTGTGTGAAATGGCGTGTGAGGTAATGCAGGTGTGACACTCACAAAGGCTTGTATGAAACTAAACACTTCTCACCTATAGTTACCAAAATATCCTGTCACGTGTGACTGTTTCGTGATGTCTAATAGCATTTATGGCTGGACAAAATGCAGTTATCTAAAAATACCCTATCAGGAGGAGCTGCAAACTGTACAAGAGTAGAAGTGCCTAGGATGGATGTTGAAACACAAGTTGAACCATGCCTGAGGGTGAATTACCCTGGCACTGTAGGCTATCTCCCACTATACATAAGTTTGCTTTCTAATATCTAGATGTTGTAAACCGTGAAGCTTAGTTGTTTACATTTTTATTAAAAATAACAGCATTTGGCTAAGTATAGACATTGGGAGATGCATTTGTTATGTTTCTAAGTGTAGATGTGTCTTAAGTCTTTTGCGATTGTCAGTAAATTTTCTGCCATATCTACTTTCTTAGTTGTATCTCACTTCTAGCATTTGTGCCAAAATACTTGATGTCACCCATCAGAGACTGCCACCATCAGGTAGGTTCCTGTTTCTTGAACAGTAAGAGAGGAGGGCAGGTGTTTCTGCACTTACTTCTTGACAGCCGGGTACTTTGCTACTCTGGTTGCTTTTATCACATCTTTTGCCATCTTCCGAGGATAGATAATCCAGGTGTAACAAAGCATTGCTTTTTATAAAAGTCTTTTCTCCAAACTATGCCCCTCGACAAACACATTCACATCGCTTTTTCTGAGTGAGGATAGACTGCACACTATGCCAGAGGTTTTGTAGAGAATTCTAATAATTGATGTTAACCAATATATTACTTGTTCTTCCTGTGTTCTACTAACTTGTTTTCTAACTATGGCTTTGTGAGGATTAGAGATAGCACATAGACATTTACATAAATGCACAGTTTTTACTTTCCAGTTTAGTATAAATGAATGGGAGCTTGTCAGATTTAGAAGCAGTACTCTCGTCCCTCCCTAATATGCGTTGTTTTGCATTTTCAGCATTGAATTTAAATCACCATTACATGGTGCATTCTGTTTCGTTAGCACTTCCTCATCGTCACAGTCCCCTCTTGTCTTGCTTAGCTGAAATAATTATGACAGCTGCAAATGTTGCCATCTCACAATACAGCCCTCTTTCTAGATCAGTGGTAAATACAGCAGCAATATGAGACTTGCTGCAGAGCCCCAAAGCTGGCTGGCGTTAACCTTCCACCATCGCAGAAACTCGCTGTTCAATTCTGCTCTTTGTTTTCCATCTCCAGTTTTTGAACCATGATTGTACTTTTCCTTTTGCCCAGTGATTATTTAGCTGCTTGAGTCCTCTCTGGCTTAGAGATTTAATCAAAGGCCTTTTGAAACACTGTAAAACATTGACTAGTCCACCAAAATCTCTTTGTTTTTTTGGAGTGGGTTTTTTTTTGTTTGTTTTGACGCTTTCAAAGAATTTCAGTAGATGGATCAGCTAGAGATTATTTAGCTTTGCAGAAAGCAATGCCCTCCTTTTGTTAGGCCTAATTTCGACATTCAAATGGAAACATTCTCTTCTGTATGCTTGGTTTTCATTTATGTTTACTCTAAGGGACCATTTCAACCAAAGAAAATGCAATCCAAGCATTCCAGGCACTGAGGGTGTTTGTTTGGCCTCTTGTTGAGCCTATCAACAAGGAGTAACTGTTGAACATGTGTTTTAAAGTGAGTGCAGGTGATCACTCCCTCAGTCCAGGAGCCATATCCTCCAGGCAGGTGTGCTGCGTGGACACCAGCTCGCTGTCAGTACACCCATCGCTCTCCTTGGGGAATCCAGAGCCAGAGGAGAGGGGAGAGCAACCCTGACTGACACCCTTCGGGCACACCAGTAAGAATAAAGCTGTCCTGATGGCAAAACGCATCTTCTTCTCACAGCAGAGCTTTGTGCATGGCCTCGATGTTGCAGAGGTTAATTTAGCTCCTGGATCCTGTGCTGTCTGCTCTCTGTGTTTTCATTAAGAGTGAGTAAGTGGGCTATGGCCATCTGTGCCAGTGATGCCGATAGCATTCTGGCTGTCATCAAGAAACAGAGGCAGGATTCTCCTTGGGAGTCTATTTCTGTATGTGTCCTTTGTCCCTGCCGTAGGACCAAGCCTCCTAGTTGCACATGAATTTAGTGCTTGTGCTGCGGCTGCCAGCCTGACACATTTCCAGCCACTTCTCCGAAATTTAATATCTTCCGTTTATAGTGATGGTAACTGTTTGCTGTTCTTTGTTTAGTATTCCTCCCAGTTAAGCTTTTCCAGTGCGTAGTTTCTTTGTAACTGTTTTGGAATTAATTTTCCTGCTTCTAGAAGCTGCTTGGAAATCAGCAGTGTGTTATTTATTATTGTGCCTTCTGAGCTGATTTACTGGTCCTAGCAAGGAAAGAAAACCACTAAGAAGTAGGCAAAGATATTTCAACAGTATGAAGGATAGATTTCTTTAAACTACTGTTTTCTCTTTGGATTGTTTTTTAGCCTTGCTGATTTAATTGCTTATGTATAGGATAGGCTTGATGAACTGACAAATGGAAGACTTGCCAAAATGAATCACATATGAATTATAGGCCATCATCACCTATTAACTTTGTTGAATCAAGTGGTAATCCATTTGCAATTTACAATGTTACTATATGGCTGCTCATGGCACTTCTGCTTTGATAAAGCTGAGCAATCCGGTAATAGAAATAATTTTGTTGTCTGACTCAACTATGTCTGTGCTATCTTAGAGCAAAAGTGATTAGAAATCTCACTTGTTTGCCAATGCTTCAGTTGTGGTATTTATATATCTATACAATATATAGGGAGAGATACAGATAGATAGATATTGATATTTATTTAGTTTTGGTACTTGAGCATCAGTATGTATACACAGTGGGATCAGGCTTGTTCTCTTTATTCTGTTCTTTCCTTTCTGGTCTATACATGAGCACTGTGATCTAGAGGCACACCAAGTTTTATAGAAGTATGATTCACTCTTTATGCAAAATCTCACCAAATTTAATCTCTGCGGTCCAATTTTTCTTTTATTATTTCTTTGTATTTTGTTAATGAGTTTAGGGAGTTTATTCACAGCTAACTTCATGCTTTTCTTCTAAAGTAACTATTCACACATCTTTACCATATCTTCTTTCCACGCTGAAGAACAATAATTTTGGATCATTTTCTGGTGCATAGAGTTGTAGGGTTTTTACTTAATATTAAAAGTCAGTTTAAGGAGAACTGAAAATCTGTTCACTGGAATGGATCACAAATAGAAAATTTTATAGTCTCTGCTGCCTGGGTTACTGTACAAGCATCATATTCTAACTAAAATGTCAAAATGTGGACAAAAATAAAATGCCCTCCAAGCTGAAGAGAATGTTTTTTATTGACAACACACGTTTATGTGGGGGCAGGATAGAAAATATGATGAGACACATTGGCTTATTCCCTTTGTGAAAACAGATATCAAACCATAGCACTATTAGAGAAGTGATTCTCAGCTATCAGGACAAGATCCATTTCTGAGTCATCATGAATTTCTGCCGAGGGTGGAAACAAGTTGGCATGATTTAAGTGTTGAAATATAAGAAAAAATATTGAAGGGTGACTAGAAAAACCCCAAAGTGGCCAGAATTTCTATGGGAAAAGAGTTTGTTTGGCCAGATCAGCCAAGACTAAAAAATCCTGTTGTGGTATGTAACCAAGTGAAGTGAGGCTGAAGGACAGGAGGAGATGAAATGAAAGAAGAGAAGAGCTCACCACACAGCCTTCTTGGACTAATGGATGGAAACACTCCGTGCTCCCTTTTGTCTTACCCTGGCTGGGCACATCAGCAGCCTGACTCCTGCGTGCAGCTGGAGGAATTCCAGCACCCTTTTAGCTAATGGTGGGGGCAGGTGGGTCACAAAACTGCCAAGTTTGGAAACTGCTGTGTGACCAGGCACCATAAGACATCCTCTCTATCATGTTTAGGATGGAAATTTAAGAGTTACACGCTTTTGGTAAACAATTTAAAGTTCCCCTGGCAAACCAGGCAGTGTTTTGTTTCCAGCCCGAGCATTGGTAGGGTGCCCATTACCATAGATGAGCAAGCTCAAAGGCTGCAGGCTTTCAGAAACACATGGGATGTGTCAAGCTGACCCACTTCTTGAAAGCCAGGCTAGGCCTTTGTGAAATGTCCTGTACTTGTTAGATGTTAGGATGTCAAGAATGTTTAAGTCTCCGCTGACGTGGTAATTATTGTTATGGTGTTTATAGAGGTGGGAGGGCCTTAAGGGAAAGGAGGCCAAAAAGAAGAATCCGGAAGTGAGATGAGTAAGGCTCCAGGAATTGCACATAGATAGAGTTTTGTCTTGTTTTTCTCTTTAGCTCACTTGGCTCTTCAGTAAAAGAGATGCTTACATATGAGAACCTATTTTTTTCCTCTCTGCATCTGGCACACATACACATTTAAATGTTCCACATGTTAATTTTGTGGCAAGAGTAGATTTTAAATGGACTTTAGTGATGTGAAATTGTCAGGTGAAAAGACAGTGTTCTAATAATCTTCAGCTATTGTAGCTGCTCCCACTCCTACCAATCTGTAGTTTGTCTCTCTCACATCTGTTCCAGGGAAACAAGTTAGCATTGAATACTGAATATCTGCTGAAATCTAAAATCCTGAATATCTGCTGCCCTTTTTAGATTGTAGGATTTTATTGTACATGACCAATCACTATGTTGTGATTTATGGAATATATTAAATATACAAGAAGCCTAGAGGATGTACAGACAGTTGCCTCCTTTTTTTCAGAAGTATAAAAACGTGTCTACAAAGCACATTGTCTGACAAAACACAAAGTATTTTTCTGACTTTGTTCAGTCATAGTAACCTTGGAGAATATTTGCATGACAGAGCAATTAAAATAATTCAAACAAGGTCATGATTTTGCAGGTGATTGTTTTTAAGATTAACTTGCCATTATGTATGCTGTCATGATTGCAGTGTATATGCTCAGAAGCTTGGAAGAAGAGTAGCTTCCTGTTCTAGCACATATTATTGTTGTTATTATGATCAGCAATTATTGTTGTTTGCCAAGCCAGACCTATGCTAACCTCTGTCATCAACAATATTGTTTAATCAGCTTGAAAATGACTAAATCTTATCTACTTGACAGCTTCTTTTATCTTACCTTATGAACTTATCTGTGTGAGGATATTATAGAATATGATATAAAAATCTTCAGTATATAAAAACCACAGTATCATCACTGATTTGTCACAGCTGCCTGGCACTGCCCCCCTTTGAAGTGCCTCAATAATAACTCCTTTCTAGGAATCAAAATGTTGGGAAAATCTGAGGGATGATCTGACCTCCTCTCCCCTCCATGGCTGGACCTGCTACACCATGAGCATTCCTGACAGGCGCTTGCTTAAACTCTTTATTAAACCTTCTCTGACTGAGACACTAACAGGTTTCTCTTTGACTAGCAGCAATGCCAGGGAATGCTTGAGTGGTTTGAAAATACGTATTTAATTTGGATAGTCTGAAAATTAAATAGAATACAAGCACTTCTGTTGCTTTAAAATTTTTAAACTTTTTTTTTTGAAACAGAATTTAAGTTTTGATCCAGATTTACATTGCCACAGTGAATGTTCAAAACTCATGAGTCAATGCCCACCCACAAATTAAGTTGGCTTAAAAGCCCATTTTTTTAAAAATAAGACATTTAGAGAAGATAGGTAGGTGGTTGGTTATTTGCCATCTGTTTTATGAGGTTTTAGGAGGCTTTATTTTCATATGTACAAGTTTTGTGGTACAGAAAAATTAAAAATTTGCTTTAAAAATATAAAAGGTAGGATTTTACTGCAGTTTCTTGACTGACCCCAGAACAAAAAAAAGAGAGTTGAAGGATTTGTGATGAAATAATAAAAATCAGCAACCCTTAATTTGACCTGACAGTGTTCTTCTCGGTATTACAGCTTTGTGGAGAAACAGTGTTCTGTATATATAGGTCCCCTCATATTTCATATATTTGGTATATTTTGAGAAAGGCTGAGGAACAGTGTGGAGCATAAATCCTTTTCATTTCAAAAAGCTCTTCATTGTATATTGCTAACTGCAGTTTCACTTTTCTTTTTCTTAAGGTAATTAATGCATAATAATGCTTGCTATTAGGCAAATACTGTCTGTACTCCCGAGTCTTAATAAGTTATGCCTTGTGGAAGAGAATTTCTTTTAAAACATGAAGTTTTCAGTAAATATCAATTCATTGTTGTCGTGAATTTGTCACATTTGGCTTCTTCTTGGTAATTAAAGGAACTTTTTGATAAACAAGTGGTTTACTTAATTTTAATGATCTGTTCTAGGATAAGCTTGCTTGTTAGAGACTCCTTATTTCTTCTAGTGAATATATTGTAGTGAATATATTGTGCCCTTTTGTTAGAGAGTCCTTATTTCTTCTAGTGAGTATGTTACCTTGTTGATGAGCCAGGCAACTTTGAGTAAACTCCATGAATGCAAAGACCTCCTTTTGTGCAGTGCCTTGCACTCAGCTGCTGGGCTTGGTGAGAGCGCAGTTGTAGCAATTCGAGAGTTTCCTGGAGTGCTGCATTAAATTCATGTGACCTGTAGCGTTCATCCCCTGCTCTGAACTCACCCTTCCAAAGGTGCAACCTGTAGGAGGCCCAAAGCTGTGGAGAAGGTCAGCCCCTCCAACTTCAGGAAGTTCATCAGGAAGTTCATCAGGAAGTTGTATCGGAGAACCAGCTCATTAGTGAGAGCAAGGCAAATTCTATGTTCAAATCATATCCTTGCGTTAATTAAGTTTGATTTTTCTTGTTCGCAACAACCTTAGGGTCCATGCTAAAATGAAGAACCCAAAAATACGTTTTCAAAAGTTGTTGCCATACTGCAGAAAGGTACAAACTGGTGCATGAAGAGATGCGTTTCAGTTTCTGATTGCCATAAGGTTTATGGGCCACCCAGGCTTCTTAGCCAGCAAGTGACACACTGTGGGAGTACACCAGGAATGATCAAGCACTACAGTTTCTCTCTGTGCAAGGCTTGCACCAGTCATGGATCAGCTGGTGGTGAAATTTACTGGGAACAAATGTAGTTCTCCCAGTAAGAGTGCTGTGTGTCAGTACCAGAAGCATGAATCACTTCACTGACCAGTACATTGAGCTTCTCACCTAACTTCTCACCTCAGCTGTGTCAGCATTTAATGGAGAAAGAAAGCGCCTGGAGACATCCCTCCCATTCCAGCACATTTGACAAAAGCATATGAACCAGTTCCAGCTTAATCAAGCCTTCTGTGATCTTAAAAAAGTTTTATGTGAACTACATACAAATTAAGACTACCAGGATGCAAGTGCATTCAGAAAGAATTAAAGCTCCAAAGCTTCATCCGAATTATCATGTTTCTAATTATTATTGATACTTGACTTTGAAACCTTTATAATGGCTTACGATATTTTTACAGGCATGACATATTTATGTTAAACTCACGGTATAGTAAATTTTAATCTATGCCCTTTTAAATAGTACAATTTTGGCGGGGGAAGGGGATGTGTTTGCTCTTAGTGATTTCTTGTAGTACATATTTGGCTTCTAGAGACAGCATATTATCTAAACCATGCTTTTACTTTCCAAATCCTCTGCCTACAGCATGAACCCTTTATTTGATGCAATTGAGCACAAGGGTCTTTACCTGGCTCCTGTGGGTCCCATAGGAGCCTTTTTGGTCAGCACTCTGATCACCACAAAGCCAAGCTGTGCCCTAGCCCAGCCTGGCACACAAGTGGCCCAGCACAGTGAGTGGCAGTGGGTATGGGCAAGCTCGCTGTCCCTCTACCCTACCCGAGCTTTGTGTCTGAGCAAGGAGAACAGGATGTAGCACTGGCAAAAATGCTGAAGAGGTGGGGACAAAAGCTGCTGAAGATGCAATGCAGCTGAAGTGAGATGTGATTCAGTGACATGTCATCCTTGGCTCATAGGAAGAGGTGAGACAAAGCTTGGGCAAGAGGAAATACACTTGGAAAATTAAACACTTTAAAGAAAAATAGCTTCTTCTTCTCTCTTCCTGATGTCTCAATTTTCATTGCTTATCCAGGAATTTCTGTATGGATTATGAGACATTAATACTGGCCCTATTTCTGGTGACTGTTCCTCATCAATAGAATAAGATTTGACCTTTTGCAGACTTGCTACTTCCTTGCAACGTTTTTTCTCTGCCCTCCAAACCTCAGTCTGTTTTTTGCATTGAACTTTCCTGCTGTGTATCTTTTAGGCTCTTTTTATGCAGAAGGAAAAAGTTCCTTGTGGGCAGAGATGCTTATTTGTCGGTTATAATTTATCCTCTGTATGGGAATCATGAAGTTATATGAAGCAGCAATACTATTAATAGCAGAGAAGGCAGCAACTTCTCTTTCAAACTTTTAACAGAAGTTCTCTGTCAACTTAAATGGAAGCACAGTCCATAAAGTGGCACAGTCTTGTGTACGGGAATGTTGAATCACAGTGAAAAATGCAGGAAAAGGAAGTATTATAACCATTTCTACTTACAGAGAATATAAATGCAGCCACACAAATCTTTTAAATGTTCCTTGGTCAGGTATGTGCTTACAGCTCATACTCTGTGCTGGCTCAGGCGGGATTAACGTGAACTGGAAAATAAACCCAGTAAACATTGTTGGAGCAGCAGGGCAGGAAAAGTTTAGGTCACCCCCCTGCTGTAACAAGAAACTGACCACTCCTTGTTAATGAACTGCCAGTGACAAACGTGTGAAAGCAGCAGTGAAAAACTGGGCAGCGAGAAGTGCCAAGTGATGGTTATCTGAGCTTGTGCATTCTGGCTCTGGAGACAGAGAGTTCTCTGCATTTCCAGAGAAACGAATGCTAATAATTACATATCCCTCAATATCTTTTAAAGAGGTACCATGAAGATGGGCATCAACACTACTTGAAAGATAACTCTGCTTCCTTTTAATATGGGTCCTAAAATAAGGGGAAGGTGGGAGGAGGAGTAAGGGCTTTGTACCACTAGAATTAGCCATGTATTGTATCAAAATCTTGTACTTTCTGAGCCTGTATAAGAATGAACTTTAATTTTTAACTGAGAAGAAAGGACTGTACAAGTCCAGTGCTTAGTATAGAACTTCAAAAGCATGGTAAGAAGGAGCCAGGTGTCTACTACTGTATTGAAGTTAAAGACTTTGTTGAATTAACACAGCCAGAATTGCTATTCTATTTATTTACTTATCATTAAGTGATAGAACATTCTCTTCCACATCCTGAAGGTCATTACCACAGAATATTTATTTTGGCTCCTTAGTTATGTCTAACATCCAGTACTGTGCCTTTTACAAACACGTACATGAAAGAAATTCACTAAATCATTCGACTTCAGTGCTGCCAAGAACACAACAAAGTGTAACCAAGCTGCATATGGTTTGACTGTGGTAAAATGTCTGCGCCCTGCATACACTCCAGGTGTAGCTCTACTGGAAGAAATATCCCGAGTAGGTTTCAAGGGTTGGATAACATCCTCCTAGAGGAACTTGAGTGCCTGGTGGAAGAGATGTCCTCAGCTGACTCCAGTTTGATTCCTCTTTCATATCCTGTGTCTTAGATGAGAATTACATTCATTGTTGTGGTGCACTATTCTGATCCACTAACATGTTTTCCTCCCACAGTTATGAAGTAGTAAGGAGGACAATTTAACCAACAGTACTTTAGTTACAAAATCAACAGATGTGTGACTTGACTTTGGCACTGCAAGATGATACACTTAAAATAAACATCAAAATAATACTGCAGAGATTTGCCTTTGTTTACTAGGGCTCAGATGATGGACAGATCATCCACTCCTAATACTGCAAAAATCTCTGACCAGTCCTAGTCCCTGATCATCCAGTCTCACTTGTATTTGTAGGATTTTGA
Organism: Rhabdornis inornatus; assembly: GCA_013397075.1. Lineage (NCBI taxonomy): Eukaryota > Metazoa > Chordata > Aves > Passeriformes > Rhabdornithidae > Rhabdornis > Rhabdornis inornatus. The sequence goes on along the minus strand of VWZS01007332.1, from coordinate 1,249,441 downwards.
ACTCCCTTGGATTCTCGTTGGTAAATCAAGCTTCACATTGGTGCGTAGTGTATCAGGTATCAAAGCCAGGGCCCCATCTCCAAGCAGGAATGGAGAGCTTTGCTATGAAGGGGCACGCAGTGTTTGAACTATGCCGTGTGTAAATGAGGAAATAAACATGAGATTACAAAGAGAAGGCAAGCCAGGGGAAATCCAACTAATATCCCTCTTTGGGATGATTTTTTTGATACATAGTTGAACTCCAAAAGTGAACTTAAGAGATAAGATATGCTGATTACTGTACAAGACAATTACAGGATCATGACTGTGTGTGTTATAAAGAACCTTTCCAGTAGCTGATGTCTGTAATAAAATGTATTTAGTACTAATTTGCTTTTTTTTAAGAGAAGATTATGCAAAAGAGTGAAAGAGGAGGCATCTTTTAAAAATAATTGATGCATCTCCAGCCAAATTACTTGGCTGTTGCACTCGCATCTCTTTAGAGACTCCTCAACCTGAGGATCTGAAAGTTACTGGAAGACAAATTTGATCTGGCTGTTGGGCACTTTTTTGAAGAGGCAGAGACACTACAGGAAACTTTCCTAATTTGACAGACCTTCTGTGTGGAGTTAAGTGACCTCTCAGGCTGGACTGGAAAGGAAGTGTCACAGTGAGGCTTTAAAATTTAGGCAGCTCTTCCCTGCCATGTCCTGGGGCTGCTGCAGTTCAAGCAGCATCCCTGCCTGGCTGGGCCAAGGGTGCACATAGTTCCAGGTAGAATAAATGTTGTATTTGTTCCTGCACATGCCACCTTAAGAAAAAAATTCAAAACAATGAGCAAAGTCTGCACTGATTGTGCATGTTCCAAATAGGTCACAAACATCTAATTTAAAAGCTTGTCTCTATTACTGTTGTGCCTTTTTAAAACAGGCTGAGGAACAGACATGTTCAGTGATCATCTGTTTCTGCCAGTTTTCTTGTAGGTTTATAAGCACTTTGACAGGTGCTCTTCAAGTTTTTATCTGCTAAACACAAAACAAAACAAAACAAAACAGAGGAGAATTCTGTACGTAAGTCTGCTACATCGGTGAAATCATTGCTGTAAACAGGGACTGTAAACCATACAGTACTTCATCTGTAGAACTCCATGTGATTTCAGAAAGGGTTATTACCCTACACTTCCTGCTGGGAAAACAGTGGTGAAGAGGTGCAGTGACTTGGCCAGAAGTCTAACCAGCTGGCCAATGTCAAAACTGTGAATAAATCCCAGGACTAATTCTTTATCCTAGAAGCTGCCTTAAAATAAATAATACAGAGAATTGTGCAATGAAGAGTGCTTTTGGGAATAGTGGCAGAACACAAGACGAAAATATATATAACCAACTGAAATACTGTGAAGGAACTGGATTCAAGACAAGAAAATAACTACAGAAGCATGTGTGAGATCAAGCATCATATAGTAAAGGAACTTTACTTTGACCAGGCAAAATTTTTATTATTAGAACATGCCACATTTTCTAGATTATGTCTCTATTCATGTCTTTTCGTTTTTGCAGACTCTGGATGTAACTGATGTGTTTGACTTGTGTGTACTACATAAAGAGTTCTGAATCCTGTTTCATGAAGTTTTTCCTGCTCTTGCCAATAGAGCATTCAGCTGGAAATTATCCACCACGGCAAGAATTATGCCATAGAGCCCTCTTGATCTATAGGTGCCTTGGGGCATCCACAACCCAGCTGACATCCTGAGGCCCTTGGAATTACTCTGTACGCATGCACTTCAGCTGTTTGCTCTGCCCAGGCTGTGTGGATGACCACACAGTCCCAGGACTAATGTTTGAAAGGTTTCCCACAAACTTATTTTATAGTTCTGGTATTTTGAGAACTCTGAACTTCATTCAGCCCTTCAGAAAACTAGTGGAAGCAGTCAGTCCTGGAGGACTTCAGCCCTTGGCAGTAGAAGGAATGCATGGATGGAGCTAAAGTAATTAACATCTACTTTGATATGTCTCTCATGTCTTTCATTTTTCCCTTGTTTTTATTGTCATTCTTTTCAATCAGATTATCTGGCAAACTCCTCTGAGTTCAGCCTACTGCACAGAACTGCAAATCACAGTCTCTGACATTCATCCTGTTTCTTCTGTTTTTCTTTCAAACAGCCCTCAAGACTTTCTACTTGTCTCTTTCAGGCCACTCATACTTTCAAAGTAACCTCATCATGTGACTGAAATCCCTCAATATGGAATATGTTGCTTAGCTACCACCAAGCTGAAGGTCAGATTTAAAAACTGCTTTGCCCTGGGTTGCAGCTGCCTACCTTTTGGGTTCTGTGTGAACAGATCATTAAGGTTTAATAACACCTGGCCAGCCTGTTGCCAGAAGCACTTGGAAACCCAGCCCAGCAGGAGGTTTTATGCCAAGAGCAAAGTCTCTCAAAGCAGAGTTTACATCACACACACACACGGAGCTGTGAAAGTCCAAGGAGTGAACTGGCTGGGATGGATTCCTCAAATCATTGCACGTGTTATCCCAAGGCGTGGGGCCAGCTCCCTCACTGACCCTTCCCCACAGCAGCATCCTCATGAGCATCCCAGGGCTCCACTACCAGCCCTGTGCTGCAGGACGGAGACCAGCCCCTCTCATGGGGACTGAGAGGAGTAACTGGGGTTACCTGGGTGAGAGCAGCTCGGTTGCTGCCCACGTCGTGCCGAGGTAGCAGACCTCTCCCTTGCAGAAGTGCCAGGGATCCTGCTCCAGCCTCATGTTCCTTGGGATGCCAGATGAATTATGGATGAGTCAGCCTGAATTTTTCCACGTGCTTCTGCTGCTGCACAGCACTGCTCACCAGCTGAACTGCAGTTTTCAACTGCTGTCTGGTCCTCATGCTTCTAAACACTAACAAAAGAAGAGGTCTCTGCTTCCTAACGGAGTGCTCTGTGGCAGGACGCTGGGAATCCCAGTGCTTGTCCAGTGTCAGACCTATAAATCCATAACATTTTTCTGAATAGTCTAGCATGTGTTGGAAAACATTTGGTCCTTTCTGAGTGCTTTGCTCCTCTGTCCCTCCCACCAGCTAAGTGTATGGACACAGTCAATTAGAAGAGACAGCAACGATGCTGAAAGTGATTTGAATTTCAACCAGGACCTGATAGAAACTAGAGCTATGTATGGAGAGCTGAGTGCAGGCACCCAACGACCTGCCGAGTGCCCATATAAGCTAGAAGTTGTTTTTATTTTAAATTTTCATTTCAGTCCCTACTTAGATTCAGATTATTTGTTGATTACCAAATGCTGATTTCTTCTGCTCCTGTTTGAGCACATGAACATGTGAAAGAAATCATCCACTTCTGGAAATATTTTCTACCAGACAAAGCACAAAATCCTTTTAACCACAGCATTTGATGAGTCCTCTTGTAAATGTTCATGGTAAAAAAGCAGCACTGATGTCAAACTATACAGCATGGGAGATTAAGCATTAATTGAAGTAATTATAAATTTCTATTATCTGCATTCAGGTTGAATCTAGAATCCCCAATCAAGACAGGCTTCAGCTGTGCTAAACACTACATCCATAGAAATGACAATTTGCACTTTTAAAGCACTCAGCATCTAAATAGGCTACATGAAATAAACTGGTGTGAAGTCAAAGAAAGGAAAGATCCCCACTGGCTCTTCACCTAGACACAATCGGTAGGCTGCTTGCTGCATTCAAAAAGCCTGAACTCTCTTTATCTTTTGACAGCCTGAAAACTCATTGATTTTAATGGGAGAGAAGCATAGGAGTATTTTTCCCCGAATACACGAATGACCAGCACTGAGGGGGAATTTGAGGATGAATAACTTATTGCTTTACAGGCTAACATGGCAGAGATGGCACAGGAAGGAATAGAAGACAATCATGCTTTTGGGAAGGCCATAAGCACTGTCTCCTGGAACTGCCCATAGCAGCAAAAGGATCCTTGATTTGCACAATTCTCCCTTAAGAGCTACTTAAGTGCAGATGTCCCAGTCAGCACTTTCAGGTTCTGTGGAGGGAAGTTTCATTTGGCCCTATTTACACAGCATATCATCTCAATTATTCATCCACACATTTCTTCACACCTTTGCCATCATCATTAAAAGGGCTTCTGGGGCTGAATCATATTAAGCCAGAATATGATCCAAGCACAATACTGTGATGAAGTTAATTAATCTTCATCCTGAACTACTCTACCTACTTTATTTCTAGCTTTCACCTGCCATGGGATGTGGCTATGTTTTTTGTCTGTAGATGATGACAGAGCCCCTTGCAGTTGAGAGCCTGCACAATCTGCTGTTCATCACCAGGTTTCCTCTTAGTCTCCTTTTCAATAACATCAAAAGAGTGATTGTAAGTCTTCTGCCATAAATCAGCTTTGCTTAGTTATCATGTAACTCTTATTACTCCTTTGTGAGGCCTAAATTGTCAACATAATTTTTCTCAAGCGTGGGCACCAGAACAAGACACAGTATTCCCTTACAGTTACTGTAATATCACCTCTCCACTCCTACGGAAGGTACTCTGCATCCAGGGATCACATCAGCTTCCTTAGTCACTGCATTGTTCTGACAGCTCCTGTGCTGCAAGTTGCCCACGTGATGAGGCTTGTTGCTTATTCTTGGAATCCTGTGATTCATTCAAAGCTGTCTGAGCTACTGCAAGCAACAGAGTAGAAGTCTAAGTCACCTAGCACCCTCTGAGGTGGCCACAGGCAACGGGGTGTGCAGCAGTGCCTCTGCAGACCACTATGCAAACATTCCTGTCATCCTGTGAAAAAACCCCACACATTTCATCACGTAAAATTAGTCACTGAGCAAATTTCTGTGTTGGTCTGAAATACATCCACTTTGCCATGCTGCCAAGGCCCCCTAGCCCAAGGTTTCCTGTGGGACACAGTGATGGCATAACTTCCTTGGAGAGATGGAGGCTCTTTTCTGTAGGCATATGAGTATCTCTCCAAGTAAATAAACAGAGTTAAAAGGTGTTGATTAGAGAGTAGTTGTCTATTTTTCTTTCCAAATGAACATACAGTGCTACATCTAGAGGCCTATGTGACGATGTAAGGTTTCTGTATGCCCATTTATTTACCCAGAAGATTTTGTTATACTATTTAAAGTTTAGACAAAAACAAATCAAAGGATTACCAAAGTAGTGTGTTGTATTGTCAGGTATTACAGCATTACCGTACAAGCCAACACAACAGAACACCTTTAGTTTCACAAATGTGCTTTTAATTACTATAATTGAAGGCAGAATTCTTATTTCACAAATATTCTATCAGGTTTTCTATCTTAGCCCTGTGTAGGATCCAAGTAAAATGATTATGTTCATGGATGAGATATTGCAAAAGACTAGAGTGTGCAATACTTTGAACTTTTTTTGTCTTAGATTACAGAGCCAAGATCCACAAAATTAAAAATTAACAGTTAAAAGACAGTAAGTTGGCTGTTTAGCCCTGGATACACAATGGTGAAATTTGGGTTTAGCTCTATGCCAACAGATAAAGCATGAAGGAAAAGAAAAAAGGAAGACACCTAGAAAAAAAAAATATCAGTGTAGGGTCACTGCAAGCCAGTGTAGGGAGTGACAAAATTTTTCTAAGGGAAATTTGTTCAAAGGGTTAAAACATCTGTTTGGTTTGGGGTTTTTTTATACCAATTAATCAGAATACAATACATGGTGTATTTTATATTTTTTAATTTTTATAATAGTGCTGGAAATAGAAACATATGTCAATTCAATATAAAGTAGACACAAATTAATCTCAATTCAGTACCTGCTTATCCCTGTTCTGGTACCAGAACAATATAATTAGGAACAAATTAACACATCCTCTGGGTCAACATGTAGATTCTTCATCACGTCTGTCTGTGACAATCTGGGCACTGTGCCTGTGTGCAAGTTTTTGTATTCTGATTTAAGGTAAGAAACTGATGAGTTACTGAATGTACTGGTGGATGTGGAGCTGAACTGTCAGATCCATGTCACACACCTTCCAGAGATGAGAAAGCAGAGATTTAGTGAAAGTCAATTGCTCCCATTCAAAATAGGACCATCTCTGGAAAGTCAGATGTCTGGAGGATGAATCAGTTTTGCCTGGTTTACCTGATGTCCATGAGAGAAGAATGGAAGAATTTTCTTGGATGCAGAGCATGAAACAGCATTAAGCATGGATTCTTCAGTGCTGTGGGATATGGGGTACAGCCAAGCTCTCTGACAGCTGTCTGACACCACACGGGGCAGTCTTGCCTCCCACAGGTTGTGCTAATGTGATCCTGTGATGAGGTGGTTCCTCAAGCCAATTCAGCAAAAATACTGCTCACTCTCTGTGACACAGTTAGTTTTCTACTGGATTAGGTCCCTTGAAATCCTTGCTGTAAGACTAGATGAGCTCCAGTGCCACAGGAGGGGAAGCTGCTGGGGTACGTGGCTGGGGACGAGGTGGAGTGGATTCACCCCTTTTGGCAGCAAGTAATTATTGGATCAGGTGAGAGGAGCTGTCTAATCCCACTGTGGGCCTGACAGGCTGGGGGTGCTCTCACAGGCACAGAAAGCTTGAGCAGAACAGAACAGAGCAGACAACCCTCCATTCACAGCACATTGTTTTAGCTGTGAGACCCAACTCAAACTAAATAGTAAGTTTCTTATGGTTTGGAGGAGAGCAGAAGGCCTCCGAGTCTGTGATCCCAGCCCTAAGAAAGCTCAGAAGCCTCAGGCAAGGAAAAACACATAGCTACTGATTATTTTGCATGTATCTATGTATTCCTTGAGCTGCCTCAGTAAGGCATGTTCAGTGCTAGCACCCATCAAACACATGTGCCCAATGGCTTCCACAACCATAGGGCCATGAAGAGATGCTCTGTACTCAGTAACTCTGTGCTGCTTGAGCTAATGGGAAGTGTGGGCTAAAGGGAAGAATAATTATGTTTTGCGAGATTATAGGATCCAAGCTATAAAAGATTTCTCTTTCTACAGAAGACTAACAGAGGGTTCCTGTGCCAGAAACCAAGGATAGAGCCAGCTCTGTGAGCTGATCAGATTAAAACCAGAGGGAGAACATGTAGACCCAATACAGCAGGCATCACCTAGGAGCAGGACTGTGTGACAACCATGGGGCCCAGCTGAACCTCTTTTTTCACAAAATGTACCCTTTGTGGAATATCAGGAGGCTTTTTTGTCGAGCCTACATCTGTATTTCCTTAGTGAAATGAAATATGACACACCTCCCAATGTCCCCCCATCAACAGTGCCTCATTTACATTAGGGGATAAATGATTTGCAGTCACTACTTTTTTGCAACATATTTTTTTGGTTACAGAATCTTTTATCAGTATTCTAGAGTTTGCCTCCTGAGCTAGCTCACATTAATAAAGTAGAATGAAAATGGTGTGCTCATCTCTGCTGACCCTGACTTTGAAAACTGGTTTTTCTTTTCCTGCTTCTCATCTTTGACGAAAGAGAGACAGGGATAACCTTAGAAATCAGTGGGTACAGCTGCTGGTCTTCCAAGTGACCTGAATCCCACTTGTCATTACACAGACTTTCAGTACAGTGAATATTGGGAAGTGGTGATGCTGGAGGAAATGCTAGATGATGGATACCAGTTTGGCTAATTAGATAGTTCCATATTTCTCAATCAAATTCTTTCCCTCCATTCCCTTAACTATCCCTCCTTATGGTTAATTATTCCTTTCCATCTTGCTGGTTTGTCTGGAAACCAGACTTGATTCTAAAGGATCCATGTATATCCATCAAGTTTCAGATAGAGTAAGGAAAAATATCTGGAAACATCTTTCCTACCTGTGCTAGCAAGCTTTCTCCTATGAGTCCTCTTCACAGTGCAAGACTGCATCAACCAATTCCTGAAGATACTAATACTCACACCACCTCTCTTTCACATGCTCATTACACTTCTCTATTTTGTTTCCTCTGTCCTTCAGAGCCTTCACGAACTTCCTGTAGCGTGCACACTTATTCTCAATAATCAAATCTCCTCATTTCCTTGGCTCAAATCTCACCAAGACTAAAACCACAACTCACACACACAGAGTACTTCTAAGCTTCTTTTCTCCTCTGTCTTGCATTCTGACATTCTGCTGTCTTCTCTCATTACACTACTGAAATCCCTCTCATGACTTCTGCCTCCTTAAATTGTGGGGTTTTTTTTATATCCTCACTGATTCCTGTCTCTTACTCCTGTCACCTCTCTCCCAACTTCCTTTTTCCACTCAACACTTGCTCTCCTTGGCTTTCACAGCTCCATCTTTGCTTCTCCCTTTTTCCCACTGAAGCTTCCTTTTCCATTCCCATTTGTCATGGAAATCTCAGCAGGCTTTCACTCTTCTGCCTTTCCACATGTATCAGTACCCAGTCACATTGGCACCAGTGACATGCGCATTTATATTGTCTCTCCATCCATCCAGTCCTACATTTTAGTCATTATGTCTTCTTGGAGAAGAGGCTTTGCCAATTCAATTTTCATATGGCTGCTAGTGAACTTCCAAGGAGCCCCTTGAAGTGCTGATCCTCCAGTCTCTTCATAAGCATTGTTCTTGCTTTTGTCCTACCCTGTTGCTTGAACTAATCAAAGTCAGTCCTACCTCAAGGCAGACAAACCATGCCCAGGCTTTGCAACCTTTTCTTTCAGTCACAGTATTCTTGTATGTTCCCTGCCTTTTCTTTCCCGCTCTCTCCTGATGGGAGACATCCTTAATAGCCCCTTCATCCCTATCACAAAAGTTGGTACATTTATTCTTGCCCATTTTCTTGCTGGTTTAAGTCTCTTCCCTGACTCTCTCTTTTACCATCATTCAACTTTTAATTTTCTTCCTCCTTCACAGTCACACCCACTTCTGACCACTTTTACTTCTTGTCATGCCATGTCTGTCTTCTTCTGCTTTATCTGTGATATAAACACTAAACCTTGAAAAATCTGTTGCCACTGCTTTTTAAATACTTATTTTCATTCCACCTGAATACCTATAATATAAGTATAAAACTTGGGCAATCTATCTTCCCTTTCCACCCTGTCTCTTTCAGGTAAACTTGAAGAAACTAGCTAGGAAACTGGATTTTTTTTAGCAGTCTGAAAGAAAGAAAAAATGCCCAATATTGATTAAAGAATAATTTGATAAAACTGATATAAATGGTTTTAATGGTTGTTGATTTTTTACTTCCCCCCACTGAGGGATTAAAATGTACCATGAACAAATAAATGTAAATTGATGGAAGTCAAGCAATCACAAATATATGAAAGAATCTATTAACTGCCTGGAGTGCACTGGCACAAACATTAAAATATTTTAAAGGATGACATGGGGGGATAGAAATTGTTGTTTCACTGCACTTAGAAAGGAAGAAAATTAATGAGATGAACTTACAAAGCTAACAGGTTTTTTGCCCAGTCCAGCAATTCCATAGTCTGTTTGAATTTCTGCCTCACGTTTTCTAATTTAGGGCTTCATCCTCTGCCCAGTGCTTAATTCTGTTAATGTTCACAGACTCATGGAATAGTTTGGGTTGCAAGGGAACTAAACAAAGTAATTTTGCAATTAGGGAGCCCCAGATCTTGATACTCTGTAGATGTGGTTCTGCCACCTCTACTATAAGCCATAAGCATGCTTATATATTTGGGGTATAACCAGTCCCATAGAAACTCTACTGACAGTTCTGCCTAATCCTAAGAGCAATGAATAAGGCTAAACACAAGTTTGGGTACACTTGAAGAGTTCTCTCTCCTTTGAATGTTTAAATATTGAGTTCCAACTGCACTCCATGAGCAGGCACACCTTATACTAGATTGAATTTTTCATCAGTTCAGGCTTCCTGGCACTTTTTCCTGACTAACTCTTTATTGGACTTCCTCTTTTTTGAGATGGATCACTCCTGAGGTAGGAAGAGGTGATCCTTGAATATTAACCAGATTTCTTAGGCCTCTCTTCCCTCCAGAGCTTTATCCTACGATACTCTATCAAGCAGATCCCTGAAAAGTGCCAAGTCTGCTCTCCTGAATTCCAGGGCAGTGAGCTTGGTGCGCTCCCTGTTTGCTGCCCTAGGGATCTTGGATGCCACCATTCAATGGTCACTGCAGCCCTGGCTGCCCTTGGGCTTCACATTCCACACCAGATCCTCCCTGTTGGTGAGAACACGGTCCTTTGGTGGATCCTCCATCACTTGGGAAAGAAAGCTGTCATCAATGCACACAGAAAATATGAAAAATGTAATGAAACAGAAGTTAGGCGTGTGAAGGTTTTTCTAAAACTGACCAGCAAAATTTCCCTTGCCTAGGGATTTTTCTCATCCTGCTTTTACATGGAGAACTATGTACTGCTGCAACTACATCAATATAATTAAAACACAATAAATTAATTCCCTATGAGGGAGTCTGATAAGCTGTATAAAAGGGACTTACACCAGTCTATGTTATATCACTGCAACAGGATATATAATATACACATTTTTGTAGATATGAAATGCTCTGTTTGGTGCTTGGAGATAAAACAGGGAAATCAAACACCAGCTCAGGAGGGGTGGATAGCATTTCAATGTCTGCAGGGAGAGGAAAGCTGTGCTCCCTGGAGAGGGGGGCTCCCAGCAGTGCAGAGAGGCTCCCCTGTACCAGGGGGCTTGGGGAGCCTCAGCTGTGGGAAGTCCCAGCCCAGAAAAAGTGGGGTGGGAGGCAGGGGGTCCCTGCTGTCAGACACTTCCCAGACTGGATTCCCTGGAAAAAGCAATCTCACCAAGCATCAGTGGAGATGCCAAAAACCTGGAGGGTGTGTCTGGAGGTAAGGGAGGTCTTGGAGGGGCTTGGTGAGAAAACAGTGGCTGGTGGCATAGATAAGACTAAAAGGAAAAGTTCCCTGTAACTCTCCTGGACAGCTGTGAGGAAGGAGCAGCAGCAGCCCAGGGAAACAAGATATACCCTGGCAGCAATACAGCTATTTTGGTCATTAAATCTTAGCCTCCCCCTCCTCACGACATAGGCCAAGACAAAATGACTCAGGCTCTCTCTACAGTAGATCTCGAAGCAAAACATAATCTCATTAGTACAATAGCCTAGGTTATTCATCCACACTTTCTGCAGCCTCCTTCCAGACCTCCTACTCTCCCTGGTGTGCCATTTATTTGGTCCAAAAATGCTTTACTCTAAATTAGTCCTGGTCTCACAGCTTTTCAAGAGAGTTCAACTCCACAGTTTGTATTCCTGAATTAAAAATTGCTGCAAGTCAGCCTTTCTCCCCTTGTGAGCAAGGGGAAAGTTTTCAGCTCGTGCCATGCTAAAACCACTTTCTGATTTCTCACTAGGCACGTGCCATGATAGAAAAATGATAGAAAAACTTGAACTGCACAGGGGAGGCTGAGAAGATTCTAAAGCTCTGCTCTGCACTCAGTGATATGCATTAATTACTTAAATGAACATATATTATAAGCAAGTGATCTCAGGCAGTTAAGTCTGAACTCAGGGCAGGCCTCTGAAGACCACTCTATTTTTATCACATTGATACTTTCTGATAACAATTCTAGCACAATTGTTTAGAAGTTTTTAAAAAACCCAAACCAATCCAAATCACAGGAGGAAAAAAAAAAGAAAAAAAGAAAGACAGAAAGAAAATAAACAGATGATGAAACAGGAGACAGTGTAAACATGTTTGTCCAGGTGTGACTGAGTAAGCATCAATAGACCATAGCAAGTTACTGCAAAAATTGTATGAGAAAAACCCCATCCCCTTCACTACTGCTCTGAGGGAAGTGTTGCTTTTTGAAGGATCCCCTTGACCCAGCCTAAGACTCATGCAGCCACATTATTGGGCTGCAGGCCTTGCCCAGTGGGTGTATTTTAGCCTTTTAATGACACATTTGAGGTGTTTGTTTTGAAAGCAGATCTGAGCTGCTAGATTGTGAAGTGCCAGTGCATTAGGTTTGACCCAGTGTAAAACTCCTTGGCAGTTCAGCTGATGAGGGGTGCTAATTCTTTATCCACACTACACGTGCAGGACAAGCTTTATTTTAGCCTCAGAATACATAAAGGCAAGTTGGGAGCAAAATCAGCAAGCCTTAAATGTGACTCCTCTGGTCCTCCATGAGACACACCTGACTAAATTAAACCAACAATGTTCTGGGAACAAAAGACTATTTTTCATCCTCTCTTTTTGGCCAAGATGCCTTCGAGTACTAATCTGTATCATGTACAAAGAGCCTGTAAAAACTTCCTTCTAAAATTATAACAACAGAAGAAATTAGGTCAGCTACTAAAGAGTAGGTTCGGTATAATGAAGCTATAGCACCCCTGGGACAAAAAAGGTAGTGCTTTTTGAATTTGCATTTTGTCAACTTACCCAGCTTATTGTGGTGGGAGGAATTCAAGGCAAATAACACTAAGACAGGATTTTCCAAAATGTTGGAAAGCTGTTTGATCATTAATCACATTTGCTAAGACTGTGATTAGGGTAATTGCTCTGTATTTCTTCTCATAAACCCCTTGTCCATGGGGGGATCAGGAAGGACTATCTCCTACCCCATGAAGTGCAGCACAGCCCAGCTGCCTCTTTGTGACTTTTTTTTCCCCACCCTGAAGATGCAAATACTTGCCCCTGAAAAGGCACAATACTGATGGCTGCATAGTGAGTAGCCTAGTGGTAGGGTCTACTAAAGTAGTATCTGTTTCATTGTAGTTGTATCTCATTTGCTTTCTAGGTGACTAGTTATTCTTTGGAGTGAATTTTCTAGGTGGTTACTTAGCAGTGGGAACATAGAGCTAGAGTTTGAATAGACTTCCATAAATTTTTTTTGAAATGCTACCTAGTATTTGAAAATATTCCTTTTCTCCAGTGTGGCTGATGGCAGCAATAGTGCACAGGGTCTCATGTCATGTCAGTGGCTGTGCAGTGTATTAATGCTGCCCTCAGTATGGTTCTAGCTTCCTTTTTTCTCTTTATTACACAACTGCATAAAAAGGTTCTTGTCTGAACGTGGAGCAGTATTTGAACACTCTGTTTTAATTACTAGCACATGCATTTCTGTGACACACATCCCTATGGAATTTAGGCATCGCCACTTTAATTTAGAAACACTGATATCATTATAATGAGCATAATGCAGACCTTAGACTGCATAAGACAGAAAAAAAGAGCACAGCTCCTGTTCTCTCTCCCTGCAGATCAAAAACTCCCTTGGATACTACAGCATTCTTTTGTACCGTGGCCATTAAAAGTTTTCTTGTGGGTTGTTTTTTTCCATACTTATTATTTCAACAAGTAAGTATAAAATGTGTTCAGTTCTAAAGAAAACAATATAATCCTGTTCTTCCTGTCAGTACTACAGGCTCATCCCTATGCTTCAGAAATCCATCAGATTCTTTCCCTTTCAGATCATTAGCTACCAGGGTTCAGCAGGATAAGTTTATACTTTGTTTACATTGCACAACAATGCTGTCTTCAGGTTCTGCTCTCAGTGTGTGTGTGCAAAATGTAATTGCATCCAGCTCATTTGCTCTCCCTCTCGGTTATGTTATTTCTGAAGAGGATTAAAAAAAGAGCAGCAAACATTTGATGTGGTTATTAAACCCAGTTCTTCTGACTTTAAGTAAACAAAGTAATAAATCTATTAAGAAATAAGATGCAACTTTTACAGTTACTTTCCAGGAGACCTATGCCTTAAGGAAGAAAGAGAAATCGAGGAGATTTTTGCCAGAGGCATTCCTGAGAAAGGTAAGGAGGTATGCAAATAGAAATCTAATCTGGCTCTGACGTATGTGCTTGGGCAGAAAGCTATTGTTAGACAAACATGTTGTTCCTGAGCAGCACAACTAAAGAAGCCTGATTTCCGACGGATTTGAGTCCTTTGTCCCACATCTCTTTCTCTTCACCACAATAATCCCAGCTCTCCTCATGCCTCCAATCACCCTGCCACTACCAAGAGACAACAAACTGAGGCTGTTTGGAAGCTAAAAATCCACTCACTGTCGGCACGTGTGTGCTGCTTGGCCAGCTGGCTGGGACCAGCACGTAATGGCTGAGAGCCTTTTCTTCAGTCAGGGCAGTAACTTGACTCCATCCCTTATCCCGCTGCCAGACTTCACGAAATGTTTAAAAAAACATAATCACGTCCAACACTATCACTCTTTCAACTTTAGTCAAAACCTGATTTGCCAGAGGGTTACAAAAATTATTAGGTACAGGACAAACAGTGATTGTGTAAGCTTTGTTTCCACAGGAAACTAGATTCAGAAGTTCAGCTACTTTCCTCTTAAAAAACAAAAAACCCCAACAGGGCTAATTAGGAAGTTTTCCAGCAGTCATTTTCAGCTGCAATAGTTTATGTAAGAAATGGTGACTGACCTGCTGTCTCACACCAACTCTTAATGTCTGATTTTTTTTTTTCCTAATAAAGAAATGTGTGAAAACTTCTATTCTGCTGCTAGCACTGACACCTTTTATATGACCAAGTATTTCCAGCCTACTGCACAATCATTATTGACCCTTTTCAAAGAAAAGCATGCTGCCTCCTCTGTGGCCTGCTCTCTGTGCACCTCTCCATTCCAAACTTCAGGAGAGCTCCATTGGACTGCATTCTCACACTGCCTGGACTTTAGACTACATTGAGCAGTAAACATCGTCTGCTCCTAGTGTTCCCTCTGGCATATTTGCTTGAATTGTGACCTTATGTTTTGGTTTTGTTGTTTATTCCAGCTTCTTTAATTCACACTCCCACTGCTCCTTCACCAAGCTGCCAACTAAGAACCTGCTTTAAAGGACCTTATCTATTTCTCCTGAGGCAAACTAAAAGAAGTAAATAACAGAGGAAAAGCTTGCACCTCCCAAATCACTTAATTTCCTCTCCCATCACACCTGAAAATCTCGATTACGGCAACTCTTGTATCGGTGGAGGAAGCAGGATGACAGACAGCTCTTGAGGAGCAGCAGATGTGTGTCGTTTTGCCAGAGGCAAAGCACGGTGTTGCCAGCAGGAGCGGGGCTTCGGAACAAAGGATGAAAACAGAGGCTTGCAATGCAGTGTTGCAACATGCGGGAGCTGGATGGTGACCAGCACTTGGAGTTGGTGAACAGAAAAGGAGCAGAGGTTACTTGTGTCATCAATACACAAGACTTCCATTTCATGTGTTCTCCAAAAAATGCCTGCAGCTTCCCATCAGCCTTAGTTGGGCTGAGAACAGCTGTTGGAATTGCAGCCCAGATCTCCAGCAAGAGGCTGTGCAGGACCAGGACAGTGGGGAGCAGCAGAGGTACCTCTGGGAGATGCCCAGACTGAAGTGGGGCAAGGCACTAAAGCTGTGGTGAAATGAGGCGTCTGCAATTTTGGGTTGAATAAGGACGAGAACTTGCAAATCAGAGATCAAGAAGACTGTAAAACAACCAACTTGCTTGTGAACCTTGGATTCTGACACTCCAAGAAACAATTTTTCTTAGCCGTGTGGGAAAATAGTTTTTTCAAACCAGGGCTATGTGTTCAGAAGTAACTCTGTTTAAATACTAAGGCTGGATACAGTGAGTATAGAACAGGGCAGATGTGTCCTTCCCTGCCCTCCTTGCATGTGTGTGTATTTCACACATTTCACACACATGTACTGTTTTTCATCTTTGGACTTCTGGGAGCAGGAGAGACGATCCATCAAGCTAAAGACTTGATGAGCACCCAGGCTAAAGACTTCTCTGGGCTTGTTCATCTGCTGAGGACCTAGCAGGAAAAGAGGATAACTAAAGTACAAACTATCTTTAGCTGTAATTAGATGTGCATATAAAGATATCTCTAAAGAAATTTAAAATACCATTTCAATATAAAAATAAGGCATGGTGCATTTCAAAATCTAGATGTTTCCCCTTTTAAACTCACATTATACTGAGGGGAATAGCCCATGAGTGGTGTCCTGAGTTTTATAGTAAATTATTTCATATGCGTTGGCATAAGATTAGAAGAATAAAAAAAGCCCAAGCCTTTAAAAATCACATTATTCATACTCATTGAATGCTAGGGTATGACATGTGATCTACTGAAGTTACTGTAAAAAAGTGTTGACATGGTCCTGACATTTGAACCAGTGGATGTAATGTTGTATTACAGCTCTGGTAAAAATTTCCAGACAGCCAAAAAATAAAAAGCATTTCCCTCCATTGTTAACATAAGCCTACAACAGAGGTAAGTTCCCTGTGGAGTCCTATCTTTGCTAATATAACCACGACACAGTATCATGCGACTCTGCTAGTTCACGCAAGTTTTTCAACCACATCTCTTCTTGCTGCTTCTACTCCAAATCCTAAATTCTCTGATGGTCAGGAATATCTTTATAGTTTCTGCCCTAAGTGTACTTTTGGCAAGTCTGTGCCCGTCACCTTAAATAATTCTTTCTTTGTTCTTGTGTTTGCTACTAACATAGCACCTGTGAGGGCATTCCCAGAGTCTGCTTGACTTCAGTTTTCATTTGTTAGGGTAAGTGAATCATATTTCCAAACAGCCTGGTAGCTCTTCTTCAGAACACTTACAGTTGGAATTGGTCTTTCTTTAACAGCGGTGAACAGAACTCGTTTTGTCTTGTCATCATGAGGCAACTTCTTAACAGCATTATCTTTGTGTCTCCTTCAAGTTAGATTATGTGAAACCTGTAGTCAAGACCTATTAGATCCATAGTGTTTCTTTTGCCTAGAAAGTCTGTTATACAGTTATTACCAAAGAAAGCTGCCACATTAGTCTGGCACAATCTACTCTTGATAAAGCTATACCTTTTGTGCAATTTTCCTTTTACATTTCCAAGTATTCTTTCCTTTGTATTATTTGAACAGCTCCCTGAAAGAGTGGAGGTAGCAATCCACAGTAAATTAAATTGGATGTACTAGGGAAAGGGCTCAAAGAATCATAATTGTCATACAGATCAAATGTAGTTTCATATGTCTGCCCAGCTGACTAACAATTATCACATAGCAAAAATAATGAAATAAATATTCTGGCAACAGCCTATGTCAGCCCACAGCATCAGTGCAAGGAACTAAAACTGTGTGAGACATGGCTGTATTTAGCCCTATTTATCAATCTCCATCACGAATGCCAGCTACATATTTGATGAGCACTTCCATCGATCTGAACTCTGTGGTAGCAGAGAGACCACAAATTTAAAAAAAAAACAAACAAAAAACAAACCACGTACAGGTCTCTTGGGACAAGGTTTAAATAGAGAGAATCTATTATGCTGGCTAGCTAGGGACTCATTCCTCTATTCGCCATCCTTTGTCTTTGGAAATGCTAGAACACATTTTGCGACAAAAGCCCTTCAGCCCTTGGGGTCCCAGCAAAAGAGTAGCGTCTCTTCTTATCATTCAATAGCCCTATTTCATCCCCACTGCAGAAAAAAATTATGCCAAGGGCCATTGTTTCTTGTCCTCAGGCAGGCTGGGATCTCTTCTGAGAGGGCAGAAGTTGGAAGTGCTTGCAGACCTGGTAGGAAGTGCTATGAAAAGCAGTCAGAAACTACCTTCCAGCTCCCAAAATATGGATTTTCCTGTATACTTATCCCAGTAGGAGCTGGAATTTGAGGGACTCATTTGAATGTGGGACTGAGTGGGGCACAAAGGCTGTCACTGGCCAGCTTTCCCAGCCCTATGTGGAGTGGAAAGCAAGGCAGTCTTTTCCCTGGCAGTGCAGGTATCTTTCCCAGCAACAGAATTGCTGCACTCTGTGTGTGATGATTTGATGCTGACAGTGCTTCCATGTAACCTCTGAACACGGGAACTTGGGCACAGACCTGTTAAACAATCCTTGCCTACATAGCTGCTGTCCAAAATTGCCTCGTAACTTAGCAACTAACTTGCTCCTGCTATTGGTCCTAGACCTTCTTTAATGTTACCATTTCTTGAGCTTTTCCCTTTCATTATCTGTATATATTTCAAATATTCCTGTCCCTGAGGCAGTGCTTTACAAGCAACTCACTTTTCTTGGTTTTGGCCTTTTATAGGCTATCTCTCTAGTCTCTACAGAAATCTCACCAGCATGGCTACAGCTCATTCTGACTTAGATCTACCACATCACTTAGCCCAGCTGTTACTTCAGTAAGGGTAATTAGCAAGGAACAGTCATCCTTTGGTCATTAGCAATCAGGATCCAAACACAGTATGCTAGAGCAACATGGGTGAAAGATCTAAAAACCAGCCAACCCCCGTCATATATTTAAGTTATGATTTTCACACCAAATGTAAATGCAGTCTATATAAAACTTCACTTATTTGCATTAATGTGCTTCATCCCAGGACAGCAGAAAAGTACACAAAATAATGCTCCATTTTAATAGAATCGGGGAATGCTTGGATTGGAAGGGACCTTAAAGATTATCTGTTGCGAACACTCCTGTCATTGACAGGGACACCTTTCACTAGACCAGGCTGCTCAGAGCTCCATCCAACCCTGAGGACTTCCAGGGATGGGGCATCCACAACTTCTCTGGGCAACCTGTGTTAGTGCCTCACCACCCTCACAGTGAAGAAATTTCTGGGTTAACACACTGCTACCAGCAGTTGCAGGAACAGGCAGCTACACTTGCTGCAAAGGCAGTTGTTGAACAGCTGCCTGTCTCCATTGCTGGGTTTTGTCCAAGAGCAAAGAGGAGCTGCATGCTTTAACCTTCATTTATGGACCAAAGAGACTGGCTTTGCTTATGTTTTCTTTCACTGTTGCTACTGTCTTATCTATTTGGTATCTTAGGTATTTATACAGTACACAGACTTCTAGCACCTTGCAACTCCCCCCCTTCATATTTGTATCTGTTTATATGCGATCTAGTGGCTTGTTTTATTCAGAAATATTTGAGTACCTCAGGGTCTTGTGGTTTTTCTGCATGTGGTGATGTACTAACAGTGTACAAAAACATTTAAATTGCTACTTGAAATACAATTTGTACAAAAACTTAAACAAGCATCAATCAGAAGATTGATATGAAACCTCCATATAAATAAGCCTTTAACTTCAGTCAACAAGTAAAGGCTTGCAAGGGAGCCTTTGGTCATATTTAAATGAATTGAACACTGTTTTATTAAGAAATACATTAAAGCCTTCATTAAGAACACACTGAAAAACAACCCCTGCCTCCTCCAAATCTCTCTACAACCTGGCAAGGACAAGAAAGCTTGGAAACAATGTTGAAACTACAAATAGCATATGAAAAAAAGCCAAAAGAATTTATTAAATGACATATTGAAAATTCGAAGATAGGAATTGCAAAGGAAAATGAGCTAAGAGTGCCCAAGTACAGAGCATGCTTTCTTTTTCTTTTTCCTGCTAGGTAACAGTAGAAAAAGAAAATACCTTTCAAAAAACTGGCTTTCAAGTAAATGGAGATGAGGTTTCTATTGAACATTTACCTTTCACAGTGAGCATATTTTTGCTTTGTTAGCTGATGACTACCAGTGTTTATCAGGCATTCCCAACCCTCCAGTTAGCTGCACCTTATGAATCACCAAATTTATAACTTGTCAGGTGTGGTCTGATACCTCAGGGCAAACTGGGACCCTGTTGCAAACAAGACACGTTAACTGCTTAAGCAGCTCAGCAGACAATATGTTGTTAAATGTGTTGAAGTCTTTGAAAATATTTTTACTGTAGTAAAAAGAGAGAGTAATATTAGCACATCTTTTTTTGAGAGCTGTAGTTTGGGCATGCCCAAACCAGATTATTAAAAATGAAACAATTCACATACAGGAGCATGCTGCAATGCAGAGACTGGAAGGTGGCTGGAAGGATTAAAGAAATAAGTCAACTCAGTTTATTTTTAAACATGGTTCCTTTTTAGAGGGAATGGAAATACTAACATCTCTGTGATAATTTTCCTCTGGACTTTTGGATGTGTGAGCTGTATTTTGCACTTTCCCCCCTCAATTTCCATACAATTTGAGCTCCTTCTTAAAAAGCCTCTCAGAGCCCAGTCCTCCTGAGTGGTGGTGGAATGTAACACGAGACAAGGCAACTAACTACATCAAAAAGCCCACTGAACAAAAATGTAAAATCCATGTGCAAGATCCACACTAGGTATGCTGATCTCTCCTGAGCACCAGCAGAGGCCTTTTTTTTTTATAGGCACACACCTGTCTCTTTATTTGGTCTCAAATGCTTGGTGAAGATCTTCGTAGCTCAGACGAGAGGTGGTTAGGTCCTTGGCTTAGCTGGAGTCAAGGAACATGAGGGAAATGTGCATGTAAATCATGAGGCAATGGAATTGACTTTTTTTAAAGGTGTGATATCAAAGATTTAAAAATTCTCCTGCCACTATCTGGATCTGGTTGTGGTAAGTAGCCTTTAAAAGGAGCTTCTGAAGTTGCCTTTGTATTTATTCATTTCTCGCATCACTGGGAGAACTTTATAAATGCATAAAGCATAGTATACCTTTGCCACAACAAAATAGATCCTGGGTAAAGAGAGGAGAATGGCTTGGAATGACCCATTATTCTGGACAAAATCACAATTAATAGAGACACATTTAATAGCCGCCTATTCATGAAGTAACATGCATTCCCAACAGTCCTGCACAAGAGGACTACAGGATTTCTAACAATGGACAAAGACCAAAGCATGCTGGAGATTAAAGTGTAAGCAGTATAAATGCTGAGTTTTCCCTTCATGCTGAGAAACCTGCCCTGCTTCCCTTCCCGACCCCTGCCGAGACAACTATTACAGTCTCTGTTGGTTCTGATGCAAACCCTGGAGCCCTGTATACAAGCTGGATTTGACCAAATTCGTTTGCTTGCTATAAATATTCCACTGTTATATTCATGTACCACACAGCTCTGTTTAAAATTCTCACAGAACATGTGCCACTTCCCCGCAGGGAAAAAAACCAAACCACAATCAAAACAACACACCACCCTTTTTTTCCCCCCGCTACATTTTTACCCATGCAACAAGAAGAGACTGTTCACGAGTAGTATTACTCATGGCTCGAATCAAGCTGATATAACTTCAGGAACTTAATGAACTTCTAAGAGTTTGACAGGGTACGTATTGGACGTGGGGTACTTGAAATATTGCCACATTGACATGCCTCACTACAGGGATAAACATTGGCCCAAGGTTGATATTCACTACAATATTTTGTTACTCATTTCCAGTATTGTGTTTTCGATACCAGCTGGGCACCCTCCCAAGAAAACCAAAATCTTCTTCCTTGGAATGGGCAGATTTCAAAGGAACACTATGCTAACACTGGCTGCCTTCCTCCATGATTTCTATGTAGTTACAACACTGCATTTTGAGGATCGGGGTGACTGCTCTGACATAGAACTCAAGCACAAAATAATTAACACTACTGCTTTAAAAGGTTTAGCAATAAGGTAAAAAGTATGTTTTAAGCCAAAGGAAGCTTTCCTAACAAAGACACAGCAGGCCATCTATCTCCAAGGGGCTATGCATCTTTTTCTGCTTAAAGTGACCCCCAGGCACATATTTGATTGTAAATGAACTTTCTGTTTAGAGACTAAAGGAAATGTTTTGCTTATACAGAAATCTTTATTCTAAAATTAAAAAACCCCTAACACCCAACAACAAAAACCTCAACAACAAATAATCCTTTAAATTCAAGATCTATATAAAGGAAAAATAATTAAAAAGAAAACATTAATATTTGAAACTAATAAACAATTTCAAAATATATTAAAACATTAAAAATTAATTTTACTGTGTACTTATTCCTTGAAAAGAGACTTAAAATAGCAGGTTTGTTATATGGTAAATTGTCTTGCAGAGTTTTGATAATTTTTACAAATCATAATAACCTGATTCCTGAAAACTCAATGGGGAGATGCAAAACTAAATCTTGCTCACATCTTGCAGTAGTTCAAGATACCTAGTTACAGAAATTTACTTAACTTTGCTGATATAACCCTGAAAACCCAAAGTACATGAAAAACTTCACCAATTTTCCTGTGCAAGTTCTGCAGATGGCAGCAAGAGTGAGAAAAGTCCACTAAAGCAGTATGACTCAGAACATCTTGAAGGTACTGTTAATAGCTGCTTGGAGCTAGGATTTCACCATTTTTGGAAAGGTCATTTAAGTGAACATTCACAACTAGGAGAAGTGTTATTCTAGTAAACCAAAACATTTGTGGTTAGTAAAATTGAAGCAGATTTCGTATCTACATTAAAAATATGTTTCCATTTGTCATCTTGTGGATTTAAGTACAACTCTACAACATTCTGGGAAATGAATGATGCAAGCAATACTTCCAATAGAGAAGGGGCTAGACTGCATAGGATTTAATAGTAATAAAATACTTGAAGCAAACAATTTGTCTAACGCATACCAGTGAAAGGGAAACTGCTCCCTTGCGGATTTTTCTGAAAACAAGGAGGACAGAAAAATAAGACAAACTCAGGATACTCCCACTAACATATCACAAGTAAATACAGTTTTGTAAGAAGTCTGGATCTCAATTTGTTCTGCAAAACACGGAGAAGTTTTGGTGCAACTTGAGCTTTCCAGCAAATGGAATGATTCTCAATTTCCCTCTCCAGAAAAAAATTCTTAAAGAGCATTCTGTCTTTGCTATGTAAATAGGGAAAGTCACAGGAAAAACTCACAACTAGTGTTCATACAGACAGCCCCTTACTCTTACATGCTCACAATAGAAATGGACTTTTCTTGAAAGCAAATTAGGGCTGGAGCTCAACTTCAGCTTGCAAATTGACTTAGAGAGTGTGAGAGATCTAACATTTCTGTTGTTTTTTTTTAATTCTTTTTTATTTCTTTTCAAACCAGGAAGGAAATGAACAGATGCATGAGATTAGGTCAGTTGGTCAGAGCGTGGTGCTAATAATGCCAAGGTTGTGGGTTTGATCCCCATCCAGGCCATTCACCTAAGAGTTGGACTTGATGATCCTTGTGGGTCTCTTCCAACCACAAATATTCTGTGATTTCTGGATCACTGGGGAGCTACTGCAGATTTTCACATCTGAAATGCTTCTATGGTAAAACAATCTCGTTTATTTTTCACTTGCATCTTTTGACAGAGCTCTACAAATTACAAATCAAAGCAGAAAAATATCACTGTACATTGAGAATTGCTTCTGATTCCAATTAGAAGCAACATACAGCATGATACAGAATCTCACATCAAGAAATTTGGAGAATTGCCAGCTTGGAGCTCTTATTTATGACTTCAGTGATCATTTGACACTCAACATTCAAGAGATGTGCATTTGCAGCCCAGAAAGCCAATTATATCTTGGCTGCATCAAAAGGAGCACAGCCAGCAGGGCGAAGAAGGTGATTCTGCCACTCTGCTCTGGTGATACCAAACATGGAGTGCTGCATCCGCCTCTGGGGTCCCAAAATAAGATGGTCTGCTCAAACAATTCCAGAGGCCAGGAAGATGCTCAGAGGGCTGGAGCACACTTCCTATGAAGACAGGCTGAGAGATGGGGCTGTTCAGCCCAGAGAAGAGAAGGCTCTGGAGAGACCTTGGAGCACCTTCCAGTACCTGAAGAGGGGCTACATGAAAGCTGGACAGCGACTTTGTACAAAGGCATGTAGTGACAGGACAAGGGTGATGGCTTTAAACTCAGAGCGTGTTTAGATGAGGTATTAGTAAAATGTTCTGTACTGTGAGCGCGGTGAGGCAATGGAACAGGCTGCCCAGAGAAGCTGTGGATGCTCCATCCCTGGCAGTGCTCAAAGCCAGGCTGGGGCTCTGAGCAACCTGGTTTGTGAAAGGTGTCCCTGTCAATAGCAGGGGAGCTGGACCAAGATGGTCTTTAAGGTCCCTTCCAACCCAAACCATTCTGTGATTCTGTAACACATTCTTGCCTGTACCAAAATGCTCATTCATTGAGTTTAAATCACTTTGTCAGATTTTTGTTTGGAAATATATGGAGGGATTTTCTAAATCTTTGGAAAGCCAATAAATACGTGTGGTATATACGATGAGACACTGTTAAAACTTCAGAGTAAATGAAAGAAGATTTTGTGTCTATGCACACAGACTGGGAGTAACAAGCTTTTACACAATACCTGAAGACTTTATGGACTAGGAAATAGTAATTATGTTCTATTTGTAGTGTATTTTTCCTGAATGACACATTGACTTTATTTCTTGCTTAAACACTCACCAATAAGTGCTGGTTTGCTGACACTTTGGTAATTCCAAGATGCTGGTGCTCTATAATCTTTCACTTCCTCCTTCCACCTGCCTTAAATAGAAATTTATTTGCACAGTATCTGTTTTTAGCAGGATAGACCCTATGTTTAAAATTAGTCTTAAATACTTATTTTAGCAACTATTTGTCAGATGCACAAGCCTGCAGGCCAACATGTACTGATTCCATGGACATATATAGAACCATCTGCCTTGGGAAGATAAGACCAACAGCAAAGTCGTTCTAAAAACTGAATCATTGCATGTCTAATTTGAGAAGGTGTCAAATCCTGTAACTTAGTATTAAAAAATAAATAATTTTTAAAACAAAAAAGTGAAATTCTTGAGTATAAATTCATTAATTTAGAGGGGCTGTTAAGTTAGTCGACAATAATAATTTTCCTTATATTATTCCTCTTCAGTGTCTTGGAGGGGCTGTTGACTTTGCAAATTCTTAGCTTAAAAGACTTGCTATGAGCAGTGGCTTACCTTCAACCAAAGAGACCATTTTCAAATGAAAAAGTTGCTTTTATAATGAAAACACATCATATTCTATGAAATATTCAAAATTCTTTATTTCAGGCCAGTTAGAGTATTGTTACAGGCATCCATCTCTTCCTCTGAACTTGTACATGATCAAAGTTGGCACTTCCAACCACAAAAATGTTAAATGGTTATTACAGTACAGGCACAAAGTAGCCAAAAAGCTTTACTTTCATTAAGCAAAGCCATTATTGTGCTCTAACAGCATTTATCACCAGTGCACAAACTGAGCTCCCCTCCTAAGAGCAAGCAGGAAAGGGAAATTTCCCTTAAGTGAAGGAACACAGACAGCAGCTCTGCTACTAAAACAGTAATTTTGAAACAGTCAGTGGAAGAATGACAAATACCTGGATACACTGGACATCTTTCTTCACTGCTTTCAGTGGCACTTCCTGATTCACGTGGGTTTAACATCTTTCCAGGTGTCCACTGCTGCTTCAATTATTATAATCACTATCAGTGTTCCACTTTTGAAGAATCAACATAATTTTTTAAGAAATGAAACAATAAAGCCCCAAGAAGACTGTTGGTACTGCAGTCCTCTTGCCTAAGAGCCTGCTTCATAACCACCATGTAAAATCTCTTTTCTTTCTAGAAGTATCATTTCCCTTTCATCAAGAAGGCAGCACCTGAGACACTTTGTATCACCTAACTACAAATTAACACAACCAGTGCATGTTACCGCATTTCCAACTTCCAGTTACAGTGGTAAGGAAAGCAATTAGCATATGGAATGAGTATCAGATACTTGCATGTACCAAAGGCAAGTTAGCCACAAAAATCTCTATAAATACCTTACAAACAAAACTAGCAGCAAACACCGCTATCTTTACACAGGACCGTTCATGAACACAACTGATTGGGCAGCCATCTGGAAAACAAGCTGATAGCCATGTTACAAAAATAGCCAAACAAATATTTGATCATAGTGACTGTACAAACAAGTGTTAGCGGGAGGGAAGTAAGCATGATTCAGTTAGCACAAGCTCCACTTATACAAGAGTGCCTCCAAGCCACAGAACACATAGCTTCAGTTTTACACTAATAGTAAATACTTCAGTCCAATACATGCAACTGAGTCTGGCCAATGTGTCTAAACAGGCAATGGAACATAATTCCATCGGTTTTCTCCACAGCATGCAGGCCCACTCCATTGGCAGGAATGCCAGTCTTTGCCTATACAGGACGCTTGGCAGCAGCAGGTGCCCTGCAGCTCAGAACGGAGGGAGACGGCAGAAGTGATTCCATCAGAGGTAAGGTTCAACGTATGCAAAGTATGCGCACAGTTTGTTTTTAGGCACGTCTTTGGTTACATTCTCAACACAGTCTGCTTTATAAAATAATAAATAAAACAGTCAAAATTTGGTTAAAATCCAGGTAAAGACTAAAAACTTCTTTTTTTTCAGAAACTCAGGCAAAGAAGTCCCTTTACATTCATGTTTTGCTATATCCATAAACGATAAAATCCCAGTGCTACAGTAAGGCATGTAAATACTGAACCTGAAAGAAAAAAAAAATAGGGAAGAAAATGGCATTAATATTGACATTAAATAACATTAAATCAATAGCTCTCAAAACACCTCTTCAGAAAGCTATGTACACATCTTACTACAATAGTAAAAGTTCAACGACTTCCCCATTCCCATGTGACAGATTAAGTTTTTCATTTACAACAAACCATTTCAAGGTAGGAAGAGTATAAAAATGACAAATAAGAAGGAGACAAAAAAAAAAAAGAATGTTGGAAACTATCAAAATGCTGAAAGAAACCTTTACTTACTTACCAATCCAGAAAGAGCAATATAGCAAGTTACAGATGTAAAACGAGGAAATAAATAATGGGATTAATAAAACACTGTCAAGTATATAGCAATCGAATGAAAGCTGTTTTTAACAAGGCTTATCTGTTTTACATTTTTAAATTTTCTACTTAAATGAAATCAAGTTTTTATTTCAAGACATACACACAAAATACTTTTGCCTTTTTTTGCAACAGGAGCACTTCAAACACAATGCAAATTATTTTAAATTATTTTTTTTCCCTGTAGAGTTCAACTTGATTTTGAGTAGGAATAGTAGGGAAAAGAATTTCCTCCCATTTTAATAAAGCACCTTTTATTTTCCATTTTATTGGTTCTCTCTAAATGATATCTCTGAAATACAGTACTATTAGGCTTAAGTGACTGTACTTTTGACAAAACCCACTGTGAAAAAATAATCAAAAAATCTAAATCAGAATAATTTTCTACTGCAAACTTCATTTAATAGTACTGCACACGCAGTAGTAAAATGTCAAAATGTTAATGTCACCTAGGGCAATAATATATTACATACATATTACATATTACAGTATTTTCAATATAGGCAAATATGTACTATTTTCTCCAAGCACTTGTGTAAATATGGAAGTTTAAAGAATATGTGGCCTTGAACAGTCAGAAAAACTGAAATATTCCTTTTTGCACATCTCCATCAGATGGATGAAGAAATCCTAGTAATGCATGCAGCAGGCTGCTTACATAAATTAAGTCAGGCACAGAAGAACTTTTTGGTCCTTGTTAACAGGCAGTCTTCTGGATTTCTCACACATATTTGTTATTAACAGTATGCAAAATAAAGTTTTGAATGACAGGAAATTTCTTTTGGGTTAAGTTCAGAAATAAGGCTGCTAATCTTGCCTATGAATATTTCAAGTTCGGTTTTGTTTTTTTTTTTAATCAGGGCCTTTATAAATACAGCCAATTGAGAGTTTGCCAAACATTTAACAATGTTTGGCAGCTTCACCATCAGAGACAACCACCAGATTCCTTACCTGCTAAGTATTTAATATTATCAAGTTTGTGCGATTCGAGCATTGTTTTCAGATCCGCAACTTCTGTGTCTATTTTTCTGTCAGTTTGGGTCAGAGCTCGGTCTTGTTGTGCGTGCTAAAAAGCAAAGCAACAAAATTATGCAATTTGAACACTTCCTAGTTTATTTATAAATTTAACCCATCCCTTCAAGTTGTATTTTTGCTTCCTCCTTAAATGCATGTTAATTTGTATTCTTACAGAAGTTACAGAATATTCGGAGTTGGAAGGGAACAAGGATCCTAAGTCCAGCTCTGCAATGAATGGCCTGTACAGGGATGGACAGGATGGCCCGTACCACCTTGGCTTTACTAGCATCATGCTCTAACCAACTGAGATAATACAGGTCTTATTCAAAGAGAACAAGTTCCTTCTTAGCTGATTATATCCAGGAAATTGAATAATTTTGTGAACTCAGGAAATTTATATGATTACATGCTCCTTAACAAGTAACCTAGAAACTGGCAGAACTGGATGCCTTCGTATCTCAAACTGACAGCATAAACATTGACTTCAATGTGTCATTCAGCCCACTGACTAAAGTCACTGCTCAATTATAAAAGCTATTGAGAAGCCTAAGAGCCTCTTGTGACAAAATCATACTGGAGCAGAGAGATTTACAGATCATTGGAAAAACTGTGAATTGGTCTTCTGTTGTAGAAAAGCATGTCTTTGTCTTGCAATGAGTTTTACCACAAAATCAGCTACAAATTCAGAATTTGATTATGACAGAAGACAGGACTTCTGCTAAAAAATATGGGATAGAATTATTACTCAGAAGAGACTGAAAAATCCAACTTGTAAACTAAGAACAGCAGTTGCTGAGTTGCTGATATTTTCAAATCAGCACTACTGAAATATTGTGAATCAGTTAATGATATACTGCTAGATGACTTCCTAGGGATAATGCCCTAAACTACAGAAAGGAAACAAAGATAAGTAGTAGTTCTTGGTAAAAACCTCCTCTAAAGCAAAGGCAAATCAGCCCAGCAATGAGTTTTTCTCTAAACACAGGGGAAAGAATTAATTTCGCATTGTGAGTGGAATTTCACCCACAGAAAATACTACATGCATAAGGTTTCAAAACAAAGTGACCAGTGAACAGCTCGTACATATATATATGCAGAGGATCTAATAATATATATGAAAGCCTTTTTAGTCTGTAGACACTTAAGTTAAAGTGCATAAGGACATCATCAAGTCCGAAAGGATACAAGGTCTATAACACAAGTACAAAGAGATTGGCTGTGTAATAATCAGCTACTAAGTTCTTACCAATTCCACTATTTCTGTCCTCATTTCAAGTAGTTTTCTTTCATTAAGTGAATACTAGAAGGGGAAAATAAAAAGTTAAACATGATACTGTCCTTAAACTTAATTTCCTTTTTTTTTTTTCCCACTTGAAAGCATGTTTCTTTGTTTTACATAGAACACATAATCTGAACAACAGTATTGTCTGACAGCACTTGGGAGACAGCATTGTAGGGTACCTGCTGTCCTTTTGAAAAGTACACTTCAGAAATGTGAAGTGCAACAAGTCCTTCAGACATTCATCTTCCACAAAAACTGCATATATTAGTAAGCAGCTGGAAGAGAGGCTGGCAGACTTGCATCTCTGAAAAGCAAGGACCTATGACTCTAAACAGTAAGTCTGGAACAGCTGACTAATCCATTGAGCATACAAGCACAACCAAGGCTGAACCATCTGCTGCCTTCAGGAAGAGGAGAACATTTAAATCACATCAAACTCAGCTATCAACGAAATGTTTAGCCAGCACTGTATGCACTCAAAATTTGAATTGTTCTGGCCTCTGTCATTTCACGGTATATTTGTTAAAAACAGAACATCTATATCGCACATGAAGCCTTTTGTTGGTGGATCATCAGAAGCTGTGGCTTATTTTTAAGTTATGGCTATTTGGGTTCAAGGAAAAGTTAAATCCAAAATAAGGAACCATACCTTTAAAGCACGTTACTTTTCTGACTGATGAACAGGCTTGATTTACCTTGACACCTATAATGGTTCCTGCCCCACTACTGGAGCAATTAAATTATTCATAGACAACTGATAAAGCACCAGTCTCCAGTGAAGAGTACTAACATCATCAAGCACCCATCTCAGAATCCTGAGTTGAACACCAACCTTATCTATTGACATTCCCACGTGGAAAGTCATCTTATTTTTCCTTCATTCTGGAAGCTTATTTAATTTTAACATTAAAATCAGATTTATCTACATAAATGCCTCAGGACTGAAAAACATTCCTTAAAGATCTAGAGCTCTGTTTGGACTTTTGACTGATCTCAAGTTGAAGCTAAAAGACAGAAGTCTGCTACAAATGTAGAAAATTACACAAAGACAAAAACCAGCATGTCTATAATTAATGGAGTCATTAGATTCTGCAAAATGAAGACAGAGATAAAAAAAGAAATTCAGACATTTTATATAAATCTCCATTTTTGATAGTGTCAAAATGTCAGAATATTTATAAAATAATCTAATCAAAATCATGTTTCAGTAGAAATGCAAGAATTGGACCTCACATTGAGGAATTGATCACTGTCAAAAGAACCATGAGAATTAAAATAATTTTATGGACTGAAATAGTTCATCTGTTTTACTTTAAATAGATGCAGTTAGCCAAATACACATCTTCTGAATGATTTATATTCTACAAGCTTCTTTCTGGATGTTTTTTAAAGTTTTGTTTTGTGTTTAGAACTCTCTAGGTCAGACTCAAGGATTTTACTCTTAGGTTTAAGACAGTGAAACTGGCCTTCTACAGCAAGCCATCATCACATCTGTAACAACATAAACATATCACACAAAAAAAACAAGAAGGAAGGACAAAGCTAAACCTCCTGCTCTGAAATTCAGCGAGGAGATTTCCCCTTAAGTCCATGTTTTTCACAGTGCAGGAAAAATTCAATTTTGTTAGATACATCTTCAGGTTTTTAACAGCAAGCTTAGAGGCACTACGGTCCACGAACGCATGAATATATACAAGTTCCTGTACTGTACTTCAAGTTTTAAAATCACATCTGTATACTGAAGACATAAATCACAACATAAAGAAATGGGCACTAAGCACTGTAAGATTCTCTGAGAAATAAAGTAGAAGATACTAAAAGTAGAAGAGACTAAAATAATAAACTATAAAAAAATAAAAGATAAAGCATTTAGAATTTGAAACATTAAAGACTGCCAACATCAGTGTAGGCAAATTAAGAAATTCTTTTTCAGCATTTATTCCACGTAAAACTGAAGGATAACATTTTACTTATTGCTTCAAGTAAAAGCAATTAAAACTTCAGACATTTTTCTTCTGAAAAGTAACTTAGTAAGAATGCACAGTAACCTTCAACTATCCTTAGGTTTTTTTTCAGAAAGCTGGATATTCAGTCCTTAGTCACATTACAATTGAAGTAAACGTAACAATGATACTGTGCCTACTATAGCAAATACCGGATTACATCTTTCCCCCAGCTCAGCATATGTGCTACAACCTGCTCCCCATTCAGCTGCCTTTTTCCTCTTCTGTTCATGCTGGCAATTAAATGGTGGGGTGGGGGGAGAGAAAATAAAAAAGAGTAGCTTCCACAGAAACTATGAAATTATAGTTGCACAACATGCAGTTTGCCTTTGCTGGGAGCAAAATAAAATTGTGTTCTACACAAAAGACCAAAGTCCAGGTGCCATGATCCTACATTAATATACAAGAAAACACTGCTGCCTAATTTATCACTGCTGCAGTGGTTTCATATAAGTTTTGTAAGCCCAAATCATTGCAAAGCTTATCATATACACAATGACTACATTTCATATGATGTTTTGTTAAAACATTAGCATGAAGTATTAACCTTTAAACAAGAAGTCTACCTGCTCAAATTGTACTTTATTCAAGCATCTACCACGGGCTAACAGACTGTTAGTCATTATACTGAGTCACCAACACAGCTGTTACCTAAACCAATCACTGCAAAAAACTTCTAGGGTCACACAGACAGGCTAAATGATATCTACTTGAACAGTTCTTATTGCCTGGATTGAAGATAAGTATTATATCTTTATAACACACCTTGGAAAAAGGACTGAGAAAATAATAATAATAATTTAGAAAAAAAGTCATTAAAAGATCCTTCAATTTAGAAGCTGCCATTTCATTGAGATCCTAAAAGCTGCTGAAAAAAGAAATCTATGAGAACACAACCCTGGAGTGCTATGCATAATGCAAAAACTCATTAATCTTCTAATTTTATACCTACATTACCCTAATTTAAGATTACATCAATTCAGATCTACCAGGTATTTCAAACCTCAAAAACAATATGAACCAGGATAACTTAAAATTTAAAAAAAAAATTAAAAATTTCCAACTAGTTCCACAATTGGTATTTTCTGACTAACTAGATAGAGGGAAATGAAACATTTTCAATGATGATTCAACAAAACGTGTAAACAATATTAAGTGTGTAAACTGAGAAAGATGTATAAAATAGAAAACCCTCTAAGCAGCTAGTCAGCATATTAGATTAAATATCTAATATATTTAATTGTAATGTGTTGATCCTGATGGTAAAACAAGATCAAAACAGGTAAGACATACAGACCCAAACATGGCACCTTGCACATACCAGTATAAGAACAAGTAACTTGGATTAATGCCACCTTGAATCTGAGTGATACTATAGGTTAGTATGAAAATGCTCTTTGGATAAAATGCTCTTAGCCAAATTTGGAGATTACTCAGGGTTGAGATGTTTCTAGAAGTAACCAAAACTTACCAGTTCTTTTACTCTGCTCTTCTCCAGGTTTAGGTTTAACTTGTTATCTGCACGAACTTTGGTAATTTCATCCTAATGGGAAAAATTAAAGCAGCAAGCAAGATTTTCTGTTTCATCATGAGCAGAAATAATTAGACAAATACATTGTATCTTTACTTATATACCTCATGAACATGAGCTTCTCTCCAATTGATGTATATAATTTTCAGAAGTATTAAGTATTTTTATACTTCACCTGGGAAATATGGTATTCTATAGTATGAATTGGATCTCAAAATCAAAAAACTAAAAATTACTTTTAACCCTGAGAATAGCACTTAACTAAGAGCACATCCTTCTACAAATGCAGAGAATGCTTCATACATCCTGTAACTCTCTCTAATATCTAGAAACCCATGTCTGGCTACACCTGTAAGTTGGATTTTGTCCATGAAGCATTCTTGATGCTCAAAATAACGTTCAAAGCAGTTTCTCACCTTCCAATGTAAAAGAAAATCTGTTTCTAAAGACTACATCTAGGGTTTTCAGAAAAAAGCTATAGACATTTTAAAAGTCAGGAAATGTTTACTGCATTTTTAAACAACTAGCTTCTAAAACTACCATTAAGTTGTACGCTTGCATTTGACTTTATCAATAGCTGTGAGTCCTGCTTTTCCTAGTGACAGCTGCCATTTTAATGCAACCTCCTGGCAGGAATTCCAGCCAGATGACAGTTTGTCATGTGGCAAACTGCTGATTAGATGAATATGTGGGAGAAGCAAAAGCTTGCTGATGTTCTGGGAAATTCTACTGCTAGAACCAAGTAAGCATTCCTCAAGTAGGCCAATGCCAACTCATTAGGTTAGCATTAACAATAATTAGACTCAATTTCTGTGTTGAATTTTGAACTTTCATTAATATATCATTAGTTGTCATTTCAACAGAATACATTACAGTTTAATAAATCAAAAAACAGAAATTTTCCTTGAAGTATTATATTGTGTCTTTTTGTATGAACAAGCATAGAACAACATACCCTTGTGAGAATTGAATTTACAGTTAAAAGTAAAATATAGAGACGTCTAGCTTTTAAGAAAAGATGACTCAAATCCTTGATGCTCTATCAGTGGACTACAGTAATTCATTTACATGCAACTAAAACCATAAAATAAGTTATAATTCAAAAATTAGATGCCGAATGTATTTTAAAACAGAGTAAGCTTTCTACACAGAGCCTGTTTTCTTGCAATGGTCATTTGCCCCCAGACAAATGGGATCAAACATAATGGTCCCAAATTTCTCGGCTTTAAAAAGCCATTTAAAGACTGCTTTAAATTCTGGACAGGTAACAGGTAAGTCTTCAGAGAAAAAAGAAACAAAAAAACTACCAAACTAAACAATCAAACCCCCACAGTTAGTTAGTACTGTAATTTTAAATATATGCTGCATGTTTAATGTACAAGCAGCCCTAAATGCAGAACTTCACTCAGCCTTAACTGTGACATGGCAGCTACTTTCTGAGTCTGAATTAAGGACATAAAAATATCTTCAGTTATATTTTGGTTCACCTCTTGTACTAGTCACAGTTTCCTGTCCCCATAAATAAGGCATGCATGAAAGTGTAATTTCTGCAGCCCACAGTGTTACTGTCAACAGCAATTTCAGTATCACATGTATCACAACAATTAAACACAGCTTAGAAAATAAAATTCTGAAAGTAACACTTCTTATTTTTTCCAGCTAATTAGACAGGTGTTAATTTTTAATTATATTGGTATGGTATCTTACCATGACTTGCTTCTTTATCTGTTGGAGCTCAAGTTTGATTTTCTGTGAGAATACAAAAAAATAAAATTTAGACTTTACTACTGTATATAAAACCACACTTTCTGGAAATCTACTGAATCTGCATGATCAGTAATAGCGACTATAATCCATAATATGAAAAGGCAGGCAAACCAAGCACTATTCTATGTCCTCAGCACATGTATAGATGAATCCACATGCATGTTCATTCAATACTGAGCCCTTCCAAACAACAGCACAAGGCAGAAATCAGCAGCGTCCCACTGGCAGCCGTCCCAACATAACCCAGGAGGCTGCTGGCTGCTTTTGCCATGAGGGCTCATCACTGGCTCATGGTCCACCTGGTGTCCACCAGGTCTTCCCTGCCAAGCTGCTTTCCATTTGGTCACCCTCAGCCTGTCCTGGTGCCTGAGGGTACTCCCCAGGGGCACAAGTGGGCATTTCCATTTGTTCAACTTCATGTGATTCTTGTCATCCCATTTTCCCAGCTTCTTGATGTCCCCATGAACGGCAGCACAACTGCCTGGTGTATCAGCAGCTGCTCCCAGCTTTGGATCATCTGTAGACTTGCTGGGTGCCCTCTGCTCTGCTCCATTAACAAGTTCATTCATGAAGGTGCCACACTATCCCAGCTGCAGTCATCTCCTTGGGTACAAGATGCCTTTCTACATCATTATTAAAAAAAGTTATAGAGTAGCACTTTCCAAGACAGTAATTTTTACCTCATTTTCTGAACGAAGTGCAGAAAATTCACTTTTTTCCAAAATAATCATGTCCTTTTTCACACCACCAATATGGGACATTACTTGCTGAAGTGCAATTTCCTTTAAAAGAAGGCAGAAGAATCTCAGAACATATCACAGCTATAATGCTTTTCCTCATCTGTGCCTGCAAATATGAAAGACTATTTTGGTACCCTGATATTTTTAATTCAGGAATTTCAGGTCGATTATCCAAGTTTCAGAAAGCAAGATAGAGTGACAGTGACAAAATAAGCAAGTTAGGCTCAAACGTTGGTAACATCTGACAAAATTGGCAGTGCTAACATGGATCAGAATAATTCAATTATTAGCCTAGGAAACATTTGCTTCCAAGTCATCAAATTCTTAAGCTAGCAAAGGCATTAGGGAGAACTGTCTCTGAGCCAAATGAGGAAAGCTGGCCTTCGGACCAAAATTCCTCAGTGCAACCATACTCTTCTGTAATTACCACCTTTTTTGCCACTCCCTGCAAGGAAGTCTCTGCCTCACTGCTCAGAATCACACACTGATGCTTTGAATTGCTCTTCTCAGTCCATTACACTGAACTGACAGAAGACAAACAAGAATTCTCTGCAACTTTCAAGGATGGAAAAGTCTGTAGACATTGCTCTAGATCCTACACTACCCACACATGCAAATAGGAACTGCCTTCTCTACTACAGATCTTCCTCTAATAAGTAGTCCCTTGCTTTTGATTCTGGGCTAAGACCCCTACAAATCTGACACATCACTCTAACTTCAGTTTTGTCACAAAATGTGATTCTACCTTGCAGCATTTTATTTCTAAGTAGCATCTAAAGACACCTCTCCAGGCCACGTGACCACAAGACTGCAAACAATGGGTCAGTGTTCTGGACATATTACAAAAAGCCTACTTAAAAGAGTACTGCATGGACACCTATTTTCTTACTCCTCAGTGTCTCCAGAATGCTCTTGAGCTCTCTTCTCCTCAGTGGACTCAGCAAATAGAGACCAGAATCTTTCATATTCTTCCTCTTCTTCATGCCTATACATACACACACATGTAAATCTGTTTTTTCCTAAGGTTTTATCTAACCAAAGTCATATTTTGATAATAGTTCATCCACAACATTCCAAATCTTTCTTCTCTTTCTGCAGAAGCCCTCGTGCAGTCAAAGACTATAAGGAAGTATAAATTTATCATGTGGCCCAGTATTGATACACTTCCTGAGCTGCCATACAAACCTACACATTGCCTCTTAATGGTAGAAAGTCAATTGAGAGTCAAATCTAACAGTCTCAGAAAACATCTACCATCAGTAGCAATGTTAAATTCCACACAAAACAACTTCCATTCAAAAAAGCTAGGCACAGAAGTAGGCTGAGACTGCTTGTTATAAAATACAACTAGCCATGCGAGAAAAGGACCCTTCAACATGGCATTCCCTGAGTGACTGTGGAACAAATTCGGCACAAGAGGAGGATTGTAGGTTTGCCTACAATCTAAGAGCTACGAAGACTGGTTAGAAATCTCCCTAGATGGAAAGTGCCACAAAATCCACTTTTGCAGTATCTCACTTTTTAATGCGACACCCTTCTGCCAAGACTGTTACACTACAGAGACAGCAGCTGCTGTTTTCTCATGTCTCAAGACGGCAGCCTGGTTACTATGTACTTCCTTGTTACAAGTCTACAAAAGAATACATGTAGAAATCCAAAACCATGAACAAAATACCTCTTATGCCTGTCTAAGCCTTCTCTGTAACTCTGTGTCATATTACTGCAAGGTTGAAACAAAAAAACTACTTGTGGGTTGCACACCAAACCACGGGGCTAAAACCTCAAGGTCCATCACAACGCTTTGGTAACTATCTGATAAATTCAAAATCAAATGAACCAGTCAATAGATACACAGGAATGTTTGCTCTTCACCTTCAAACTTTTAAAATGCACTGTTGAACAGTAATAAATAACAACACATATTTCATTAGCAGGCAAACAAGGCTTTAATTTACTTTAACCCCACCACTGCCCCCGATCTAACCTGCTGTACTTTGGTGACCATGTCCTTGTAAATCATATCCAGGTTGGTGTTCATGATTTTCACTAACGCAGATACAATGACCTCCGACTGCTGAGTAGTGAATCCTAAGCGAAACAAAGAGTGACATTCAGAGAGAGATCCAAATGTGGACAGTTTACAGAAATACCACTTGCTGATACTCAGCACCAAATTACAACAAATGTCAGTTATGAAAGATAATAAAACATACACCTCTTGATCCAGCACTAAGAAAAGAACATAGTCAGTACCTCCAGGTTTCCCTACCCCAAAACTGCGTCTGCGACATAAAACTGTCTGTCAACATAATGACTGCTTCCACAGTACAGCACTGTTATACCACCAGCAGGATAAACAGGGAGTTTTCCAGAGTTATTGTGGAATGTCACCTCTCACATGTGATTACTTCCATAAGCAAGCAAGAATTCTGACTTTGAAAAGCAGATACTTCATTATACTATAAAACTTAAGTGCCACTGAAGATGTACAAAACTCAGCAACTAAAACCAAAGCCAACTGTGCTGATTTTAGACTTTTTGAACTGAATATATTGGAAACTAGTAAAGTACTGTCCCTAAAAATACTGTCATCTTTTCCACCCTCAAAATGTAGGAGTAAAAATGTCACGAAGAAGAGTTAATCATTATGAAAAGAAACATTTGCAGAAGCGTGATTATTTCAAACTAACCAGCAGTTCAGCATCAGCAAGCACAGCTGAGAGCAAGTCACTTTCAGCAGCGGAGCTGACATAAAAGTTTACTACCACTAAAAAGGCTCCTCCCTCTCCCCTTATCCCTCCTCCTGATACTCTGACCTGTGCTCACTCAACTGATCCAGCAGCTCATTAAACTAGTGTCTCAGAATATCAAACAAGAAAAAGAGCTGGAGGGTTTCCTGAGAGGTTCCTGGCTTGAGGAAAAAGAAGAAACCACCTGGCAGGGGGAGGGGACTAGGACCTCTCACTTTTAGGAATGGAGAGCTGTTACAACTCACTTCAGCTGTAGTGAGGTTCACCTTAGGGTACCTCTCTCACTTCAGCATTGAATCCAAAATAATCTATTCCCTTATCTATATTTTAGCATAATACTACTTTTTTAGAGTATTCTACACTCTATCCTAAAAGCTGCACTGTACAGAGTAGCCTATATTCCATCCAATTGTAACACATTGGTGCATATTCAAGGTGTAATATACTAAATATGAAGGAATCCAATTAATACATTTTAGACCACTGCCTTGAAAACTCTGGGGTTTTTTGCCCTCAGTTCTTAAAATTTCATTTTTTTCTTAGCATTTTTAAGTACCAATAGGGTGAAAATTATTCCAAAGTTATATAAGCTCACTGTTTTCTTTCTGAAGCCAAAGACAACCCTGTATGTCCCTATAGATGAGCCCCCCAAAAGTCCATAAAAATCAAGGTGTAATGCTGCATGTCAAGGAAAAGTAAAAAACTTTGTAAACTAAAAATCCACTCATAAAAGCCATTAAAAATAGCTACTTGCTTCAAACAAATTACCATTTTCTTCCAAGAGGCATACCAGCGCATGAGTGTCAAAGTAAAGCCTCCTATTTCCCAGTAAGGAAAGACTCTCTTTGCTTTGTAAAGATGACACAGAGATGCTTACATCTGGGGGGGGGAAATAAAAAGATAAAACCAAAGTTATTTCTTAAGAAAGAATATTTTATCAACATGTTTGCTTTCCAGGAGTTTCCTTACTACCCAGAATGCTTTTCACTTATTACAAAGGAGTTTGTGTGGAGCTTACCACAGCTTCCTTGGAAGTTGAAAAGACATCTGATCAATAAGTTCTATGTCCAAGAGCTGGAAAACAGGACACTACGCTACTGCTGCCCTTACAAGATGCTCTCCACTAATATAATGTTCTGGGAAAAATCCCTCCAATTGAAGCATCCTGCATCTGTTCTTTCACCGGAATCACCTCAGCAGGCAGGACCTGTGAGCACTTCAAAGCTTGAGGGCTAAATCCACACACTCTTCCCTTCTTTGTTAAAGAAGTGAACTCTCATCACTTGCCACGTAGGAAAAAAGTAATCACTCACAATTTGCCATTTACAGTTTTTGCAGAAAATACTTTCAACACTGAAAGCCAATCTAAGACAGTGTGTTGTTTCCACTGGGAAGTGTAGTGCAGTAGTGTGATGCAGTGTATAAACTACCCTGACAGAAGGAACGTGAGCTGGGGCATGAGGTGAACCACCAAGACCAGAATCTGAGAACCAATCAGGTTGGAAAAGAGGTTTGCGATCATCGAGCCCAACCTTTGACCGAACACCACGTTGTGAACCAGACCTTGGCACTGAGTGCCACGTCCTTAAACAACCTTAGGGACGGCGACTCCACCATCCCCCTGGGCGGCCCAGTTCGTAGTCCACCTTTTCCGCAAAGAAATTCTTCCTAATGTCGAAGCTAAACCTCTCCTGGCAGGCGATGTCCTGTTATCCTGTCGCTGGTCGTCTCGGCGAAGAGGCCGACCTGCACTTTGCTACACCCTCGTTTCGANGGCCGCAACAGCAGCAGCAGCAGCGCGCGCCCCCCGCCGCCCGCGGCCGCCTGCGCCCTGGCCATGGCCGCGCCACCCGGTCCCGACGGCGGAAAAGGGGAAGGGAAGGAGGGAAACCGCTGCCGCCGCTGCTGCCGTCGCCACTACTGCGATGCCATCGCCGAGCACCCGCCGCCCCGGCGGCTCACTTCCGCCACAGGCACTGTCTCGCTTCCGCCTCCGGGACGCGGCCAAACACGGCAGGTGACGACGGCGATTGATTCTACGGCACACGGAGCGGCCGCGGCGAGAAGGGCGGCGCGGGCGGGCCAGGTTTCGGCGGGGCGGTGCTTGTGAGGGCGGTGCGGGATCGATGTGGCGGAGACGGAGACTGCCCGGTCACAGAGCCATAAAGCCGTGTGATCATGGGATCGTCAGGGCTGGAAGAGACCTTTGAGATCATCTAGTCTGAAAGGAATGAGGGACTTGTCTTTACAACCAAACTGTGGATCTGCTGGTAAATAAAGCTAGATACTGAGAGATGAAAGAAGCAGTGGAAAGAACCATAAATTCCATAAGGAATTCCACTAATTGACACAAGGAAAAGACGAAGGGGAGGGGTTATACATTAGAAGGGGGTCTTAGGTATCAGGCGTTTCGGGGGGTCTGTACCTCTCAAGTACCTCAGCCAGCGGGAAAAGAGAGAGGGAAATGCAGCCGGGAAATTAGGATAAAGAGGAGGCTGCGTCCTCCAAAAATTTGAGACACCCCAGCGGAAATGCCCCATGACCTCTCCCTTTATTCGAATAAAGTAACGGGACTCCTCTGTCTCCTTTTTGGACATAAACCTCTGGTATTTGTGTATTAATTTTGCCAACAAATCCTACCATTAGTGCAGCACTACCACTGTAACTCCTAAACCACTAAACCAGACAAACAATTCCAGACAGAACTTGTCGCTCTGCAATGGGACTGACATTTCGGGGCTTGAAGTTATCAACCGAGTAATGCCCAGGATTGGTGGGTCTGGTGGATCTGGAGCCTTAACCATTGAACAGGTGCCCTAAGCACTAGAGTGAGTCAGGTGTGCAACTGTTTGTTTGGTTCTGCCAAAAATACAGGTTTCTGGGAAATACAGGAAAACAAGTTTTTTTCCCTTATGTGCTGTTGTTATGACACATTACTTAATGTTTGTAGGAAATTAATAGGAGAAGAAGTTGGTTCATCCCACTGCCGTTTTCTCCAGGCAGCAGTTACTTCAGAGCAAGTTGATATTTTTTTCTGTTAGATACAAATTCACAGAAAAAAGTGCAAGGCACCTTTTCTTCTTCCTACTAGGCTTGATAATTACAGCAAATCAGCATGAAGATAGCGTCCTTCAGGTGTACCTGTATAAACACAAAGGTAGGTGACCCACCGTGGCACATGGCAGTGTCACAGCAGCACAGCAGTGTCACTGCAGCTGAGACTGCACGTACACAAGGCCAGCAGGTCTTTAGCAGCGTCCCCCTCCAGCTGCTGTGGTAATAAAGCAGAACTGTAGAACCCCTTGGTGTTTTTACAATATAAATTATAAATATTACTTCTGTGTATCAGAGAGATATTGTATTTGCAGACTGCATGAATAGCCATTTCTTAAACCACTTGCAGTGTTGATGGTCAGGGACATCAGCAGGCTGACTTGCACAGCCGTGTTTGTTTTCATTTTAAGTAAAAGCAGAAATATACCTAATAAGTTCACTGCATCTGCTTGGCTGTTCCTTGCACACTGTCTGGCAGTAGCACAGCACTAATTGCTGACATTTGTAAGTCTGCAGGCAGTTGTCTTTTCATTCTATGGATGATTCAGAAACTGCTGCAGTGTATTTTCTTTGATAGTTTCTTCAATGATCCCTTTCAGAGTCCTGTGCTTGTTATGGCAATTGAAAGGCAAAACTATGACTACTGAAGTATCCCCTTTTATATCATCTGCCAGTTTGCATTTTGCAGTTGTTTTTTGTGCCTGGACATGATGGCAGATAATGGGTGCAAAAAGTGCTGTACAGATGAAGGCTCTGACTGCAACTGG
The DNA here is from genome assembly GCA_013397075.1 of Rhabdornis inornatus. NCBI lineage: Eukaryota > Metazoa > Chordata > Aves > Passeriformes > Rhabdornithidae > Rhabdornis > Rhabdornis inornatus. The sequence goes on along the minus strand of VWZS01007332.1, from coordinate 1,208,009 downwards.
AGCCAGCCCATTCAGGGTCAGATGCACCCACACATGCTGGCTATCACACAGTGGCCCTTTTCATCTTCTCTAATGAAAGCAAAGTCACTACCATGAGCTACAGAGATCTTCTAGGGCAGATAACTTTCTATCTTTGTGTCAGAGAACAATATTTTCATTTTTTTCCGCTTTCCAGTGTCATGTCACCAGGCTGAGGGAGATTATTCTCTCTCTCTACTCAGCTCTTGTGGAACTCTATCTGGAGTAGTACATCCAGCTCAGGGCTCCCCAATGGATGAAGGACATGCCAGAGTGAGTCCAGAGTAAGGTCATGAACATGATCAGGGGGCTGGAGAACCTCTTCTATAGGAGAGGTTGAAAGAATTGGGATTGTTCACCCTGAAGAAGAGAGGGCTCCAGGGAGAGCTTGTAGCACCTTCCAGTACCTAAAGGGGGCCCACAAGAAAGATAGGGAGATTCTAATTGCAAGGGCATGCAGTGGCAGGACAGGGAAAAATTACTTGAAACTTGAAAGAGAGTTGGTTTAGATTAGATATTAGTAAAAAATGCTTTACTGTGAAGGTGGTGAAGCACTGGAGCAGGTTGCCCAGAGAGGCCATGGATGCCCCATCCCTGTCAGTGCTCAAGGCCAGGTTGGATGGAGCTTTGAGCAACTTGGTCTAATGGAAGATTATTGATGACTGAGAGAGACAAGGAATCTGAATTTACTGTGAACTACATATGCTTATATACCATTTTTAGGAAGGCTAGTAATTTTTTACTGCATTCATTGGGTTAAACATCACACAGACAAACTTTACATTTCTACTTAGTTCAATCTTCTTTCCTGTCCTCAGTCTTGATTCAATCTTCTTGTAATCTTCAAAGCTTTGTTTGCTCTTGCCTAGGCATCTTGGTTATCAAACTGCATATGCTAATTAAATCCACAGTACTCCACAGATGTTCCTGCCCATGGCAGGGGGGCTGGAGCCAGATGCTCTTTAAGGTGCTTTCCAACCTTCCATGATTCTATGATCTTCCACATCCTATTTTTGACCATTTTCTCCATGTTGGAGATTGTTATGTACTACCAGCTGATAGATTCCCTGCCTTCTGGAGGCACCTTCAGTAGGCTACAGTAGCTTCAGAGTTATCTGTTTTGGTAACTGAGCATTGGGTCCTAATTTCTGCATGAAAAGGCAGAAATGCTGCAGTTGCAAGCCAGGATAGCCAACAGGACAAAAAACTTTCTGCTATTTCATGATTGTAAGTTGCTTAATGCTTGGCTTTAACCTGTCCATTACCCCTTGAAAGCTGATAGGCCCTGCTTAAAGACTATAAATGAAACAAATGCTTCATGTCCTGAAAACTTCATCCCTGAAGGCACACAGCATTCACTGATCTATAGAGTTACAACCCCCTTGGTTGTAAAAGTGAGATCTGCAGAGAAAGAACAAGTGGTGAATGACCTTAGAAACTAGGGTAACAGAAATGGCAAAGTAATGCAAGTGCAAAATAAGGACTAATTACAACATCTTCTGTACTTCTAGGTGAAAAGTGAAGGAGGGTAAAGTGAGCTCTGGGACGTATTAGTTGACCCACCATTGTGCTATGGCTGCAAGGAAAGCAAATGTAACCCCAAGGTGTATCAAGTAGGATATTTTCAGTGGTTCACATGGAAAGTTTCATTGATCCTTGAGTATAATGTAATTTCAAGTATGAAATACAGTTCTGGTCACTTCTGTACAGTAAAGATGAAGCCAATTGAAACTGAGACTGTTGTGTAAACAGGATAATTAAAGGGAGTGAAGCATCCTTTCAATTGCAGGTGGTTAAAAAGAAACTGGCTTGTTTAAATAAGCAAAACAAATCTTGAGAGGGGTTCTTGTTTGCATCTGTAAGCAAAATGGAACAGTAAAAATAGGAAAAAAAAGAACTACTGTTTATTTGAAAGAACATTACTGGTAAAAGAACATTTGGTGTAAAGTGGCTGTAAATAAATGTAAATTGGAAATTAAAAGGTTTTTGCTCAACAGTACAACTTGTGAAAATCTTCTCCACAGGAATCAGGAGGGATCAAAAATTGAAATCAGCTCTTAGATGAGTGTGGTTCGGTTGTGAAAGGGATTTTACAATACAGTTCCCTATAATACGAGGAACTGGTTCCTGTGCCCTTGCATTAATTCTCTGCTATTGAGGTTCTTCACTTTGCACCTCAAACATCTGGGACTAGCCGCTGTCAGAGACAGACTAATAAGCTAAAAGTACCACAAGTGCAATCCAAAATAGCATTAACTAGTATTGTTACTTACTTAAAATATTTTAACATAGTAATTGTATAGAGTTCAGGGGAATTAACAGCTGTCAGGGGTGATGAATGCTCCAAACTGTTCTTAATTCTAAATGGAAAAAGCTAAAATCCTCCCTGTATGGAAAAGAATGAGAGTCACCAGTGCACGAATGCCTTCCTTTGAATGGAAAAAAAGGGCTGTAACAGCTTGCGCATGGATGTGCAAAAGATAAGGTGCATTTCGAGTAATTTCAGTGCTGTTATGTCAAGGATGAGCGTTCTCCAGTGATTTTAAAGTGAAGGCAGCACCCAAAACACCGAAGGCAGAATATAAAAAGATACCATTGTTTTCCTTATCTACAGCAGATAATAATTTTTAAGTGCTCAAAATCTCGGATTCTTTTCAGGGGGACGCATAGGTGAAGCCCTTCCTCTGTTATTTTGTTTCCTTTTTAGAGGACAGATCAGGGATGAGTATGAGATTTCGTCTGTTATACTTGTCTTCGCAGAGGTATAGATGGCTTGTAAGGAAGAAAGTGTCGCTGAGGAATGAAGCCGAAATGGTGCTACCCATAGGTGGCAGCAATAACTGCTGCTGGTGCTGCCTGTCAGTGCCGCTCCAATTCAGCCTTGGGACCCAGACGAGGTTTAAACCAATTGACCTGATCCTCTGAGTCGCTAAACAGCTATTCCAGAGATCTTAAAACGGGGTCATGCCCCGAACTCCTTGCAGAAACCACCAACAGAGTGCATCTCCCTGGAAGCTGGTTCAATTGCCAGAAATAACCCTGCTGTGATTTCTTGAAGGAAGGAGGTATAATATTTATTCAAGTGCTATGGTTGACAGCAGTAAGAAATTGCATTTATATTAGAATATTAAATCCTGCTATGTTCTCATCGGATGTGTTTTTCCTGTAGAATGAACAGATAAATACCATCTGTGTTTAAAGCTATCAAAACTGAGTGCCATTACAATGGAGGACAATTTGGACCAATATCCCTTCCTGCTAACCCAAGAATTACCTTGTATACAAAATATTTATGTATTCACCACCTTTGACTGAATAAAGGCAGGAGGAATTGTTGTCATGATATAGAGGGATAGCAGCAGCTGCTTCTGACTGCTGTATGCAGGAAGACAGAAATGAGGGAGGAGATTATCCACAGGAGTTTCTTACTTTTTATCTTTACATGCTGGGAATCATGTCAATTGCAAATAAGAATTTCATGTCCCCACAACCCTGGTCTTACTTCTTTCCTAAAGGAGCCCTGCAGTGGGATTGCCAGGCAGGACGTTCTGTACTGCATTTTAATTGCTCCTCAGAGATCTGGTTCATACTGGCAGAAGATTTGGAAAAAACCCATAATTTCCAGGCAAGTGAAAAGAGAAGGGGTAGGTTGGAATTTGGGGCTCATCTTTACTGGTGGAACCTTTCCTCCCTAGGGATTATTGTGCATTGGCTTTTTAACTTTCTGGAAATGCATCTGTTATTTACAGTTTTACCCAGGTATCTCAGGCAGGATAGTGTAAATATACAAGACAAAGTCAGCAGCCTATGTGTGCTTTTTAAGAAGGACATGATATGCAGTGAAGGGAATTAGGATCAGGAGCCGTGTGATGGTGTGTGCAAGGATGCATGAGCAATCCGGGTGTGTTGCCAGCAGTTTTAAAGTTTTACCACTGTCATATGAGGACAGTAATACTGTAGTGGCCTCTGGTGTAGCAGGCATTGTGTGCAGTGCAGAAAGTGTGGGTTTGAGGGAAGATTATAAGGAGGAGGCAGAGAAGAGGCTTTTTGGAATAGTCCAGAGATGTCTTCCAGGTGTAAATGTGCAAAAGAAAGATTACAAGAATCAGTAGTAAGTAAAAATGTCCATAAAGGGGACAGACATGAACATAGAATAGTGAAAGGAGGACAGAAGAGATGAGTATAAAGGTTTGAAAACCAGGCTGCGAATATGTTGAGAATATACGACAGACCCAGAGAGCTGAAGCTGTGCTGACTCTGTGTGATGCAGCTGGGAGAGCAATGGGGAAAGACACGAAAGGGGCCCGGAAGAATCTGAATATGGGCCAGAGGACTGATGGTAGCAGTGACATTTTGTACTGGGCTGAGGGGCTAAAATGGATGTCAGTCATGATTTGGTTTGTTATGTAAAGAAAGAAAGAGGCAGATGTATAGAAGGGAAATGGAGGTGAAAAGTGGATGGCTGTTACTCGCTGTTCATTATCCTGTGAGACAGTTAAGCAGTGAATCAATTATGATACCAAGCAATTGTGTAGATAATGAGTTAAGCAATGAGGCAGTTATACAGCAAATCATTTCTGATATTAAATAAAAATGGGGAGAATCAACAGCAATATGAATCAATTATGCAGAGAACTATTACCAAAGTCAGTCGGTTAAGTAGAGAAACAGTGTTACAGCAGGAGAATGAATAAATTAATTATCAAGTGGGACCATAATGCTGAGAATTCGTTATGCAGAATCTTCTTTTGTGATAAGAGGCATGTCTGATGCAGCTTCACGTGCAGAAAAAAATCCAAAACAAAACCATAAAAACAGGGGCAAAACTAATGAAGACACAAGTCCTGCACCAGTTGTCAGACCCTTTGTGACATCCTCTCATCCATTGCTTTGGGCTAGACTAACCTGTGTTGCAGAAGCAGAGCAGAGGAAGCCTGTTTCTCCACCAAGTCTTCCTTCCCTGGGAATATGGACATGAGATAAAGGAAGTTCAGAGATGACTTTGTGGCTCTGACAGGTGGGATGTAGAAGGACCTTGTGGTCTCTGGAGTCATCTAAGCAGCACAGAGAGGCTCGGGGTTCTTCATAGCCCCTGGATTACTCAGGGTCACACTATGTACTTTATGCCAAAGAGACTGAAAGCTGGATTCTCCTCAGACTTGCATTGGTTTCCACCTCTAAAAAATAGGTGTCAACCATCAGCAGAGAAATGTTTCCATTTTGTCAGTTGTCTCTATAGTTACACCTGGATGAAAAACAACCAACCTTTTGGATACTATACTCCCTGATGGTGTCAAGTGTAAGGATTCTGCTTCAAGAGACATCTGTCTTACTTCAGATAGATAAAAATGCAAGGCAGACCACCAGGTGGTGGAAAACAAATTTCCAAGTCTTCATTCCTGTGGTTTCAATGAAATATACTGATTTATACAGTATATAAATATGTGTGTAATATGCTGTATCATTTTTTCTCAAAAAAAAAAAAAAAGGCAAAGCAAAGAAAAAAAAAGTGGGAAAAAAAAAAAAGCTAAACCCCAAAAAACCCTGCAAGACAGTAAGGAATCTGGAACATCCAATGTGTTTTACCAGTTAAACACTCAAACCCTTTACCTAGACAACACTTCCATCTAATCCTGTGATAATCCTGTGGCTTGACTTCTGGATCCAACTGAGAAGAAATGCTAGATTCTTCCAACTATTATCTGTTCCAAGTCTAGTTGGATTCTTAAGATGGCTGGCAAAAAGCCACTCTTGCTGCTCCCATTCCCTTGCCCCACCAAGGTTAAGGTTGCCATAGAGAAGAGGTCTGTCTGAAGAGGTCTGGTTGTAGATAACCCAATCTATAGCCTCCCCTTTGGCCAATGCTGCAATGCAAGCACAGAATATTCATGTCTAAAACATGTTGTTCACACAAACAAGTGAAGATGTAGGTTCAGTTGAAGCAATTATTGTTTTTTCCAACAAGGTTTAATGTCATATTTGTTAGTTAGAGAGACAAAGTTATATGGTATGGTCTGATTATAATAATCTAAACATGGTAATAACTATTAATATGTTTGTAGGAAAAGTATTGTGAAAATAGTAACAGAAACTTCTTAATCCATTAGCCAATAATGTTAAAAAGCATAATAAAGAAATATGTGAAATAGAAAAATATGACATAAAAGTAAGTTTAAAGGAAAATGGGATCTGCTGGAGTGGAAGCAGACTGATGTGGTTGGATACAATGCCACCCTATTTCTGTTCAGCCACATTAAAAATGCTGTAAACTCCTATTCTCATCTGAAAAAAATAATGTTAGCTTCAGCTCTTGGTAGTTGCTCCTATCTGTGGTTTTCTGTCACGATTTTAGTGCAGAACATCAGAATCAAATCTGGCACATGCAATCGGTATTAATTGCACAGAGTTATATCTAAGGAGATGCGACAAGACCTTTATGCTGAGGGTCAGGGCTGCTGAAGTTAACACTGCTTTTTTAAGCACCCAGCCATGCAACTGGGCACTATGCAGGTACAGTATACACATGAATAGAAAATATCTTCTGTGTGGAAAATATACAGAAATTATAAAGGCAAGAGATGCAATTTCAGATGCATTGGTCTGGTGCTTGTACTGTTTATTTTGGAGGATTGTGCTGGGGCAAAGCTGCCAGTTACAACTAAACATTTCCTCTTTTTTTTTTTTCTTTTCCCTTTAAGGTATGAGAACTGGAATCAGTATTAATAAGTTATTCACATAGATGCTTTTTGTTGGTCTTTACATCTACATATATAATTTTCATTGGGCCTCTAGGTTTTTTTTAAGGATCCTGCAGACTTTTCCAGATTTTCATTTCAGCTAGAAACTTGGTTTTAGGGAGCAGGGCAAACCTGTGGCATGCTTTGTGCAAAATGGCTCAAACTGGGTGTTTGCTTTCAAAACAGGCTTTCAACACCACCAGTTTGTTTCTTTCACTGCCGCTTTTTTTCCAGACATCTCCATGCTAGAATTGTCTTCTGTTAGAACTGTGGAGTTCGTTTGACTGAATTTAATCTCATGTTATTGGTTTAATGCTATGTTAGTGTTAAAACTTCTTTGTTTCTTATCCCTAATGATGTTTTAAGATGCTTAAAACTAAAAATCATGTGTACACCTCAACACAAATATGCAGAAGTCCTAAATGTCTGCCATCAGTCTGAGTTATAGTGATGACTGACGTTGTAGGTAATACTCTTGTTCTTTGCCAACCCTGATCAATGTTCAGGAGTTTTAAAGCTGTGGATAGAGGGAGGAAATTTTGCCAACATGTATCAGAAGAAAAACTTATAATCTTGTTTACAAAAACACAGTCAAAGGCGAATAAACAACCTTGTTTACTTTTGTGTAACCCCTGAGTGGGTTTTTTACCCCTTGGCAAAAAGCAATATATTTGGCTGTAGTTGCAGGTTAGGAAATTGCTTCCCTTATCTTAACTTTGACCTGCCCCCTAGCTGCCTCCAGTATTTGCAAATGTCTTTTGTACATCTAGACTAGAGGCTGGCTCTGTGGACCCAAGGCTCTGTGGTTGATAATTATTAATATATTGCAAGATACTGTTAAATGTATTCTCTTGTTGGATGCAAATTATTCTTTTTGTTTCCATGGAAAAATGCAAACTCTGTAGTCTAGAGATGAAGAGTTTCTCTTTTGTGTAATATTCCATAGGAACTATAGATTGACTGAGATGGTTATGGAAGCATTTTCTGGACTACTACAATGTTTCAGTTCAGAAAACTTTAGCTTCTAAGCAGATGCCTGTCAACTGACACTGAAGACTCGTAAAGACACGGCCAGCCCAATGTCCTTGAGGACATGCAATCGGACTCCTTCTGAGCCTGGAAGTATTATTTGTTTAGGAACGACCAATGACTCTACAAACTCTGAGAAACACCGATGAGGTCCATGATGTATTTTCTGAAATGCCAGTTGCCTTTGTAGAAGTCACACAGACTTAGTGAGGGCTCAGAGAAGACAGTCCATCCAAGGAATGGTGCATAGGCAAGACAGATGCAAGCATAAGTAACTTCAAATATCCTAAATGTTATCTAATGCTTTGTTTCTTCTGATCATGACTTAAATATGAGACCTGGTCACAGACTCCCTGGGGAGGTGACATAAATGCCAGAAACTGACTGAGTGTCTGGGCTGAGACTGGTTGCTCTACCAAGCACTGTAGACTCATCTAAAAATAGGGAATGTTCCCCTCTACAGCTGACATAAAGAGTGATCTCTGCTGGGGTGCACTTGGAGTGACTCACAGGAGGACTGAGATGCAATTAACTTTATAACCATAAAAATTGCATAAAATAAATGCCTGTATATTTGGAAAAAAAACATTAAAATGTCAACATCACCTAGAGCTTTCCAAAAATAAATATTGTGAGGCCAAAAGGCCTGGAAGAAGACATCTTTAACTTGTGATAGATAACTGCTTAACTCTTCAGAATGAGAAAGGAGATGACCAGCTAAGAGTTAACCCCCATTTCTTAGGATTCTGCTAGATAACAGTTCATTTTAAAATAAAATGCAGATCACTCAGAAGATAAAACTTCACCCCCTAACTGCAAGGTATTATGAATTAATACTGTGGCTGGAAGAAATAACATATTTCTTTCTGTTACTGACCAATAGGCTAGGTTATAACATTTTGTAGCATTTCCAGATGAAAGAAAGCAGTCCAATAAAACATTTTGATCAGTAAGGTCATTTAGGGACATAACTGTGCGCGAAACATGTTGCATTTTTTGCAATATGTGAAAAGAGATTACAGTTCTGGATGCCTAGTCTTTTTGAGATAGGTCCTGCTTGTATAGAAACCTTTCTCCCCTGCACTTATGGGTCAATTTTAATTGCATTAAAAAAGTACACACCATAACAGATGGCAAAAATGCCATTGAATAACTTTTAATAATAGCAGAAAGCTAATTGCTTGTCAGCAGAAAATATCTTTTCCAGAACTGTCAGAAACCCTACAGAATATCCATGTTGTTGCTGTAAGGTTCAAGCTGGTTGATTTTGTAAAAATCTGACAAAAGTAGTCTTTGCATTCATCTAAATACATTTAGGTAAGGTACAGCTGCTGAAATGAGTACTAAGTGATATGAAATGCTGCTGGAGTGCCAAAATGAAAAAACGCATTTTAAAAAGATGAAATTACTTCAGTTATGACTTGGCCATCTGATGAAGCAAGGTACTCTGGCTTTTGGAAGAGCTTTGTATGAGTTTATGCACACTGAAGACTTTCATTTTACATCTTTTCATTAAGAGTATTTTGCAGATATGTACTCTGCCTGCTAAACACTAATGAATATTCTTTTTGTAACCACTGTGAGAAATGGCAATATTATTGTAATTCCTGTATTGCAAATGTAAAGCCCCTAAATTATAGTTGCTGACTTTTTTCATTTATTTTCATCAGCAAGGAAAAGCCCCTACAATTCAGTAGAACAACTAGAAACTCATTATACATTTATGTTATCTCACTATTGTTAAGGTTATATCTGAAGAAGTTTGACATTTTTTGCTATATATGCTTTTCTCCTGAGGGAATGGCAAATTATGTGTGTGCATTTTTTTTTAACCAAGCAAGGTAAAAAGTTATTTTATATTTAAAACAAAAGAATTATGTTTAAAACAAAGAAACCTTCCTTCTCCTAAGGAAGATCACTCAATTGGCAGTGCCTGAAAATATTAATCTGTCCAAATGACTAAATCATTACATCTTTTCAAATTACAGTGCTGTGTTTAGAAAGAACATCACCCAGAAGGTGATTTAAAATTTTCAGCAGAACTATTTCCATGAAGTATTTAGGTTTTTTTGTATAACTCTGATCCAAATAACCACTTTGAAATGCAACAGAAGCTGATAGCCATAATTTCTGTCTTAAGAGAGATCCTAACCTAGTAAGGACCCAGCATTTTTTGTTATATCTTTACTTTACTACACCTGTTGATGGGAAAATTATCACAATGTTTTCTATCCACTATGAGTCTTGTTCTTCTTGTTTTGATATAATATTGAAGATATGAATAGCTGGAAGAATAGATGTAATTTACTGATTGATAGAAACACAGAAAATCAGGGGAACATCACACACACTGATACCACCCATCTTTGCTGTGTCAAGAAAGTAACTTGAAATCTGAAGGCCTTCTTTGGAGTTTACACCTGGCCTTTAGGCTCTGGAACTCATTGAACTCCAAACTCTGGAACTCCAAAAGTCATCCTATCTGTTGACTCTATGGGTGCAGTATAATGGCCCTCATTTATTCCTGAACAGGACTGTGCTTGGGGAAGAATCTCACTGATACAGAAATGTGATTCCAGCTTTTCATTTGCCAAGTGTATTTTTAACTATTTATTTTTGAGTGGCTGCTCTGCACTTTGCTTTAGTGTTATTTTTATAAAGATAATTTGTAGCTGTGTAAAAGGTGCTGAGGATGCACTTCCAGAACCCTTTTGTACATATGCAAAAATAATGAATAAACAAATAAATACTCCTTTCACATGACCTCATCAAGAGCAAAGCCAAATTCTAGCAAGAGAAAGCCAGCTGAGCAGAATTTTCCAAGTGCCTGTGTTACAACATTATTTCTATTCCCATTGCATTTCAGGGCCCTAGTCACAGACTGGGACATTACAATGCTAAGTGCCACACAAAAATAAGAAGGAGGTCTTTGTTCCAAGGGGCTTTTACAACAGCAGTGGTCAAAACAGAGCAATGTCTGTCAGTAAGACCCAGGAACATTTTTCTATGTGTTGAAGTATGTATCAGCAGTTTCTTTTGGAGTTGGCTCAAGGACAGATGGGGTAGGTGTGATGACATCTGAAGTTCCATTTCAGATGCTGTGTAAAAACTTATAAATGCTTCAGAAGAACCAAGCTGTACTCTTGCTGTACGTTGAAGAGGTAAGTTAAAAACCAAATGCTAATCAGCCAGCTATGCAGAGATGAAGTGGGGACAGCTCAGTCAGCTCAGGTTTTCAAGTCAGCATTGCTGAGGCATTTTGCTTATATACACACTTGTGATCTTGTTTTCTGTGTCTACAACCATCTGAAATTTTGCATAGCTGCAGACTGAACATCTGCATAAATCTGAATGAAAGATTTAAAAAACAAATAAGAAGATTATGTAGCAAAACCACATCTTTGTTGCAGCATTTTGGAGCTCAGACACAAAAAAATCAGACACATTATATGAAACTAACAATATAAAATTGTGTTTACAATACATATAATCCATCTGGACATTAATTTTTATCACCTGTATCTTCAGGACTGGACTGAAGGCAGCACACTACTAGGAGCAAGGAAATCATTATGAATTGTTAGGCTAGTACTGAAGACACTGCATAGTTCCTGTAAATGGACAGTGAGGACACATATTTGTGGAGGTAAAGGCAGATGGACTCATCTCTCAAGACTCATAGCTGTGGTTATACATTGCTGGAGCCCCAGGTTTTGGTAGCCTGAAAGTGACAGCTGTGCTTTCACTGAGAGAACAGGATTTTTTATCTCTTGGATCCCTGGGGCAACTGACAGTCCTCAAATTTGCAGGAGTGCAGGAGACTTCAGGGTCCTATACACTGAACTTTTCTTCATGCAGTCATGCCCTGGCCATTTCTGCATCTCAAGTCTTTTGTGATACCCTTCCAGGCTGTGATTGTGCCTTGCCACGTGCCCTTCCTTGTGTACGCACATGAAGTTAGAGAAATGCACATTACCTGAGGCTGCTTAGGAGGAAAGCCAGCACACCTCTTTTTTATCAAATGGAAAAATAATCTCTTAATAAGGTGATTTTACATATTGATTTTCCCTTGGCAAGAAGCACACATTGTTGAAATCACACACACAAATCCTGCTTTCTTCATCTCCTGTGACTTCAGGGGAGGGAGTAACATTAACAGAGAGGCAGAGAAATTAATCTGGTATCTGGGAAACTTGACAGTAGCGAAGAACTACAAAGGGAACTGCAGCTTTAAATAGCTGCCTCTTTGCTTTACATTACTAGCACCTAGAGTCCTGAGTGACATTGGGCCCCATTTCCAGAAAGTACAACTAAATGCAAGACAGTTTACACAAAATCTCAATTTTTTCCTGATTGGGTAAAATGGAAATATTTTTGGATTGACTGTAATGAAAATGTTTTTGTTCAACTGAACCAAAGTATTTAATGTTAGATCAGAGGAGAACATATCTGGGCTGCCAGTACTGATGTTCTGCATCAGCCACTTTATCTCTAGATCAGGATCTTTGCCTATAGTAAACCCTGGTACTGTACCATAATGTTCCTGTAGACTGCACCAGCCCTGACAAGTTCGTTAGCTGGAGTGTGTTTGGAGAAGGGGAAGAGGGGAAGGGGACCCTTGGGCAGTTCAGCTGGGCACTATTCTGTCTGGGGAGTGTTAAAACTTCTCAGAGAAATTGAAATGCAGCTGGAATTGGCTTTTTGAATGCTAGAAGTGCAGTTGGGAAGTAACTGGTGGGTTAAAACTACAGATGAAAAGCCGTGGGCACTTGCAGCAATTAAGCAGTCTGGAGTCTTTCAGAGAATGAGCAAAAAACCACACATTTTAAACACAGTGAAAATATCAGGCAAATATATCTCTGCAGCTTTTTCCTGGCACTTTATTTCATCAACCAGCTAGTAATACTAGTGTTCATACCCTATGTATAAATCTTTACCAATGATTTTTTCTTTAAAAAGAGATAATTTAAAAAAATTATTGTTGAAATAAATAACTCACAAGCCAACATCAGCAGGCCCCTGTTTCAGGGTGTCAATTAGATGGCTACTCTTGCACTACTGGATGGCTGACAATATGCAGTTAAAATCACTACTGGCCTCCTTTGTTCTTCTTCCATTAGCTTCTATTGTCTTTAACATAAGCCCTGGTAATTCTTCCACTGATTTGAATAAATAATAATTACAGTTCAGTAATCCTTGTTATAGCATTGCCTAATTAGTCTCTGTAGCTGACTTAAGGTTTAAATCATGAGGATAGAAATGAATTAAATATAGGATAAACAAAACCCTCACATGAAATAGCTTTCTCTCCAACATCATAGAAATATTTTTCAAGGAACAATGGAAAAAAGATTTTAAAAGCATTTAAAACTTATTTTCCTAGATAACTGCGTACTCTTAATTTGTTGACATTTTTATTTTGCTCTCTTGGTTCTCAAGTGGAAGATGGACCATGTCTTGAAATGTAGGTAAAATTTTTATCTTTAAGTAATCTCCTAGGAATGATGCTGCATACGTAAAACATCCAACAGACCAAACTAAAGTGTTCTATGAGTGTATTAAAGTCATTGGAGTTACACACAAATTAATTTGGCCCAGTGAAGTATTCTGGAGAACAGAGCAAAGCCTATCAGACCACATATAAGAAAATAGAATACCAGAGCTGCACAGTTGGGCAATTTAATTCTATTTTCATTTTGGCTTGAAAGCTTCTCGCTTGCTAGTTTCTATTCTGCATAGCTTTTATACAACAGCCATCACCACAAGATCTGAGTACCTTCCAATAACGCATTAAATAGTGTGACTAACATCTAGTCCAAGTTTGTTTTCTCATCTTCTCTAATGCTCTGGGAAGTTATGTTTATAATAAATAATTATCATGAGGAAAGGCATTTGTTCCTTAAGACACTAAAGAAGAGAAGCAGCATTTTTTACATAGATAATCAAATACTTAGGGGAAAACACACTTATTTTCTACAATTCAGGAATACAGCCTTATACATTTGAAAAGTACTTTCCACAGATGTCTCAGGAAGAACGCTTTGCAACACTAATGCATTCCTAATGTCCCCTGTACACAGGATTATGTCAAGACAAAATCTTGGGAGAAGAAGCTGTGTTGTCAAACTGGTAGGAACCGAAGTGGCTCACATCCTTGTGGAAGATGCTTGGCCATTTCTGAGCAGAGCAGGAGGGGAGAGTTTAAGGCTTGGATCATGGCTGATCCAGGGCCAGCTGGAGTAGACAGCAGGAGTCTCCACATGGCTCCTCTTTCTCCAGAATGGGAGGGTTAAGTAAAACATTCACACAAATGAAATCAGAAATAAAGAACTTGGGATTTGAGCAATCCCCTTACGAATGAACAGTGCACTTTGCTCATGATACAAAAAGAAATCTAAAAAAAATGAAAAAGAAAGATGAAGAAATGATCAGAGAGAACAGAAATAACATGTTGCATAAAGTGGCTTAAAGCCAAGAGTGCATTCAAACCCCAGGCTCAGTTCTTTTGATACATCTAACAGATAAATCATGCTGTTGTTTGATCATCTACATTTGAATCTTATACTTCAAATTCAGATGAATCTTAGCAAACTTAGGAGTCGTTACTCCCTAATTTGAATTCAATTGAGTAACATCTGTGCTGAGAAGCTAATTGCACAGATTTTTCAGTGGTCTTTATATGAATTATTTCCTCTTTTCCATTTAAGAAATGAGGCTTTTGTTAGCTCTGCAGATAACCATGGTTCAAATTCATGCCTATCATTAGCATCTTCTTTCTGTTTGTTGTTGTTTTTCCATCAGGTGTTTATGTGAGTTTGATTCCATCTTCTTACATAGTAATGCAAGATAACAACCCCAGTTTCTGTTCCAGCTCCCTTATCACATACTGCCTCTCCCTGCAGCGTAGGTACTCCTGCAAGTCCAATCTCTGTTTCTGCAGAAGTTTCTGTTGACTTTGTATTCTCTGTGATACAATTTTTTCCAGTAAGATTTTTTTTAAAAATCAGTAATTTAAACAAAAATATAGAGATGGAAATCTGAAATACAAGATGAAGTTGCCTCCAAATTAATCTATCTTGGAAGAGTATCTGGGTATGGTTCAAACTACTTCGATGAACTGACTTCTTAAGGGGTGAATTGATACATCAGGCAGTTCACACTGAATAATTGGCAGCTCTGAATGTCTATGTGTGTGTTCTGCTAGCAGGCAGGATCAGTCCAGCTTCTGAGAAGGTGGTCGGGGGTCAGGAATATTGGTTGACAAAAAGAAATGAGAGCTGATGGAATAATATGAAGGTAGTGACCGTGATGGCTTACTGCCTAGTGCTGAAAAGAAACTGTATGCTCACCTCACTTACAGTACTGGAACTCCAAAGATGCCACAGAGCACAGAAACTTGCCAGTGACTGGAATCTTGCAGAACATTTCCTCATATGATACGTGAAATGTAGTTCAGAGAAGCTGTGATTTATTTCAGTAGATTCCATACCTTTGAATCCTGTATTTTATCACTGAACCCATACACAAGACCAGTCTTCGTAGACATTTGTGATAACTGTTATAAATGTTGTGGTCAAATGGGACCAGACCCTGCTGTGTGGTAACATGAATCTCCTCCTCTTCACTCCTGAGGGAGCTGCAAACACAGAATAAAAATCTAACTCACAGAATCAAACTTACTCACTTTTAGCATGGTGTGGTTCTCCCGTTCTATAATTCTTTCATTTTTGTTAGAAAAATTATTTCTCTAAGAATTGTATTGATTATATGTTCTAGAAAGAAAGAGCCATTGTTGCATCCTGCATTGTTTTTGTCTGGGAGTTTGGTGGTAAGTGACCCAGACCAAATTCTTAAAATAAACTGAATTCAGAAGTATAGAGCTAAAGGCAGGAGCATTTCAAGAAATTATTAGAACTCATTTTGAAAATGCAAAGACATAAAAATAAACAAAGCAGCCAGCCTAAATTTGCTTTGATCCCCTATGCTCCAGCATTGCTTTTTGATCTGTGGCTTTTCAGTGAGGTAGAAGAAAGTTTTTTTCAAAAATATTCCTATAATTTACGCACTGTAATAACCTGCAATCTACAGGCTTTCAGGACTCAGAGAGGTTAGGTAACCAGCTTTTGTTCAGCTCCTCATTCTCTATCATTTTCATCCTAAGCACCTAAGACAGAATGTCACAAAAATCTATGGGTTGATTTCTACTTGAGCTGATTTAAACAATGCTAGGTGCTGCAAATGTGTCTATTACTATCTTTAAAGATCTCCATAATGAGCAGGAGTATACCAGTGATTTACACCTCTTCTGTTATCATCATCCACACTAATAAAGAACTCCAAAATCATCTCCATCTCTTGTCAAAAGCATTTTGTTTTCACATGTTCCATATAAAATTTGTCGATGATTTGTAAAATGCAAATGAACTGTGGCCAGGTTGATAGATTTATCTTACTATAATATTATGACAGTTTACTGAATAGTTTTATTGTGTGATCTGTGAAGATTGCTGCTGCTGTGGAAACACAGCAGAAGGCTGCAAGAATTCACAAAGGCAGTCAGCACCTGTGGAAGGTAAAGATGAGATGCTTTGTATTGCTGCTGTAGTCATAAGGGGGAAAAAAGGGATTATCTAAAAAATCCCCCAAAGACTCATTAAGAAGGATTCTATTTGCACATTAGTGTATTGTGCTAAATTTACTTACTAATTTTGATGTCAACAGTGACCAGTACTAATGAAAAGCTTATGCAACACCAGCTAATTAAGTAAAATAAAAATACAAATTTAAAAAAAAAACATTTTAAGGAGTTAGATTACACCAAATTGTAATTACAAATTCAAGATTACACAAGACTGTAATTAACAGTTCAGTGTTACAAGCACTATCAAAAGGCAACTGATGACACATATACACAAACACCATTGCTAGCAAAGTTTTGATACCGTATGTTTTCTTTCCTTTTGCTAGTGGTTCAAATGGCTTAGGCAAACTGAATGCCAGTAGGGAAATCTAGGCAGGTTATTGCTCTCTACTGTGTCCCAGTTCAAGACAGGTTTTAACATGCTGTTTAAGTTCACCTCTGTCTAAAAATAAATTTCCTAAACATATGCTTGACAGTAGTGTGTGCTAAGACCTCATTTCTTACAGCAGCACACACATGAATATTTTCCTGACTTAGAGCCACAAAGATACAATCTTAATTTTAAGCCCCTTCTGAGCAAGGCAAATCAGAGTTCAGACTCACCTCACTAACAGGAATCTTATAATGTAAACCACACTTCTCTCCAAAACAAATCCAGTAAAAGGAGTTTTATTCACAGGTAGTCAGGCCCAATGGAGATTCTTCTACTGTGAAGATTCAGGGCTGATATGGTTCTATAAAATTGTGAATTCCCTGCCTTTTGTGGACCTTCTAATTGTATTTTAGAAAGATGGCAAGGGATACCAGTCTTAATAGGAAGTTATTGACTGTATAAGCTGAACAAAAAATTAGAAGCATAGGAGGAGCTCATCAAAGTAAAGACAGCTGGAGGCCAGTGGCAGGGTTACCTAATGCAGTAGACTGTGCAAGCCCAAAATTCAGATAAATATTCCCCAGGGAAATGCTAACCCTGACATCTTTCTAGATTCTGCTGTGGGCCTTCAATACTGCTGGCCAATGCAGAGCATCATTTGCCTGAGAGAAGTGGAGAGCAGGTGGACCTGCAGAGTAATGTAGAAAGAAAAACCCTCAGTGCTTAACAGGGACCATCCTTGCTGCAGGAGGTCTCACCTCTGAAGACTCACAGGACTCAAATTTGTCTCCATGAAGACCCAAATCTGTCTCTACCTCCTTTCCATTTCTCTTTTTCAGGGTGGGCTGGTTAGACAACATAGGCTCAAGGATCACCATTATCAGTAAGGTCCAGTTCTTATTGTGGGATTGGATCAGGAAAGAGGAGAACCTGTGTCAGATGGATCCCATGAGACTGCAGTGGGAAGCTTTCAGAGAGTATCGTGCTGTTACAGCGCTGCCCTCACTGATTTACTGCCTCAGCTTGTACAGTACAAGTCTCTGATCTAAATTGCATCACTTTGCAATGCAGCATTTGTATGTGTGTGTTGCTGCAGCTTTTGTGCTTCCTGTTTTCCACTGCTTCTGGCTCAGAGATGGCCCGATTCTGGTGAGCAATGACGTAGCTTCAGCCAATCATCCCTGTGTCCACTGAGTTGTAGCTGCCTGATACAGGTGGGGAGGCAGACATCAGAGATTTCCATGTTGGGAAACCTCCTCAGGTCATCGTGCTAGAACAGCAGGTCCCCTCAGCAAACATAAATTACCTCTCTGCTGCCTTCTAAATCTAAGTAAGTGATCAAAATCTAAATAAGATACTTTCTTGAGTGTTGGATTTCTGGGTTTACCATTCATGAACCCCATGGTTTATGGTAACTGGAAGTTTACCCAAGACCAGTTTGTTGAGGTTCCTTTTCCAGGACCCTGGAAGTTTCAGGTAGGAGCAGGACTCACCTGTGTGGCAGGCAGAGCTTCCCTTGCACATCCTGAGATCTAACAAGCTGCTCTAGGAATGAACTTTGTCATCCTCCATCTTCATTCTTCACCCCTTGCTGCTGCAGCTGCAAGGTGCATTTCTTTGACTGTGTCACCTTTAACATGATAACAGTCTTGTATGTTTATCTTTTTAAAGCATGCCAGTGGGTTTTCATTGTCATCCACTAGATGCAGGAGACATCCTAGACACTCATTCCCCTACCCACAGAAAAGAAAGGAGAAAACCCCATCAGTGACTTCAGCAACATCAGGCACTCCCACATACAGGCACATCTTGCTGTGCCTGAGGATAGATAGAGTGTACAGCTTTTCACAGCCGGGAAGCTGTACGCCCCTCCTTTGGTTTGGGGACCACTCTTGATACACCATTTTTAATTTTTGTTCTCTCTCTGTTAGCCTGAAGCATGCCCAGAAAGACTTCACGCTGTAACAGAGCTCAAATAGATCGCTGGTCCTACCTCTGTCTGTGCTCTTTGAACATGAGCTCTCTACTTTGCAATTAAGATGCTGTAGTAGGACTAACAGCAGGAGCTTCTGGTACACTGAGCTACCGAAGCTTTTGTCAGCTTGAAGAATTTGAAGATGAAGTTGTACAGCAAAGGACCTGGAAAAAAAAAAAACCACTCATGAAAATCTCTTTCAACAGTCATGTGTTAAGAAAGCTATGTAAAGCTGAAAGAAGAAATTGCGTACCTGAAATATTTTTAACTTGCTGTTTGCTATATACAGCAGATAAATTGTTAACTGGAAAGGATTTTAAATATGTTAATAACACTGCTTTGATCTGCTGGTTTCCCTTTTCTCTAACCCTTCTGGTATTTGATGGTGGAAATTGTGACTTGCCTGCAGCTAAATTACCTATCAAAATTTTTGCACAAACACATTAGTGGCTGTGATATCCCGCTGCAGGGAGAAACACTCATTGCCATTGTAAAGTCTGAGCACTATTCTCTGTGCTAAAAGAATAGATCCATGGAATAAGAAGAGTTTCACTCACGAAAAGAACTTAAAAGAGGCAAATATACTGCCATTCTTTGAATATACCAACACACCTACCCTCACTGTGTCCTTTAATGTTTGAGACTCTGAATGGTGGCTTTAGGTAACTTTTGAAATGCAATTTTCACATTCTTTTTTGTTTTGACTGATATCTTAATACAATATAAAGTGCTTGTCAGAAACAATCCTTCTCTGTCAAACAAAGGCACCAAAGTAAGCATTCCTTGATTTGTGCTTGGCAGGTGGTGAAGTAAACCTATGTCAATAGGAAATTTCTTTTACTACAGTTTTACTGAAACAATTGGTTATTAAATGAATCTAGGTGCCTCAGAGGCATGCAACTCCTACAGTGTATTTTTATAGTAGATTTTTCCCTTTTACCTTCACCTTGGATTTTTCCTTTACCATAACAAATATGGAATTTTTCAATCATTCAGAGCGATGGGTAGTCCTGCATCTACCTTCAAATATAAGAGTGGCTTGATCAGGGGAACCACAGAGAGCTGCAGAGAGCTGACCCTGCTCCTACCCACTCCTCTTCGAAAAATGTAAACATACTTGTCTTTTCCCTTCTTCCTGATATTTCTTCTATCCTTCCTGAACTTTTGAAAAGGACCATGATAGGTCTGAGACAGCTTTAGCAGGATCTTTAGTCTAGGAAAAACTCATCTGACATGCCTAACTGGAAAGCCTCCAAGCTAACCAGTGATGGTCTCACTTTTTCTTGCCCAGTTTTACCTGTCATTGGTATTAATTTTATGAGCCATTTGCTCACAGACAAATTTTCCATAAGGAAGACTGATGGATAGAGTCTTTCCAGAAGGCTTGGGGCTTGAGTTTTCATTAGCTTCTACCTCCTAGTTTCACCTCCCTACCATACAGCCTTCCCTACTCATTACACATCACTGTCCTTTCTGGGGGCCCCTACTCCTGCTCCCCCACTTCCCTTTGCTTCCCCATGGATGCTGCCCTACACTTCCCATGTAGCAAAGCGCTGGAGCAACAGCATCCGTGTTACCCTGTTGATTCTGTCTGGGTTTGGAAACCACCACTGACCAACATACAAGGAGGTCTGAAGGAGTTTTTCCTGTAGTCTGAGGGTCCACTCACAAGGAACGTGTGGCACAGGCTGATGGGACAGCCACCTGCAGAGATGACATGGGACACACATTTTACTCTTCTCACTTTATGATGTCCAGAAACCTGAAGCCTCTTATACATCAAAATTGCAAAGGTTTTTTTTCTCCAAGAGCAATCATTCTCCTTCCAGATAAATTTGCTCCAATCCCATACAACCTTAAAGACACCCAGCAGCGAGGCAGGCAGGGGCAGCAGAGAGCTGGGAAAGGGACAGGCAAGGAGAGTTACGGTGCTGGCGTCTGGAAGGGGAGAGGCTGTGAGTGCTCGGTGCCAGGTGCGTGCAGGCCTTGGGGACAGGATGGGAGGAGGTGCTGCCTTTGGCAATGCCCAGGTGCAGCTGCCCTAGAGCTTTAAAGGCTGTGCAGTGTGGAAGAGGATAAAGCTGTGCAGGCAATGCGAGTCCGTGCTGCAGCACCAGTGCAGGGCACTGCAGCAGGGCAGGTACTTCATGCAACACAAGCCACGTGTGCCAGGTAATCACACACAATGCTGGGAATGAAATGCACCATCTCTCTTCTTGTTGATGAGAACACAGGGCTACTTCCCTTGCTGCCATGTGAAGATACCAACAAGGCTCTTCCTCCCAATTCTCCCTTTGAAGCCAACTCAGTTTGCTCTGTGGGATTTCCCAGAGGTGTCTGGCACCACATGGTTCAGTTGTATCTCCTTGGCCAAGGAGACAGCCGTGGTTCACGTTTCAGACAAGCAGGCACAGCCGGCAGGTAACATCCTTCAGGAAGCATCCCTAAATGTCATCATCGTTCAAGGTCTGGGAGTCACAGTCTTCCCAGCCCTCCCCATCCCTTGTTGCCATAGGGATGGGCAGCCAGGTGATGCTGAGGTGCACTCCCCTGCTCCTGCCAGAGGCTTAGTCCCAGGTCAAAACACCAATGCTTCCAGCAAAAGTAACCATCAGATAATTTGCCTTTCAAACAATGTGTCAATGGCAAGAGGAGCAGGTTTGCGTCCCTTTGCAATGCATAAACAGCTACTGATATTTTCTGTGTTTGAGGAGGGAGAGAGCTGACTTTTAACCTTAACATATCAAGAATATTGGTCTAAACTTCATTTATTTTCATCTTTGGAGGTTCCAGCAATGCTGACTAAGTGCTAAAAGTTCAGTCTAGATATCTAACAATGCTGCCTATTTTCCCAATTGATTTTTTATGCTGCTTTTATGAGTACTGTTCAAGAAAGGGACAGAACTTGCAAGTGAAGATAACATTCTCTTGCATTTGTTCATGTACTACATTTTACTACTGATTTTCTAAACCTATGCATAAAGTTTTGTCAAGAAAAACCAGGAGAAGTATATGAAATTCTGAGGTGGTAAAAATGAAGTTGAAAAGAAACTTCATACTTGAATTTACCATGGAACAAAACAAATGCCTACATTTTAATCTGAGCTTTTATTTCTACACTAGAAAGAGGGATAGATAGCATACCTCCGCCTTTTTCCAAGGATGGGTTACTTTCAGCTCAGAGTGGGTTTGGCCTATAATTCAGGGTTCAAATATTTGCAAGCTTAGAGGCTCATGAAATCTTGATATCAGAATGCAGATCAATTCTGGGTTATCCCTCAGTTTAACAGAGATAAAAGAAGCAAAGCATGGCAGGGAAGGTTTTGCAATTTAAAAGATAAAGAAGCACTGCATGAGTTTTTTTATCTAGCCATCACTAAACCAAAGTCTCATCCGTTCAAAATGCAAATTACACCATTGGCCACATACTGGCTAATGTGAATAAATCTTCCTATTCTACCCACTTTTACAAGATCACATACTGCACCCCTGTGAGCTGCACTCCTTTATGGTCTAGCTGCACCTGAAGCCAGCAGAGTTACACGACACACTTACTCCTTGCAGTCCTGCTAAAAGAAGGAATAATTCATGCCAGGGGAGTGTGTTTGCTGAGCAGCTCCATTTCCCTGTGCATGTGTGTGCAAATCACATCTGTGTCCCCTGCGACCAGGCTCCACTGACACCTCTCTGACAACAAGGGACAACCTGCAGCTGGCAGCCTCCAAAAGTAGCAACGCTGGTGGACTCAGGCTTTAGAGGTGCCTGGACCAAGGGTTTCCAGGCAAGAACATCCTCCCCTAAACCAGGAATCAGCCCTGTGTTTTTAATTACAGTCAGTTGGCAAGGCCAGAAAATGTAGGACTCCAATGCAAAATACATGCTGCAAACTACTTTCTGGTTGCTACCTGGAATGCTCCCTCATACATGCTGTCATTTTATTTTAAAAATACATGGTTGAGTGATCATCCAGAATTTTGTCTAGCTCTTACTTTTTTTTTTTTTTTGCAGTCTTCCTTTGCACAAAACACTTTACATGCCTGTGCAGTAAACAAAAATATTTTGTCTATTTGATTAAAACACTGTGAAATATTATCACATACTCACCTTCAGTCTATTTTTTGAACTGTTCCAATGAATAACAGGAAAAAAATCTGAAAGACCTTAAAACCAAGACATTAAGAAATATGCTTATCACGACAAATCTTCACTGAAAAATTAAAGTTTTATTGAGTGAAACAATTGCTTTTACATGAGTACGTCATTATTTCAGATAGGAATGGTTATATTTTTGCCATTTGCTACCATGACATAGTTTCCTTGTCTGCAAGATTATAGTAGATTTCATCGTTCCACTCATGAAATAAACACAAACAAAAAGAAGTTCCCACACTATGACTTTTCCTCATCTAAAAAAAGACAGTTATAGAAGGCAAAGTTACAGCAGCCAAACTCCTCTCATAAAACTCATTACATTTGGTAAGCCTCAACTTGATCTGGAATTTAAAACATATTAATTTTTGGTGACAAAGCAGAAAGTAAAGCAAAATACAATTAAAACCTCCTTTTTTCATGTTTGTTGGATTGAGAATTTCACCCTACAATGTGTTCATAATTCACTGGAGCATATACACACATTCTTCACATCCTACCTGTCTTTGTGCATTATTTCTGCAATCTCTTGTAGAAGATCTATAGCTGCTTGCCCTCTCCACCCAAGCCCTATTGTGTGATCCAGCCTT
Organism: Rhabdornis inornatus; assembly: GCA_013397075.1. Taxonomy (NCBI): domain Eukaryota; kingdom Metazoa; phylum Chordata; class Aves; order Passeriformes; family Rhabdornithidae; genus Rhabdornis; species Rhabdornis inornatus. The sequence continues at coordinate 1,184,497 of VWZS01007332.1, read as the reverse complement.
TTCCTCAATTTTCTTATTTTTTTTAAATCCCTTTTTTCCCCCCACATTTTCAGCACCTACTTGTGAAACTTCATTAACTATATGTATGATTCATGCATCCTCACTGACCTGGTTTTATTATTGTGTTTAATTACTAAAGCAAACAAAAAAGTCATTAGAGATTTGCAGCTGACCCTGGAAGTGCCCCAAAAAGTTTCAGCCTCAGAATTTCATTCTTTGCTGAGAGAAAATAAGCTCTATCTAGTTTTAATGCAATAATAACATTTCCTTAGAGTCACTCAGTTTTCCTAACTTAAAGATGGGACATTGATGTAAAGAGCATCAGCATGAAAACCTCCAGGGGCTGCAAGGAATCTTCTGTGAGGCCCAGGACAGCAAGATGCTGAGGTCCCTGCTTATATCTGGTAGGACATCTGAAGGAAGAGACCCCAAGCTTTTGCCCTACTAGGCAATATGAAGAACCCAATGTAATGGGCTTACTGTCTAAACAACATCATTACTAATAATTTAATCTGAGAGCACCTCCTTATCTTGGAATGAAGAAAGAAGGACATGAAAAAGGCCACAGGCCTTAAGGAAATAAAAGATTCAGTAAAAGGTATTTAAAAGCAAAATGTATTCTTGCAATAAGAAAAGCTCTAAGTTGTAGTTTGGGATGGCTGCAGCAAGTGGGTGAGGTAGGTGCCACCACTGTGGCAGAGGGAGATGATGAGTGGCCGCTCAGTCCAGCAATGTCAGGCCATGTGCTTAATAGAGTTAAAATCCATACAGTCTATGCCAAGTTTAAATTAAATATTCTCTGGAATCTACTGTCTCCTGCACCCATGTGCACCAGACAATTTAAACAGGGATATTAGAATGCATAGGATACATACACGTTAGTGAATTTATCAGGGCACATCCATATAATATATAAACTAACAACAATTAAGTGTAACACCTCAGATGTGCTGTCAGGACCAATAAAAATGACAAAGTGACTTCCATGGCTGTAGGAGTACAGGTGTCTTATGTGGTCACATGGCTTATCAACAAATGGAACTAACTAGAATCTATTTCTAAGTGCTTCATCCCGCCTCAAAGTAAAAAAGAAGAAGCAGTAGAAAAGGTTCAGGCAAGTGCAGTGGCTGGTGGTGAGCATGGAAAGCCTGCTGCCTAAGGAGAGATCAAATAGACTAGGATGTTCAGCTTGGACAAAAGGCAGCTGAGGAGAAGTACGACAGATAAAACGATGATGTTAACATCTCCAAGGACAGATGAAGTTCTGAAGAGTGTGGAGCAAACAGTGTGTCATCATACCTCAGAACTGCTTTCCTTATTGGAATAAGTAGGGCAGATGTAACAAGTATCTCGGGGGTTTTTAAGACAAGCAGACCGCTTCAACCAAGTATAGAATTAAATTGTGGAACTCTATGCTGTGGGAATTTATAGGTGCCAAGGCTGTAAGTGGGTTAAACACAACATTTAAAGGAATCCAAAGAAGTCCATAGGCAAGGATCAGACCCATAGACACAACCTCCATCTCAAGAGATCTCCAAACTGTGGATTGCTATATACTAGGATGTCTATGAGGAGCTCCACATCATGGGCTGTTCATATACCTTTTTTATGTGCATCCACTACAGCTCTGAGGTTAGAGAGACCCAGCAAACCTCCCACCTGGCCCAGGGTCAGCATAAAGCATAGCACCGCTTTTTAAAAGTAAATAGCTTTTGAATTCAAAACCACGTAAAATCTAGCTGTCCACCTAGGATTTCCTGAGTCACACTGCTCCTTCTTCTCCTTTGAGTGAGGCAGAGGATTATCTAATATGTTGTAATTAAATCAGAAATGCAGTTACTGTTGTCAAGACATGAGTCATTTTTTCATGCACAGATCTGATTCCAGTGACACAGTTGCAAAGGCATCTTTTCAAACTCTGTAACGCTGGATTAATTTTTTTTTTCTGAGCTAAGCTGTCAGCAAAAACTGCTTAGCTGTGAGTGGCAATCAATCCAGCCTTGTCTCTCAACAAGTTAAAGAGTTTTGACATAGCGTAGTTCTCATCTAGAGGTTTGCTTATGAAAAGAAAATTCAAATGCTTTTTGAAAGCGTACTTTTAATAAAATCATCCACTTTTAGAAAGAAAAGCTCTATCCAAAGAAGTAGGCTGTTTGCCTAAGCACCTCTTGAAATTTCAGTAATATTGCCATGCATGCACTTGGGAAGATGCATTTCTTCAGTTTCACTTGACATTCTTGACATTTTTCACTCCCTAATGCAGAAAGCAGTGTCAGCCAGGACTTGCCAGGAAATATACACACTGGTGCATGGTACACCATCTCTGTGAAGTATTAGCTGTTCAGCTACTGGTTGCTTATCTCTTTTGTTACGTGAACAACAAGGATTATGAATTATTCAGCAACAGTATGAAATGGATAAATATGATACATTTCCCAGATTTCATAACAGTTAAAATAGTGGGCATAGAAGAAAGGGACTACATTATGCAGAAGAAAAAGAAAATGGGATCAGTATGAGGCAAGTATTTCCTAACAAAGAAGCCTATTAAATGGCTGAAAAGTCCCTTGTGGGAAGAGGTGGAAGCCTCATCACTTTAGATATTTAAAACCAGACTAGACAAAGCATTCATCTCCACAGTGGCAGAGGAAATGGATAAAATTACTTATTAGGCTTCTTCCTATCTATTTCTGATTTCTACAATTTAATACATTTTTTAAAATGCAAACCACATTTGTATAGCAAAAGGCAGAAAACCAAAAAAAAAGTTTTCTAGTTGTAATGTTGCCTAGCACAATGAAACTTGATTTAAAATTAAATTTATGATGCAATCCAGACTGCAAGATGACTTCTCTTTGTTTAAGGTCTAATACTGAAAGCTTTGCTACTGTCACACGTGTCTCTAAAAAGATGATTTACTGTCCCCAGACGGGGGATTTATTCTTTGTGCCAGAGCTCTTCGTGAACTGTGATGGTTCAACTTTGACAGAGATGGCAGATGCAAAAAGAAGAATGGTGCTTTACAGAAAAGCAGTGGAATATGGGGTCTGTGCCTAAGGTCTGGCAGACTTATCAACTCCCTTAGGAATCTCCAGCACTAAATATTTACTGATGCCACTCAAAGGATAACATCTAGTCTGCTAGTATGAAGGTAAAAAGACTCTCAGATTCTTTCTATCACTTTGAATATCTTAAAATTATTTCAAAATTCTCAGTTCATCTTCCCCACATTTTTTTTCCTCTCTTTTTTTTTTTTTTAATCCTTGAAGGCACTACTCTATTTAAAATAAAGTATACTGTCTTGCTTCGTAGAAATAAACATGAAGAAATGAAAAAAACCCAACCATGAGAAACCTTAGGATAGTCAAAATGTTTAAGAGTGTAACACTGTGGATCTTTCACTCCACCCATCATCCATGCAGGAAGATGAAATCATGACGTAGAACTCCTGCACAAGAAATCAAGATGCACAGCTGAAGTGAACTGTCCCAGAGGTAATGCAGAGGTGGGTGTTGAGCCATGGTGGCCCTCAGGCTTGGGACAGCCTCTCAGTAATTTTGAACAGCCAAGACAAGGCAGGATATAGCCACGTTTTCCTTGCTTTGACATCAAAACTGTTTTAACAACATGCTGCTGTTTACCAGCTGCACCCTGTTCGGTCTCACGTCCTGGTTGCAATTTGCCATATTTTCAGTATTAGCCTTGCTGTGCTGGACTGGGCTGCAAACTCAGTGTAGTAGAAAAGATTGCTTCATTTCAAAATACTGTTTACCTACAGTTTCATGTAGACTTGTTTCATGAGAGGGGGTAGAAAAGTAAGAGGAATAGTGAGTTGAATCTACCACTAGAACTGGTTAAAATCAAGAAAAACAATGCCCCTGTACCCAATAACAAGGAACTCCCTCAAAAACATAATCCACCTTCCTGTGAATCTCCTCAGTTATTCCTCCTCAGGCTGAAGTGTAGCCACTTAGGTGGAAAGCTGTGTTTTCCTGTTCTATGCTTGTCTATCTGGCTATGTGATGCTGGACTCCACAGAACCAGAGAATTCTCTGAGTTGGAAGGGACCTTCTAGGACCCAACTTCTAAGTGAATGGTCCATACAGGGATCGAAGCTATGGCCTTGGCATTATCAGCATCATGCACTGACCACTTATCTGTATCTTCAGGTAATCAAGTCTGTCCGGAAAAGTCTATTCTTGGGTACACCATAAAATACTGGCAACCCTGAAGTTTGCCAATAATATTATCAGGACAAGAGTTTGCCTATTTTAAGTGTTTTATATTAGCATAAATACTTTTGTGGGCCTATAATCAATATAACAGGGCCTACCAAAGCTCACAATGCAGCTAAATCAAAGACATCAGCCCTTCCTTTGGCCAGTCCTATAGCTTTAAATAGTTAACATAACAGTGGGAGTGTGCCAAATCTAAGGATCTGTTTAAATTAGAATGATGTTCAATACTTTGCCATTTGGAAAGTAAATGTACTCAACTGTAATAACAGTAATAACAGTAGCGAATTAATTTAATTACCAAATAAATTTTAAACCCCAGAAGGGTCAGTATGAAAAACATTAAACTGTTTGCAGCAGCTCTACCCCAAAGTATTTATTCAAAATACAGCCCCTTTGTCCCAGGTATAGACAAAACCCCCTCTCTGCTTTGCTCAGCTTCCCAGTCAGCCCAGCCCCAGCCCCACGTCCTATGTAAGTCCCCACAGTCTCTGTTAACCCACACTCTGTTAATTGCCCTTTGGGCTCTGAGCTCAAGCCACACCTACAGAGCTTCATCCCTCACCGAGTCCTGCTCACAGGATGGTCCAGCTCAGCACACCCTTCCTAAGCTGTGCCCAGCAGCTGCTCCTGCATCATCCTGCCCCAGCCCCCAGGGGATACCACGATATCACACTGTAAATGAGCAGCTGGTGAGGATACAGTCTGCATCCATAGGATAAGCAGGAATTAAAAACAAAACAAAAAAATCTCATTTGGACTAAATTAATCCTGTAGTAATGAATTTCTAGCACTTTGTACTTGGTTGAGTCATGTCTGGGCATAGCAGGAATAAATCCCACTGGAAGGGAATTGCCTTGGTTTTCAGGCAGTATTTTACAACCCCAGGAGCCATTACTTTCCAAGGAGAGAAAAACAGTCAGAGAAAAGGAAGGAAAAGCAGGCAGACAAGCATGCAAGTCCTGATTTTAGCCCCATTTACATTGATTTCAGCACAGTTATTCCACTGCAGAGGACACAAGAGTTTTCAGTTCAAAGTCTAAAGGATGGTAGAGAATAAAAATAAGGAAAGAGTAATATCTTAAGTTCTTCTAGTCTCAGTCACACAGCAAAAATTCTTCTCCACAAATAATTAAGATTTATCTCCCAGCAATTCTCAATGGCCATATTGTGAGTCATATAGATATTTTATGACCCCAAAGCTGCAATAGCGTGCTCTGGCTGTGTGGCAGCATAGCTGTACAATCAATATGCTTTTGCACACTTGCATCTTTGAGTGGGTTTGTACTGCAGACCAGCCTGAAATAAGAGCATAAATTTAATGGGCTGGCAGTCTGAAAAGTAAAGAAGTCTAACAATAGGTGTACTAATTTGTACTGTGACGTGTAACTGATACCACTGTAATTTTGCTCCAGTGATTTTGCTACACTGCTACAGTGTAAGTAGGCTCTGTTTTAAAACTGAGTACAAAATACCTGGTGCTGGAGTTAAGATCATCAGCTGAAAATCAAAAGGAAGACAACAGGTAGCACTGTAGAGCATGTTGTGCAGAAGTAATTCATATATATATCACACATTTGCAAAACCTATATACTCCATTAGTCAGCCCTTTATTAGAGACACTATATTCAGACAAATTGAACAAATCCTAAAACATATAAACCCCTAACACTACAAATACATCTTTCCAAAATTATGAAGTTTTATAAAACCACATAGGTTTCTGTTTTTCTTTCTTTTTGACATGATTGTTGCTGGATACCTAAAATTTATGAGTTCATAGATGAGTCAAACCTTGACTGCAGATGATTCCTCTTCTAACTACATGTGCTTTACCACAAACATTAAAAACAATTACTTAGGAATAGTATTTTCTAGGAATTCTGAAAATATTTTAGGTATAATTATTGTCATTACAGAAAAGTCTGAAACATTTCCTTTAATCATTCAACACAAAGCTCCATAACTCCATACACTTGAAAACTATAATTTCGCTGTAAGTTTTCTTCTTACATATGTGTCTGTATGTACATACACACATATATATGCACTATTATAAAATGAGTGTCAAGAAAAGCAGGACCTTTACATTTCCACACTTTCTCTGTTTGCAATAGCAATAAAACTTCAGATTACCACCTGTGTTATCTCCAAAAATTGAACCATCTTAACTTCGAATCCTCTTGACAGGCTCTGCTTTTCCCACTGTCATTTTTTCATTCTTACCAAAGTCTGTTTGCTCTAAGAATATATTGTTAGGCCATACATTCAATTTCCATGCAACAAACCCTTCTCCCTTTTATACTGCCCTGAAATGACTAAATCTTGTGCCAGACCCAAAAATCAGGCTTGCACTGCCCAACTCCACCCTGCTGTGCACAAGAAAACCAGTTTGCAGCTGTGGTGTTGCTAGACCTAGTTATACACGTGAACATTAAATATTACTTATTTTTGTGTTCTTCCAGTAGCTCAAAAAGCAACCTAAACCATGCAACATACAAGCAAGCCTTACAGGGCCTGGTTCTATTTATGGAATGGTAAAGTATCAGTAATTCCTCTGAGCTCCACTAATGGAGACATGCTAATTGCCACATCTAGATTGCCATCAACTCACAAACGGTGACGGGGAGTTCAGAGTATTAAACATTTTGAAGGACTATGCCTTAAACAGAAACCTTCCCAAAGTCACATTATCTCCTTACAATGCTCATTTTGTGAACTCAGAACAAAACAAACAAACAAACAAACAAACAAACAAAACCCCAAACCCAAAAAAACAACCAAACAAAACCCCAGTTAATAATTTCAGATTTTTTTTTCTCGAATTTGTATTAGTGATTGAAGATCTGTTTCCTAATGGTTGGGAATAAAAGTCTGTCTTGAGAGCTGAAGTCACAAAACCCAAATTCTCCAGCACAGCTACGGCAGAGTACATATGCATGAGATTGGTCATCCATTAGGAAGGACTGGGGGCTTGGAAATGTCACTAGTGGTGGTGGAAATGCTGGGAGGGAGGGTAAGCATAAGAGAACACAGCTAAAGAAATCTGCAGAGCACTTAACCCTCAAAGGGAAGCCTGAGGTGTGTACACTGAAATAAGTGCACCTGGAGAACAGCAAACATGTGGCTGGGTCCCCAGAAGTACTCATTAGCAGGAATATTTCACAGTGAGCTGCAACTGTATGACAAGAAAAAAATGGGCTTCTCTTTGGGGAAAGTGTTCTGGAGACAAGTTTTTAGCATTCAAAAAAAAATGTTGGCCTCCCACAAGTATTTTTGCTACAAGAAGAACTTAAAAAACTGGTAGTTTGTTTTATTCTGCTTATAATATTAACTAAGAGAGTGATTTAATTTGCTATAAATGATGATGGATTATAAATAACAGATATTTCAGAACATGAGATGCTATGGGTGAAGAGATGCAGTACTTGCATCTGGAAGGTGCCTGCTACAGTAATTTCTTGGGTGAATCCTACAGGCTGAACTGACTTGATCAAGCCTATACAAAGCAAAGTCTTACTCATTTGAACAGTGGCAGCAGCAGCAGCAGGCACCAAGTTTAGCAATTTTGCTTTATCCCTTTCTAAAATTCAGCCCTTCAAAATCAAAATGTAGTTTTTATTTTTAATTCTTAGCTCATAAAAAGCTCAGGGTGAGGGGGTTCAAATTCAGTTGGAAAAAAAGGGACCATGTAACTAGGGCCACTGCTTCCATTTAGTGGGTTGGACAATAAGAATAAATAAGAATACAAAGAATACAAAAACAGGATAAATCAACTATGCTACACATCCGGTAGTACACCTTATTTTACTGTATTTGTTATCAAGATGACATGCAGTCTAGAACTTCATGGCAAACACACTGGCAAAAGCCATATATCATGAGAATAACAAGGCTCGAAGGAACAAGGCTTACAAAGACAACCCCAAGGGTGACTTTCTTGGATACCAGTAAATAAATCCCTAAAGGCAAGGAGCTAAAGTACAGCAACCCTAGCAACCACACTAGCACCCGAATCGAGGTCTGGAAGAGCAAAGATGTGCAGTTCCACACTGTCCAGTTGTGGGACACAGTTGCAACAGAGTCAAAACTTGTAGGCCTGTAAAATTCCACCATGGGGGTTGAGTTCAGAGTCTGGGGACTTTCTCTTTGTACTTCCATGATTGTTATAACCAGGCAATTGGAAGAGGTGTGAGAAGGGCTAACCAGAGACGCCAGCCTTTTGGGAGTCAGCAGCAGTTCTGTTGGGTTGTCTGGTAGGCACTTCTTTCCCTTTCCTCCACAAGCTAAATTCAGAAGGATGTTGTTGTCATCAGGAAGACTACTAACCTCATCGTCTGGCAGGCACGTTTCAAACCTGCAAAACGGGCATACTATGACTCCTTGTGGGGAATCACCGAAGTCTATGATCTTGCAAAGGCATTTGGCACACACTCTGTGACAACACTCCAGCACTTTTGGTTTTCTCTGTCGCAGGTTGTAGCGGTTGTAACAGATCTTGCACTCAAGCTCATCTGAGCTCTGGGTCTCCACGGACTCCTCTGGTAGTTGAGTGGTCATTTCTTCAGATGGTTTTTAGACTTGTGGAAAGAGAAGTCAAGGGATGAAGGGGTCACTCAGTCTTATTTTAGAACATTTTCCTATCACCCATCTCAAACAGAACAAGAGGAGATGACATCATTGAAAGGCATCAGTAGGCATCATCCATTTTCAGCTTCTGCTAGGGGTTGTGCACTGCATGTCCTTTACTCTGAGCCAGGCATCCATCTGGAAAAGCCAAAGTGGAATTTTTGTTGAAAGCAAAGACAAAAACAGGAAAGAAAAGGGGATGGGGAAAAGAAAAGGGAAAGGGAGACAGGAAAATGGAGAGGGAAAGCTTTAGCAAGTGAAAAACACAAGTCCTTACTTTATAAGCTCAGCTTCCTTTGCTAAAACTACTCTAAGGTAGCTTTTTTCTGTGGCATACAAAGCTTATATAACAGTCATGTGATGAAACTTATCATCATGCTGTATGTATTTATTTTAGAGTTGAAGCTCCGAGTGGCTTAGCCCATGAAGTTCTCAGCAGAAGCTGCAATCTAATCACTGATCTATGACCATTTATTTAAACTCTGGTTTCCCAAGGAAATGAGACTTGACACTTGGAGCTTTTGGTCTTTCCTGGTAACTTGTGAACCTGCTGCCCAATTCAGACAAATCAGCAGAGGGGCTGCAGTACTGAAGATAATTAAGTTGCTAAAAAGAAATGAACTCTGGCGTTTGGGTGGAAGAGAGAGATTTATAATAAGTACCATTTATCCTGGAGGGCAATGGGTGGTCAGCACACCCCAGTCTCTGCTCTGCATGAGCAGCATGTCGACCTGCAGCTCAGCCAGAGAGGAGGGCAACCCAGGGGGAAGCGGGTGATACTCTGGGCAAATAAAAAAGTTTGGGGGAGTGGAATGGGTATGAATAAGGTCCAGGGTTATTGAAAAGAGTTATGTGGGGACCTAAGTAAAATTTGGATTAGGCTTTGTCAATTTTTCTGTTTGTGGAGCAGCACATTTCCTCTTCTCTGCCCAGCTGCTGGACATCCGATTATAAAAATCAGTGCTCTTTAGCTTGCAACAAATGTCTCCTTAAATGTGTGGCTGCTGGGGTAAAGGCTAATGTGTCTTCCAAGGGCATTCACCAGATGTTCTGGTTTTCAAGGGTGTCACAGCTGTGGCAGCTATTTCACACCTCAGCTAAGGAGAAGTCTGTGGCACATTTGCCCTGCTGTATTGTCACTGTGCAGTGGTTTTGCCACCAGACACATCTGCCTCACTTAAACAAATGTCTTGTCATATTTTGTAACACGACTTCAGGAAACTGCATGTACTATAAACAAAGCATTAACCAGGAGTATATGCTCTGGGGATCAATAATCACCAGCATTTACAAAACCAGCTCTTATCTGCTAGAAGATAAAAAATTTCTTCCAGATTCAGGCACATGCTTGCTCACAGAAATGAGGGCAGAACTGCATTTTGCAGGTTTTCAAACTCATCCCTTCATTGCTAGAGTAACAAGGAATTGGCCACAGTCAAATGATGGGCAAAGTCAGCACTTCTGTCCAGCTGCCTCTAGCATTATCAGTAAGTATCAGGCACACTGATTACGAAAAAGTGGCCTATTTCAAGAAACTTATTTCTTGATAGTTTGTTTTAGTAAATATGTTATTTCTTTTCCTTTCAATTGGGAAGTTATTACTCACTCCTAGCATTCAGAGTTTTGTTCTTTTTTTTTGAGAACAAGGCAGGAAGCAACTCTTCTAAGCAATGTGCTCCTTCTGCTAATACATTTTACCTGCCAACCATCAGTGAAGTCTCTTTCATGGGCTTCTTGTTGTTACAGTGCTTTAAGTATTTTCCATTTCTGCATATCCAGCAGAAGATAGAGAAATATGAGAGAGGTGTATATATAACTTCTACAAGCAACATAGTTTGCAAAACTCACCTCCAGGATTTTAAAACAAAGATGCAAACATCAGACAATGCAGTAACAAAAAAAAACCTTGACAACATGGTGAAAAAAACACACACATATTTCTCTAAGAATTGTTACAGACGTGGCTCCATTCCCATTCAATTGCTTCAGTAACTCCTTTCCTGCCTCTTCCAATTTATGTCCTTAGTGCTCTAAAGGTTTTCATCTCTGCCTTACTGTTGTTTTTATTATTTGTACTGTGGATATATCTGTGGCATGTTGCATCAGGCAAAGCAAATGCAAGACCATCCACAATTTTCAAAGTGTACAAGCTAGACATCTTCTAAGACATAAAAAGGACATCTTTTACAGAGCTTACAATTTATCCTTTATCCTTCGTTACACTTTGTGCTTCCTTATTAATTTCTACTACTCCTTTTATTTCATTCCAAATACCATCTTCTAGATGCCTTTTAGGTTAATATAAATGTCACGAGATGCTAACTTTCCAAAGGATGAACAAACTACAAAATGGACCAAAAAAAGTGAAATGCCAGCCTACAGGAAGGCAAGGAACTGCTGTAAAATTAAGAAGCCAAACAAAAAAGTGATGGTTTTGGACTTTCACATCTTGGGGATCATCTACCTTCTGTATCTGAGGTGAATTAGGATTACTAACAAGATACTGTTAATAATCTGCTGGCAGATGTTGTCCTACAACATAAAACTAGATTCTTGATTAACCAAAAATCTTCTAAAATATGTGTCTGCTTCTCATGGAAAATTATGACCTATCTCTGAAAACTTCCCACTTGAAAAATCTTGATATTTTAGTGTTTATCCTTCTAATTAATATTTCCAGGCTTTTTACAAAATCCAACCTACTTTCCAACCACTTCTATTCAGATATGGATCACCTCTCCCTGAATCAGTTTTCAAACTGAATGTGTTTTCCTGATTTTACCACCTTTGAGTGCCAAAATTTGACATTAATACAAGGAATAACAAGTCTCTTGGACTAGCAATGTCCTAATTGCTAAACGGGGATTATTAGCTCAATTTCCAGAGCACAGTGATCCTCCTATTGTAGTTTGTGTCATGAGCTATTCCACAATTTTTTTCAAACCCTTTTTTTAATCTAATGGACTGTACAAGAAAGAGCAACTTTCATCGTCTTTCTCACTTCACAGTCTCTAAAAAAAATGTCCATCTGTAATAAAGCATTATTGTTTTTTCTTCAGCTAACTTTAGATGTTGGATTTCTCCTTACGTGTTTTAATGTGAATACTGCTTATTACTATTTGTTATTTATACATATTTTCCTTTGAAAATGAAAATTTAGTTATTAAAATTAATAGTTCCTATTAATGCCTTTCATGCAGTTTTTACTCTCTTAGCTCTATGGTGGTTTTAGATGCTTCCTCTCTCTTTTTTGCTTTCCTAATTTGTTATGGAAATTTTTCCTTCTCAATATCCACTTTCCTGCTCTTTTTTTCTCTCTCCTGGGAACTGCCACCTTTTTGGGTTTAATTAATGCTGCCCTGCTATTATATACACCACATACAGTAAAAAGTTCTCTGATCGGGGGTCATATTAAAAATATATGGAAACTGAGGCTTTTAAAGAAATTTGGCTTCAAATTATTCCTCTTTATTGAGAAAATGAAGCATTTCTTGAGAAATATGGCCAGCTACTCCTTCAAGCAAATTCTGCTCTATATCAAAGATTTTCTATCTGGTCTTTTGCATGCTTTCCAGATGAGTATTTACTGGAAGCAGACAGGATAAGGAATTAAAGAAAGGAAGAGGTTAACTACTGCCCCTCTGAATCCTGCTCCCTCAGCAAAAATGTCACAATTCACATACTGCTACTTGTTGAGTGTTAAAAGCAATATTATGCAGGAGAAAAAAAGAGATCTTGTCTATATGTTCATGTTTTATCCTCCTCTTTGAGACACTTTTTAAAATGATGCCATAAGATGGTATGTCCCTATTATGTGCTCTAGTAATATTTGGGCTATTTTAAATATTGAGCTGCAAACTTCATGTTGTTTCTGACCTTGAAATCCAGGGGCAGTCATGATGAATCTAACCTCTTTCACAAGTACGAAACTTGCAGTGACTGGAAGATCAAAGTGAAGTTCCATGTCTAATTTTAAAGCACTGTATTTTTATTAATTCTGGTATTTGCCATGATTTTAAACTGCTACTTACTTACAGTTTTTCGCCTGAACCTAGACTTGTCTCACCTGCTTGTTTGATACCAAGAGACACAAGTTATAACTAGGAAAATTTCAATTACAGATTAGAAAAAAAAGTATTACACAAGGTATTCAAACACTGAACATGTATCAAGATAAATGTAAATGAAATCTACAACCTTACAGATATCCTTGACTGGATCCAACTCTGGTTCCTCTCCTCTACCTTGGAACTGTTGGAACTGAGCCCTGCAAGGGAATTGGATTTTCCTGGAGATCCTTTCTAAAACAAACTATTCTGTGATTCAATGCTTTGCTTTCTCGATCTCATTCTGTGTGATGTTTGAAAAGCTTTATCTCCTACTGAATAAAGATTCAGGCTGACAATTGTTTACGTAAACAGCTCTTCTAGATAACAATTCTTTCATTTAACATATGAATTAATTTTTACAAAACCTAGAGTCCTTCTGCTCTCCTGCTTCCACAGAATCTATCTGATGGGATGAACACAATGCAATTGCAGAACATTTCATTCTTGTGAGTATTATGTAGCACACAGAAGCTTTCTGAACAAAATATAAACTACTAGACACATCCAATGATGACAGCATCCACTGCAATTTATTCAAGAACAAGCACATCTGTTATCCTATGACAAGCACTTGCCTTTTGTAAGAGGCAAAGCACTGTAGGAGTGAATCCATCATTCCTCTTGCTGCTCGAGCTCTGACTCCCTCTCTTTCCATCCCAGTGCCACCTGTCCTGTACCTTATGAACTTCTCTACTTGAAACTTTTATTAAAAAGGGAGAAAAGCTGAAGACAGAGAGGCATCTTCTGGATGGTAGAGGACACAAGCAGTCCCTATAGTCTCCATGTGACTGTTGGAAGGCAGACCAGGGGGAATAACCTCTCTTGAGGGCTAGAGGAGGTGACCCACAGGACCAGACTGAATCAATAAAAGCAAGCTCTTATGTATGACCCCACACATGGCCAGAGTGCAGTGGATGATCAGCCCAAACAGGCCACTGGCCAGTGACTGGTTTTGTACTAATCACTGCTCTGGAGCTGCAGACTTTCTTCCCAGGCATGGAAAGAAAGGTGAATGGGCTGTGCAACATGTTATGGCCCTTCTTTGCACTCATCTTTCAAACACTGTGTAGACAAAGTGTTCTTATGAGAGGCCTGAAGCAATTACTTGTAGATGAAACTCTCAATATCGGAGGTCAGTCATGCTGACAGGGCAAAGTAGATAGGAAACTTGTGCCTCTCTTCCCTAATGGAAGATCATCTTTGCCCAGTTCATCAAACCAAAGTTTATCATTCATCTCTCACACCTATTTTTTTTTTTTCTGTTAAGGAATTTGCCAATATTTCATATATAACCTAACATGAATACATAAGCTCAGCAACTTCCATAAGATATCATCCATGGACCTACTCAACATGTGATATTTTCAAAGGTTTTAAAAGTTTCCTTTAAATACGAGCTGAGCATATTTAGGAAAGAAGAGAAGGAAAAAAAATAGATAAATAAATAAATACAGAGGAACTTACTTTCCACGAAAAAGAACTTCTTGCAAAGGTTCACTTGCAGGGAGCACACAAATTGCCTTTTCTTCTCCACATGGGCAAAAACTGGTAGAAAGGAGGGAAACAAAATTAGTAGAGCAGGAATACAGCTGGGAGACTTTTCTCTATTTTCTCTGAAAGAGAGGAAGGAGTCAAACTTCTCTAGTTCTGATAGAAATAGCCATATGTTGAGATTTCTCTTTAGAGAAATATATTGGGTAAATCTCATTTACTAAAATTATTTCTGTAACATAATCCAGTTATCTTTACAGATCTGTTGTTGATTTTAATCCTCTTTCAATATTATGTGCTAAACACTCCGAAGTGCTATCTCTTCTAGCAACCACATATTCACAAATGTTAGCGATTCACTAAAAAAACCCGACCTAAACAGAGCATCAGAAGAGATAAACTGTGCTCTGAAAGAAGAGTTGTAAAAACATATTGAAATACTTCCCTTCACAAATGTCACAGAAGCTCTTTGATAATTTCTACTTTTCCAAATACAGTGCAGTCTCTTTTCCAGCACAAACCAGAAAGCAACCATCTCCTGTGGGCCACTGCATTCATGTTGGAGGAGCTTTGCTGCATTCTGACTCAGCAGGAAATGACCATCACACTAGATTTTTCCAGCTCATCCTAAGCACAATGCAAAAAAACCCACCCCAAACTTCTTTACTAATCTGACATTTGAATAGACAACGTTCAAAGTGCCAGCAGCTATCACATGTTCAAAGTGTTTCATGCCACATTTCTGCTAACAGTGGATGGGTTTTAACAATGGGCATTTCCCTGTCAACTCCAATCAATGCCAGACTTTGCACAGGAGTTACAGAATGTGATGTACTGATCCATGCTTGGCTTATGGTCAGCTGTGTAAACTGCTATGAAAAATGCCTCCATTCTTTTCACAAAAACTTAGTTTTCAATGGCATCAGTAATGAGGTTGTTCCTCCAATAACTATACATGAAAGAGAAACCCCACAACACATACAGCAAAAAGTTGTGTATTATTGAGTGCTGAGACTAATATAAAAGAGAAGCATTCCTATCAGAAGTTAATGTTAAAATATTTAGAGTCTTCGCTTGATCTCTCTTAATCCTCTATAATAATGTCACAAAAATACAAAACACAAAAAATTATAATTTTTCATATTTGAAGTGGAATTCATGGGTCTCTAATTATTTAGTATGAGACATCATGTAATGTTAATGTGCCATCTCATACTAAATAAAAACCCCAAACAGTCTTTATTATTATTATTATTATTATTGGTCTTTATTATTATTATTATTATTATTATTATTATTATTATTATTCCTCCTCCCCATCATGTTAAGTAAGCAGGGTGATTTTGATGTAACAGGGTTCACTTAATTCAGTGCTCGACACAGGCTCTTAGGGTACTTTTTACATCCTTTGCCTGTACATATTGAATATCGTCAGACTCCATTTCCTATTAACAATATAACTTGCAATACTTTTTTGTATTTCAATAATTCACATTATGTGTCAGGTAGTAGTGGAAAATGGTATGAATTCAGAGTAAATCCCTTATCAAAACCCTACTATTCTGAATTACTTACTTTCTAGCTACAGGCTACTGCAGTATTGATATGAATCCAACAACAGTGGTATAGAAAAAAATGTTTTATTATTTAGTCTTGTAGGCAAAAACAAAACCTCTTCCAATATTTCTTAAGAAGAAATTTTCCCTCATATAGAATTCATGAGCTATTTATATAGTAAGATGCTAAGTGACTACTCAATGCGACATACGGTTGTGGGTTGCTTTGTAGCTGTTTAAGAATAAAACTAATAAAGGACAAAGGATTGGAGCTTTTATTAGCAGTCTTGATTTAAACGAGCTTAACTAGATTAAATTGATAAGTAAAAAGAGATAGCTTGAAATTTGTATCTAAAATGGTAACATTTAATTTTGGAGATATGCTAGTTACACAGAATTAATTCCTTTAAAATTATTTTTAATTCTTTCATAACCTGTTTGCTTGGGCTGTTTAGGCATTTTCTCTTGCAGTTTTCTCACTGTCAATGGCTTTTCCTTTATGACTCTAAAACCAGTAAGCAATCTACTCCAGCTGATATATATTTCACAATAGCGCTCATGACCTTACTACTATTTCAGGGAAAGGTTAGACATTCTCCTCTTTGGTAGTGGGGGTGGTTTTTGGTAGCTTTATCAAATAAGATAGAGTTCTGCTTCTCTGCTTTAGTGCTTGTGCCCTTTAGGAGCTCTTCTGAGAGTTGAATAGACTGTAGCACATAGGTTCTAGAATATGACTTGAAAAGATACAAAATTATAAATAAATAAAAAGCTTCCCAGTATTTCTTAATATAGGCATAAATATTTAATCATATGGCCTACAGATATGTCTAGCATTTATCCTTATATTAGACACTATTAAAAGCCAATACGATTTTGTATTAGGTTTCAGAACACATGCAGAGAGCACCATAGAATTTTACATCCTTGCTCTGTTTGCTACTGTATGCTTGAATGTAAGTAACTAAAATAAGTCCAGAAATACTGACTTATAGTCAGTAGAAGAAAATAACTTCTGCTTTTAAAATAAAAATTACTTCTAATAGAAGATACTAAATGACATACTCAAAATGTAACATCCCCAAAATATAACAGAATTCTCTCTCTTTGGACGTATTTTCTATGTAATATAATTTGGGAGAGACCAGGTGAGACAAAATGACAGAAAATTTATCTTGATTACATCATTCAGTGAGAAATTCCTCTCCTCACAGGGGAATCATTTTAATGCATTACAATAAGTTCCAATTAACTTTCAAAATGAGATTTAATAGAAAATAAGTGTGGCATTAGCTTTGTCCTAATGGACCTGAAAACAATCCCAGAATAGGCAAGAAAAGAAGCTGTACTTCTTGCTTTTTCTCTTGTCATTAAGAAAAATCCACCTAATGCAAGTATGTTTAACTTAGTATATTCTGTTTCAGACATTTTTGAGGATATGGCTATATACAAAGATTTTACTATATTGCTTATTTTATGTTGATAGTGCAAACAGGAAATAAAATGGTGGACATTATACAGGCAGTACTGATACTGGATTTTATGTATTCTTTACATAAATTTGCCAACAAGGTTTTCTGCTTTAACTACTGCTCGGAATTTGCATCTTATCCTGCACAGAAAGGAAACGGTAAAAAACAACTGAAAATTCTACATCAAAAAACAACTTTGAAAATTCGGTAAAAAACAACTTTGAAAATTCTACATCAAAATAATCCAAATCCAATACAGATTTCCACTTATAAACATGTTCAGACCTGGTCTTCTATCATCATGTCGTTTTTGAAACACTGGCAACTAAAGTCTGATCCTGCTGATGCTGCAAATAGTCCCAATAGCTTGAAAAGTGAGGGGTCTGAGGAAACAACACTCTAACCTGGGTTCAGTAAAGTGTAATTTTAGTGTTTCATTTAGTTCCCCTAAAGCACGCACCTAAAAACAGTTATTTCTGGGATAAAGATGATTCTTATTTTAGCAATACAGCAAAGTTGGCATATAACCCCTTCTAAACTGACATTATTATATCTATTATTATTATAACATCATTATCATCACTAGAATTTCAATGTAACTAAGAATTTTTTTTTTTTTAAATCTTATAGATGTATTTAAAAAAGAGCAAACACAAAACCCTCAGATGCTATAAAAATATGGTATTAGTAGATGTGGTTGACCTGCAGTAAAGTTGTATGTCTTCAACTGTATCCATGGGAAACGAACAATCCTAACAGACAAGTGTCAGTGAGGGAATGTTAACTTTGACAGCAACATGTACTGCCCTCTTACCAAAGGTTTGTAGAAAAATTCCATCTGGCCTGATTTATACAGAATATACAAAGAACAGTTACTGCATACATCCCCACCACTCTTGATGCAGGTACGTGAAATAAAATTGCAGGCATTGAAAAAGCAGATATAAGGAGTGAAATTAATTTGTGTCAAATGATATGCAGAACTTTTATTCTATTCCTTTAAGGAATACAGGAATCATATGAAAAAAGAGCAGCTTTAAGTATTAGTCTGGAAATATCTTTGCAGCTATTGGGGATGATCTGGGACTGCCAGGGCTCTATAAATTGCTACACCACCAATGTTAGAATCACTGGAGTGTTCTGCTGATGAGACTTGATTAACTCAGATTAATGCTTATAAAGCAATTAAACTTCAGGGGGACTGATAGGAATTGCTCAGCTTTAAAATGTTATTTAGCAGTGAAATGTGGTATATTTTTTTTACCCACTCTGAACTGTCAGTGAAAGAGTTGAAGTGCTACTAGATAGAATATTTCAAGCAAAGGGCAGAATCGTTGTGGGCTGAGAGTCTATGTATGGTGCCCTTTGGAATGGATAAGAGGAGCAGAAAGAAGCTGCAATTTATTCATAGGATATATTAGAATCCAGTTAAGAATGCAGTGTATCTCCCTCCCATGTGTTTGTGATAGAAATATACTGCCACAGCAGCAGATAATCCAATCAGGTCTAAATTGAATCAATATGAACCTGCAAAAATTCGGAAAATCTGCACTTAGGAAATGTGTGATCAATATGAACCTGTAAAAAATTGGAAAATCTGCACTTAGGAAATGTGTTTCAGCAAGAGCCATATAATTCTATTCTAGGACAAGGCCTGGCCTTTACAAATTTTCCAACATTCAAAAGAGTTACACTGGTTAAGTCTCACTCAATGAAGGGTATTAAACTGTCTTTTCTTTGAGCAGAGCTACAGCATTTTGACGCCATTTGCAACCACAGCGGTTGAAAGGTTAAACGAAATGAGCATGTTTGAAGTCTGCGTGTCAGGCATATTCAAAATACAAAATGCATGAGAGGAAAGCATTGTTTCAGACATTTTGGAAGTAATCAAGGCATATTCAGAAACACAGCTTGTATATTAAACTAATTAGAAAAGAAACCTCCAACCAACACACAAACCGGAGAGAAAGTACATAATATGAAATGCTAAAGGTTTAAAAAGCAATACAGTCCACAGAGAGCCATTACACTTCCCTAGTAACCTATAAATCTAGTTTAGTGTAAATTAATAACTGAGACCAGGTATTGGTATTTTCTTAACCGGTAATAATCAATGGGGATTTTAGTTTTAAGGGTTTTGCAACTTGTACTACGAGACTAGAAAAAAAGAACACTAACAGGTTATGAATTTCACTTGTAATAAAAATCCCAACATCAGCACAGCAGCTCTTCAGGAAGTATTCCTAAGGATATCAGGTTTTCTATACAATATCACAAATGAGCAGCTTGGCTAAGGCTTATGGACTAAAGTAGGAAATTAAAAACATTTCTTGCCTTTCCACTAAGTAAGAAAAGTTTTTTTTTGATAGAACAGAAACATAACCAGGAACATTTTAAAATACCAGAAGCTTTAAATGACAGCTTTCTTTATTTTAAATAACAAATCTCCACTCCTATGCTTTCACTTAAGCAAGTGAACACAAGGCCTCTGAATGTTCCACTCCGTAAGTCTCTTTTCCAAAAAGTGATACTAGAAAGATATGCTAGGAAGTGAACGAATTAACTAGACATTAGGGGATAAAACATATTTCACTGCTTTTCTTTTCCGGTGTGCTGAATGCATATAATCTGCAAAGACTGAAGATCTAGGAAAAAAATCCTATATAGATGTATTCTCTATTCAAAAGCTAAGAAGCATTAGCCTTTATTTATGCTATTACTTTGTCATAGAAAGCTCCATGTTTGAAGCACCAGGATAGCACACTGCTGTTTGTTAGCCTACTAAACCAAAGTTTATGAAAGTTAACAACCATTGCACTAATAATCAATGCAAAAGGCAGCATCCACTATGAATCTGACTTTTTCACATCTCTGCAAACACCAGCCACATAATTTCCAGCAAGTTAAAATATACCTTTTCCCTTGGGCTTGGTTTCTTGACAGAAAGAACCCTCCGTGAAATTGATTAAAATCCAATTCTGCTCCAGAGTCATATGATTGCAATATTACTTAAGCGCTTCTGAGCTCATATTTGTCCTTCTCTGCTTCTGGAGGACTATTTCAGAAAGTGCACCCAAAGAAAGTGCACCCTGAGGGGCATTTCTCAGTAACTGTGGTGGATATATTTTGCAACAGTTAGTACATCTTCATTTTAAACTGCAGCACAGTGTTGATATAACTGAGCCAGATTCATACTGGAACCAACCTAGCTATAATAACAAGTAGCTCTGGATGAGTTAAGCTAATCTGGCTTGTAGGAGAATCAGCCAACCTTATGTACCATTTCCCACTCTATCATCCTGTGCTAATATGCTGAGCTTTGTCTACAACCTGTGCCAACATATCTTGCCTATCTGTAAGCCATCACAGTAGAGTGTTAAGCTACAGAAGACTGCACTTTGAAATGTGATAGGAGATACCCTAAAACGCAGCAAAAGTTGTACCTTTCATTCTCAGATATGTCTGTTTGAACTAGATATCTGAGGATTAGTAACCATGGAAAATGGAGACTTTCATCTCCACTTACCAAAAAGTTTATGCAAATGTTGCTATTCACACAATGTCTGTCAGTGCTCTTCCATACAGATGCCTTCCAAAGTTTTTTCCTGACCATAAACACCTTGCATGTTTGAAGTGACAAGACTTGCAGTGGAAGGCTTGAGAAACTTGAATTTTCATTATTTTTCTCCCGAGACACTCCTGTTTCTGAGTGGGCTTCACAGAACACTGCTATATGGACAGATAAAAAGACAGAGGTAGATTGAGGGAGAAGCAGCTGCTTCAATAGGGAATTTTACATTAAGCTGATCCACTAGACAGCCCTAGTACCCATTTTGTCTTATTAATGATGCATTCCTTGTCCACAGCAAAAGGTGATAGTATATCACACTGTCTATGCCCAAATCTCTAGCTTTCAGTGATCCCACTGAATTGCATAAAATCAAAAGCTCTGTGCAGCATTTTCAGAGATGCATTTATGGTATTGTGCAGCAATAAAAGCATGCTCTCCTTTTTGGTCAGAGTGGTCACAAGTCTTTTGATAAGAAAAATGGCAACATGGCATAAGGATAATTCATTAGACAAAGATCCTCTTGTGTAAATCAAGAGTGAGTCAACCAAACAAGATTCAACACTTACAAGTATGTCAACAAATCACATTGGCTTGTCTCAAAAATCCCTTTGTTTGAGAAAAAAAGTAGTTTTCCTCTTGCTTTCCTTGTGGTAGCCTGTAGCTCTAAAGATGTGTTAAGAAAAACTTTACTTGAGGGATTTGTTTGTCAAAACTTGTCACTGAGTTTAGCTTGTAAAAAGACAGCAGGCATTACATTTTGGATGCAAACACTTTCTTAGGATGCACATGCAGGCCTTTCTCAGGCGAAATGCTTTTTTATTTGGGTAACAGGGAGAAAGCTGGTAGAATTAAACTACTACTGTATGCTTTTCTGGATTGCTATTTCATAGGATACCTTTTTGACATTTCTAACATTTGTTACTGCCTCATTTATTCAGTTCCTAAATCTGTAATCCCTGCTAAGGCAGAAGTCATACTGAATTGACTAGAAAACTGACACAAACAACCATTAATTTCTCCTTGGCTCTGCTACTGGAAAAGAAAATAAATTTAATTGTCACATTATTAAATCTTGGAAACAACTGTGCTTCATAATATATAACTCCAACCAGGGAACATCATCAGTAAACAACTATGATGGCATCTAGTCATTCATAAAAACCACAGGATACTGTTCCCTTCTCCAAAAGATAAAGTTCTTTTAATACATTGGGTTGTGCAGAAAGGAGCAGACAAGATCTCAAGGACACTGTTTATGAATACA
Organism: Rhabdornis inornatus; assembly: GCA_013397075.1. Taxonomy (NCBI): domain Eukaryota; kingdom Metazoa; phylum Chordata; class Aves; order Passeriformes; family Rhabdornithidae; genus Rhabdornis; species Rhabdornis inornatus. The sequence continues at coordinate 1,162,173 of VWZS01007332.1, read as the reverse complement.
CGAATTGTGACAGCCCCATTGGCAGGATATCAAGTCTGAAGGACTCACTGATCGAACATTATGTGAATGAAGTATTTGATACACTCACACAGACTCAGTGTCATGTCCAAATGAGACACTGCAGCCTCAGATGTGTCTCATATTCTGTGAACACACCAGGTGGAACCACTGGCTTATTACACCAGTGGTTATGAAAGACCTTGAGATCCCACTCACCATCCTTAACCATTTCACATGGTAAAATTTTAACTCAGCTACTCAAGAGAAACAAACTAAAGCACTACACATAATAATTGTCTTTAAAGCCTATAAGGCATCTTCCAGCAACACCTTAATAACCACATCATTAAGCACAAGATCTAAATGGAGCAAAAAAGGACCTTCAAAGTAAATGCTCACTATCTTTTCTCTCTTGCTTATACTTGTGCAAAGCCACTGGGCTCAATTCCATTGTGTTACTGATGTTACCTGAGTGCAACTGATCACAGAACACAGTTTATAAGATTGTTACCTGAGAGTCTTGGGATCCTTACAGAGGAGATTTGTGAATCAGAGAAAAGAGAGTAGCAGTATGATGAATTGGAAAGACTTTGCTGTAGGGAGTGGACAGGAGGGCTAAGTACAAGCGAAGAAAATCTAGGAAAAATCTTTCTAAATTAGCATGCTAAGGAAACACAGCTGGAAGCATGTACAGGGGGAGAAGGACTGGGTGGAATAAAACAAAGTTTGATACACAAGGTGAATTTGTGGGGGTTTTCAAAGAAGCAGAATTCTACACTTTAGGAAGATGGCCAAAAAAAGGTTACAAGGGGGTTAGGTAAGAGGAAGAAAAGCAATAGAAGTGTCAAATCAGCTGGGAAAGTGTAGGTTACAAGGCATATGTTACAAGTGACAGGAATCAAATTAAGAAAGTATTGAGGCACAGACAGAGGTGGGAGGTGAGGAAAATGTATGTTATACAAGAATAGATGATACAAAAATTTGGTTGTAATCTGAATATGAAAAGAAATGGAGTAATGAAATACACCTTCTGTTGCCCACCACACTAATGAGAATTAATGGAATAAATAGTAATAGAATTGTAGAACACAGAAGTACTTGGGATCAAAATGCAGCAGTCATTTCGATACTGAAAATACCAGTAAAATAGCTACAGTGAAATAGCGAAGTTCAGGACAGAGCTGTTTTATTTAGTTGTACATTTACTCCTTGAATTGTCAGACCATTACCATGACAAATGGCTCAGTTCATTTAACAGAGAATTCTACTAAGGGTAAAGGCTTTGGGGCTCACAGCAGATCCTTCAGTGTTTTTAATGAAACTGTATTTTGTCAGACAAGTAGCAAACCAAACGCACAACTCCTGGCCTGCACTAGAGCTGACAGATGTGCATGATTCTGAGTAACCTCCTTCATTCTGTATGTCCAGCAACATTGCAGCAGAGCTGAATGAGAGAGATTACTTGTGGCTCCAGCCTCATACAATCAGCTTAGCACATAAAGAATGCGACAAGATGAGGTCTGCAAATTGGACAGTTCAGTCTGGGCACTGTATTTTTTTTTAAGTGGATGCATAATCCTCATTGTTTGTGATTGATCCTGTCTCAGCCAACAACTGAGATGACATTTCAATCCCAGGCCCCTGAAGTTCAGAGGTTTACAGCCTTCTGATCAGAAGGATACTCTGAATGAAATTTTTTCAAGTGCAAGATTATTTAAAACTAATTTTATGCTCAGAAATGCCCTTTTTTTTTGTACCTAGGTGACTTAAAACCATTTTTAAAAAACAAAACATGGGTAGTTCAAACAAATGAAGATAAAAGCGTATGATCTAAGAAATTACCATAAAACTATACTATACTAATCCTGTGCAGTGAAGTTCATGGAACATACTCCTGCTTTCAAGTGACAGAATTACAGAACAATTTACATTGGAACGAACCTCTGGAAATCATCTGGTTTAAACCTCACATCCTGAAAAGTCTAGAAGACAATATTGCGGCACTGTGTACCAAGAACTTAGAAGAGCTCAGCGTGAGATCTTACAGAATGGAAAGGTGCTGATTGCACTCCAATCCACGCGCTCACAAGCACCAGACACAGGTAACCAAAAGTCTGTTCAGCATTGATAATGGAGATACCATCCTTGCAATGACATGGTGGACAGGACATGCCTCATCCATTTCTTTTTAGGTTGGCAAACACGTGCTGCTGCTGGATGTGCATTTCTGTGGTCTTCAGGCAAGAGCAAACAATCTATTCTTCCCACCCACTTCTGTGAGTCATCAGGCTATACTCACTGACCTGTCTCCTGAAGTGGGTGTCCTTGGAAGGTCAAGTAGACGTGTGCTGTTATCTCGATGACCTCATCTGAGTGCCATTCTCAGGGTCCTTCTCGCATTGTTACTTTGGTGCTTCTAGACCTATCCAATCCCATTCTCACCAAGGTGCCCACTACAATTCCCAACAAAAGTAGAGACAGGACTGAAGGCCCTTGTCCATTTGAGCATTATGAACCCTCCCATGCTGGAGGGTTCACAAAGCCCCCGGGCAGTGATTCACAGTGAGGAATGTACTTTTATTTCAACCACCCATGAACTGCACTATCAAATAAAGATAAAATGTATATGTATATATTTAACAGGAACATTCCCATTTCCAGGTATTTTTCTTTATAATATATTACATCTTTGATTATTTTGATTTTCAAAAGCAGGTCTAACACACAGTGCATTTTCCAGCAAGTGTTACAAAGAAGGGAGTGGGTTGTTTTACACACTATGCTTCCATACTTATAAATCCATTACTATATATTCAGGAAAATGCATAGATAAAAGCTGAAATTGCAATTTTCACATTGAAAATGAGCACTAGTATCTCTTCATAAAAGAAACCACATCAGATAGAATATTGTTGCCAGTGACTGTTGTTCAACCGGAGTAAAACACTGCATTTCTGAAAATGCAGAAAAAAAACGTGGAAATTCAAGGCCAGGTTGGATGGGGCTTTGAACAACTTGGTCTAGTGGACATGTCCCCGACCTTGGCAGGAGGGTTGGAACTAGATGATCCCTGAAGTCCCCTCCAATTCAAACCATTCTAGGATTCCATTAAAAGTAGCTCAATATATTTCTTTAAACATTATATTAATAGATCAATGCTTTAATCTACATATACACAATATACAATACATTGTACATATACAATATGTATGTGTACAATAATGTTTAGCTGGATAATTTTATCTGATATTTGAAGAAAATAATTCAGTCATAGCTGTGCTCTACAATGAGTACTTGAAAGGGAGTGACACACACATACAAACATAGACATTCCCTGCCTTTAAGCCCACTTCACCAGAGGATACAAGATGTCTCTATTGAAAAGTTAATTCAAGACTGAAGAAAAGAAAGATTTAACAGAATTATCAGGGAGTTACTTAAAAAAAAGGAGAAGCTTCGTTTAAACAATTAAAATCTGGGACACAATGGCATTATCACAATGCTGAGTATTAATTATTATGCTTGCTCTTTCCGGCCTGTCACAATGATGAACTATAATGGTTGCACAATGTGAGATATTCACCATTTAGCCAATTCACTCAGTCTAGGCAGGGGATCAAAGATGTTTCTATACTGTCTATTCCTTAACAATGGCCCTTTTTGGTTCCAGTGTAACTGAAAGAAACCCAAAAATTGGTGTAACCTGTGCATATACTGCCTATCATATCCCAGAGCCTAAAAGCCAGCTGCAGGAACACAATTTAACTTCAGTCTTTCCAGGGCAGCTGGCACTCTGGAGAGGCAGAGCACAGATCTAGGACTTCAGTTCCCTTTCTCTCAGACTTGCAGCAGACAGAAAAATCAGAGAAAAAACCTCCCTAAGTTTCACGGACATCTGGAGCTGTATGCAAGATGTGAGCTTTGTCAAGTGTCCTCCCTGGAACCAGTGGGTTGAGCTGAACAGACCCCCAATATTTACCCATTTCCTATCAACATAATTCCCTGTGGTTTCCCCATTATCACTCTGCTCATCAGTGAATGTGTGATGCTCGCTGTTTGCTGCCTAGCACACTGCATTTCTTTTTGCAGATGGGTGAATAACCATTCATATCTCTGACTAGAGTCTTTCTTTTGCTGGAGATATGCAACTGGATTTGTGTGAGGCAGCTGCTCAGTATTTGTGTGCCCGTCTGAGTGGTCCAGTATGTCATGGTGGACAGATGACGTCAGTTCTGGAGCTGGCAGCACAGGAACTGGGCCACTGCTTAGTGCTATGAATGTTAATGGAATTGCTTTCCCAAGATTTGTTTCTTCTCTCAGAACAATATGATCTTGCAATATATGGGTTCAGTTTGATTTTTTTTCTATAAGTCTTTCAGGCTTTGCCCATTGTCTGAGTGCTCTGGCAGTGTATTCTCTAGAAAATTTGATACAAGGATTGCAGTGTGTTTGGTAGTGCAAAATTAGGTATTTCGACAGGCTTACTGCCAGGGCAGAAATTTCTTCTTATCCACATGCCAGTGCAGAAATCCCACTCATAATTAATATTTCTTCCTAAAAGACCCTTATTGTCCATCCTTCCCACCATAAAAAAGCACAAGCCAACACAAACAAAAGCCCCTGCTATACACAGCAAACCACTCCAATCCATTGCTCAAAACTGATGCCAAATACTATTATCTCCATCTTTGGAATTTCTTGACATACCCTACTTGTTGTACCTCCATGTGTTTAGACACTATATTCTGCACAGCAAAATCTGTGTTACTGTGTCTTGTCCATGAAAATTATTGCTAATACTTTAACAGCAAATAATGAATCTAGTCCATCAGCTATAATAAACACACAAACACATTTGAATTTTCAATTTTATGAATATACAAATATAAAAGCAAGTGTTGATTAAAGTCGACCCATATCAACCCTCCAAACATTCCCAGACAAATGAAACCCTTCAAACATGATCAAAGGAACTCTGGGCCAGCAGTACTGGAGCGATATGAGCCTTACTTTTCAATACAGACAGCCACGTGCTGATCATTGATTTTTTATTTCCCAGTATTTACAATTTCTCATAGCATTATTCCATGCCTCTTTTTGCTCTTTATCTGTGCTTTGGCTGTTGTTGCTAATGTGTGAGCAGCAAAATAAAACATATAGGTTAACTATTTGAAAAAACTTTAAAAAACAATCTTTGTTCCAATGAGGTTGGCTTTCTTGCATGCAGACAGACAAGACTGTAAGTGAAATAAAAGGGGGAAAAAGCTAAGCATAAAGACGTAACACTGCTGATGAAAGAAGTGCAGAGTGATAGAGTAAAAAGGAGGAGGCATCAAATATGCAGCAGTATTGTTTATTACAAGTTACTATTTTACAGTCAGTGGATAGAGAATTGTGGTTTGGACACCTGCATAGAATTATGTCTACAGCTGCACTTTAGTGATCATACTGTGAAATTGTTTCTCTTCCTTGAGCAAAAGGCAAACAAAAGGTTACAGGGATGAATGTGCTTATAAAGTAATCTGCATCACTGAATGCAAAAAATTTCCACACCTGTACCTATGATGCCAATTTATACCCTTGATCTGTCTGGCAAATATAAATATACATCTCCATATATATACATAATTAAAAATACTCTAGCTGTCTTGAGAAGGCACCGTGTATAAGTGTGTGTGCACGCATGTGTGTGTGTTCTAGAACTAGAGAAAAGCTGTTACCCTCTCAAGATACCTGCAGAATTTCAAATGCACACACATGCACTGTATGAGCTATCTATATAAGTAACAAACAGTGAGTGAAACATCCTGTTAATGTCATAAAAACTGAAAATTAATTATAAGACTGGCACAACTGACATTTCTCTTCATGAATAATTTTACTTTACTGAAACAGAAAATAGGTAGACCACTTAATTTTTAAAAGGGCATAAAGTTCAGAAGGCTGTTCAATCTATTCATAGACATATCTGAATATCAAAACTGCACTTAAAAGAGCCACCCCAGAAAGTTTCTTTCTATGTGCTTTTTGCCATTCCTCCCTCCTCTCAGTCCCAAAGTAAATGAGAATTCATATTTTAATAAATCTGTGTCAATATGCATCACTGAAGCCTTACATTTACACTGATGAACACACAGAGAGCTATCCTTAGACTCTAAAAACCACACTTTAGCATGAAGCAGATGTTTTCACCAAGTTACAATACATTAATAAAAAGAATCTTCTTAAAGCAAATGCTGCCATTAGCACAGCACACTACTTTGGAACAAGCTGTCTTGGGAGGTATACCAGGGGAAGGGAGAGAGATACCACTGCACTCAGTGCTTCTCAATTCCAGGCTTATAAAATGCTTTTAACTTGCCTATCAGGTGGCATAGTTGGGCAAAGCAGTCATGTAAGAAAGTTTCATTCATCCTTAAGAAACAAATGACACAAAATTTACTGGAAACTTAGTTCACTTCAGATTTTTGTGGGATTTATCAATATGCAGTATTATTACTTCACCTTTACATCACCTGCACACCATTTGTTTTCAGTTCTAAGTTGCTCTTTCCAAGTTTTGTAAGAGCTGTTTCTCTATTTCCCCATCCAAAAAAGCATCTTTCTTCAGATCCCTACCTCTGTACAATCTCTACATGCTTAAGCTCCACTGAAAGTAGATGTATGGTTGTGTGATCCAATTGTCTTAAGAGGATACTTCATATTCTAGGATATGATTTGGCTAAATACAACAAGTCAAGCAGAAGTCTGGTGCTTGAGAAAGCATTTTGGTGAGCTTCCAGGGACTTACCTGCCAGCTGCCAAGCTGGCTTACAGCTCTAGGCTCAGTGTATTCACCCATCCATCACCAAAGGGTCTGAATGACTGATAACAAAAACAGATGATTCATCGCTGGTATGTTTTCTGTTCTCTCTTTGTCCTATGGAAGACATGGCATTTTAAGATTAAGGTTGGTATATTTCAGGCTAAGAAAAACTTACAGTATAAAGAGGGTAGCTTTTATATTACTGGAAAGATACTTGATCCTAATTTTCAGTAGACAGAGAGGACCAGAAATTAAATTTCTCATTGTTAACTGATCTTTAAATGAGTAAGTACCAATGCCTATCATCTTGAGTGTAAATACTGCCAGAAGATGCTCTCCCTTTTTGGTCTGTTTAGATAGATCAGACAAATAAGATAGTATTTAATTTCCATTTACTTAACAAAGTTATTCGAGGTGTTGACCTTGAATTTAATAGCACAAACATCAGTGACTTATCTCAGAGGCCTATTAGAACGAAAAGACAACTTTAATCTGCCATGGTGATGGCAGAGAAGAAAGGAGAAACACATCAGAATCTTGAAAAGCACAGAGAGCACTTCCACCTAACAACTTTGCTCAAGTGATACAAATAAAATGAGGAAGTAATTAAAAAAAAAAAAAGCTCTTCTTTTAACATTTAAGTACTTGCTAGCTGCATTGTTAGTGTATCAGATTACTGTAGAAAAAGCTATGACTATTCAGGTAAGCTGGATACCCAATTCACACTGTGAATACAGAATAATAGATTGGAACAGTTTTGTTGGAATTTAAAGGCCGTCTAGTCCAACCCCCCTCTAATGAGCAGAGACATAGAGAAGTCACAGAGACAAATGGTCTGAGATCTTTGCAAGATGAATTTAGCGACATGGGACAGGTGAGGAGGGAAACACAACTGAGATACCATTACCTTTTGGGCTGTGGTGAGAGTCAAACTAAGAGATTTTGCACAGTCACAATGTTCACAATCTATTCAGGATTTTGAACAGTTTGGACAGTTTCTCACAGGAGCAGTGAGATAGTCACAAAAAAAATATTCAGGAGCTGAATAAATCTCCTTCAAAGGAAAGATTAAAAGAGCTCAATCTGTTTAGTTTGTCAGGGAATGAGAGGCAACTTGATTACAGGAATAAGCATCATCTACAAAAGTGCTCTTTGATTCAGTGGACATGGTAAAATGTCTGTAATATACTGAAAGAAAATCCAAGTACTAGAGCATTCCAAAACATCAGCATTCCACTGAATATATATATATTACAATACAGTTTTAGTCATACAATAACTCATCATTTTCTTCCACAGGAAGCTTCAATGAATTCGCAGTATAGTCAGCAGTTATTTAGTGAATTTTTGTGTTTATTCTCATTGTATCATTTGTGGCCCTGCAATTCACTCATTGTACCATTTGAACCTAGCACCCAACATAGCACTGTTTATTTTTTTGACTTTCATTTAGCTGTCACTTTAACAGCATAGAAATGTAATTCAGTGAACTGAAAGATACAGGAAGATAAAAGCCCTCATTACACACACATTATACAACACTCCACCTGGTGATTCAAACACTACTCAAAATTTCTGCTTAAGATGTTTATAAAATTCTAGCTAAATAAACTAAATATTTTCAATATTGGTAGAAGCACTGGTAAGCCTTTTAGAGCTTTTTTGAAAGTTACTTGTAGGAATTGTTAAAAGAGTGGAAAGCCAGTATCAGCTTGAGTTTTGAGCAAGTTGGTTTTTAACAGAAAATACTTCTGTGGAAATACTCCAGGTCCCCCATCATATATTGGGAGGCAAATGGCACCTGCAGGTTCTTGGTAAACACCTGCAGTGTAGCTCCTCAGTGGTCACCTATACTTTCACACAAAGAAATTCCACAGCAGAAGCTTCAAGGTCAGATGCTTCTTCAAGCAGACTCCGATCAGTTCACTGCTTGTGAGTCACCAAAGGGGGAATATTTTCTTTCTGTTCACAGGAGAACATCTCCTGCCTGAGCACAAACTGGCTATCCATCTGAAATGGGAATTTTCTTTCTTTGCCATGCATTGCCTGCCAAGATCAGTTCCCCTGCCTGGAACAACACCTGCCCTGAAACTTATGGAAAGATTTGGGTTTCCTGACCAACACCTTCTGCCGTGGATATTGCCAATACAGCCTTGAAGGCTTACAAAAGGGGGTCTGAAAGAAGCCTTCAGCCCCGAGCTAGGCCATCTGCTGGGAGGAACTGATGGACACAGTCTAATATCAGATTTTCCTGGCTGGGTCTCCACCAGCCTGTCTCAGTCGAAGTCCTGTCTCAATCTGACTCCTCACATCAGTCCCAGGTAACTCTCCTACCGTGCCTGCTGACTGCAGGGCTATGTCTGCAACATGGGCTGCACATCAGCCCCCACCTTCTTCCTCACTACAGCCCCATCCACCATCAAGTTTCCTTACAGTTATTCTCAAAACCTGACTGTCACACCCCTTTCTTTCTACAGGGCCGCCTTTCTGCAAATAACTTGGGCAATTCCAAGTTGAAGTAGGAAAGATGAGTGATAAGACAGTCTGTCCCCATTCCTTTCTCCAATTTCTGAACTAGCACCGGTGGAGGTAATCTTTATAGATGTTACTTTCAAAATGCAATATATCTCTATAAAACACTTGTGAACCAGAGTCTTTCAGAGAACTACAGCTTTGTAGCACTTTGGCTGAATTTCTTGGAAATGGCAAGAGAGATCAGACAGAACCTAAATGGATTTGCATTCTCTGCTCAATGCTCTAGAGATGCCAGAACATCTCAGGTTTTCATGCTATCTGGACTAAACTTAAAGTGCTGCTGAGTTATTTCAGTTTCTACTGGATGTTTGTGTCCACTCATTGACGGCGGAAAAGACAAAATGGGAAGAGGAAAGGTATGTTTAATTATGGCATTTATTATGCTTAAAACACTGTGCTGCATCATTTCTGCAGGAAAAAAAATATGAACGAAACACACAGGATTTGGTTTTTAAAAGTGTAGAGCTGTAGTAGGTTAAAAGCTGCAAATCTTGTACTTCTTGATTTGTCTTAGCAAATGAATTTTAAACCTAAGGTGCATTTTGAAGAGGCCTGAGCTCTTTGCAGCTTATCACAGCACTTTCACATTTGTAGATGTTTTGTTTTTACTAGAAAGTCACAATTGTCTCATGTTACAGTGTGATACATAAGGTATACATCTGGCCATACTATATTACTGTCAGAACAGTAGTTTATATTGGACAGGCAGTGCTTCAGCACACAATGTGTGCAAAGGCCACAGGAGAATTTCCTGAGCTCTGCTCTCCAAGGATCCCTAGTACTCCTTAGCAACCTCGCTGGGAGGACTGAAATCAAAGCCTCCAGGCAGCAGGTGATAAGTGTCCCTGTATACTCGAGAGAGTTGCTGGCTACAGAAAGCACATGTACATCTCCAGAAAAAAAAAATTAACAGCAAGCGATCAAACTAGGATATATATAAAAATATTAAGACTGAACACAGCAAGAGGAATAGTGGCAACCAGAATCCAGTAGTGGCCTTAAATCACCATACAGAGTGCACAGCTTTAGATGATGCTTCCAAGAAAATTTGACAGCAGGCTTCCTACAAACCTAGTCTGGACTGAGGAGCACCGGAAAGGTGTGAAATGACAGTCTGAGAGACCGTGATCTAATTTTGAGAACTATGGACCACTAGAAGCCCTTATGTACGTCAGGCTATATTATGGGGTGTATTATCTATACTGAACTACTGCATTCTATGCTGCTACTGCCTCAACTACTACATTTTTTCCACTGATAAACTTTGTCTAGTAGAGTGTACAATTATTCCACAAGAAACAATTTCGAGACTGAAACGTCACAAGGCAGCATAGCCATAAATATTTTCCTTATCCCTTTCACTTTTAAGGCAAGATATTGAGTTCTGATGCTTCTCATTCTCAGCCATGCAGTTAAGGGGGTAGAAGTGTCCATCCAGGCCCTTATTATGCACAGCTGACCTTTTATTTTCTGCAAGTGCACTCAATTTCAGAGAGCCCACAGTGTGGTCTTGAAATGCTATTTTCCATCATGCTAAACTCATCTGAGATCTACATTTTTACACATTTTACGAACTTTGCTTTATGGACTTTTCTTTCCACTGTCGCATGAAAAACAGAGGTCATTCAGAAGGTTATAACTCTTTCAACAAAACAACAACTGTTGTGACACTTTTGAAAGAAGAGAAGGACAAGCACTTACAAACACTGGGCAAACCACTGCAATCAACATATCCAAGAAATGCCACTTTTTTTTTTTTTTTTTTTTTTTTTTTTTTTTTTTTTTTTNTTTTTTTTTTTTTTTTGGTGACTGCTGTTTCTAAAAAATCTGTAATTCCACTCCACAGATTGTTATCATACTACTGATTTAAATGTTATATTGAGGAAAGCTCAAACTTGGATCAACACTCATTTAAAACTTCATTTTATTTATACATCTCTTGCAAGAGAAGCCTGTCTCCATTTTCTTTTCTACTTGTATTCATGATTGCTGAAGAACCGTATCTTCTCTTTCCATCGTTTTCACATAATTTGCTTAATGGTATTGGTAGCTCCACTTTTCACTCAGCATTTCATTTATATACTTCTCAAACTTCTTCCAGTCAATGCTTAGGCTTTGAGTTCTGATACCCTGATATTACATTATGTATAGTGTTTTTACTCTCAAATAATCTGGTATGTAGATTACATATTACTTAAAAATGTCAGTTCTTGTTCACCTACTCAATAACTATGTCCTCAGTCACAGTGTCCTCATCTCACGTACTATTTCCCTTTCCCCTTGTTCACAGCCAGGAAGATTCCCATCTTGAACGTGCTGCTGGCTGCATACATGTCTCAGCACAATTTTGCTTTGACTCGGGATCTCGTTTAATTCCTAAATCACTCAGCAATGAACCACAATGACTGCTCCCTAGGACCTCATCATGCGGGGTCAGCCTTCTCTCATCATCAGGAAGTTCCTTTGAATTTTAAACTCCTGCAGAAATCCATGTCTATTCACACAGCCACTGCCATTCGGATGTTATTGATTACAGTCACCACAAGCATTGCTCAGGCTAATGACCTGCTAATGACCTTCCCATCCACTCTCTGACATTAGTGTCTTACATTAGTATCTCAGGAGGTGAACACGGCTTATTCTCGCCTAACCTTGGCTGCCCGAGATAAGCAAACGTTTATCACCCCTACCACCTTAGCCTTCTGACTCGGAAAGCTACAGACTCATTTTACCTAAAACCTTTCGGTACTCTTACTCCTAAAAACAAGCTGTAATTGTCTTGTTTACTCTACAACACCAATCCTTTAGAATTTTTTTAAAAACTGAATAGCGCATTTTAAGGCTATTATCCCATTCATCATTACTTTATAAAGCCGAAGAAACGGAACTCTGAAACCCCAAAATTTCCGGGGGGTCATATTTTTTATAACACCACCACCAACAGCAGCGAAATTATTAGTACTACTATGAAGGGGTAACCGCAAGGGACGAGGAGCAGCGCTGCGCCCGGCGGGCAGGGGCGAGCCAAGCGCACCGGTTGCCACCCGGGGCTCGGATCCCGCCCGTGCCGTCGCCTCCCGCCGCCGCCCCGGCAGCACCGGGGGTACGCGGGGGCAGCCGCCCCGTCCCGGTGCCCGCGGCCGCGCCGGGGACAAGTCGGGAAGGGGCACCCGGGGCGCACCTCCCGCAGCCCTCCCCGCTGCCCATCGGCTGCCACAGCCGTGAGCGCACGGAAGGACGGACGGACGGACGGACGGGCGGACGGACGCCTCCCCCTTTCCCCGCGGCCGCCGCTCGACCCGCGGGGAGCCCCTGTCGCTCCTGCAGCCGTCCCCATGGGCGGGGGCGGGCATCCCTGGCTCCGTACCTGTCGGGGTGTCCTCGGCAGAGGCAGCGCTTCCCCCCGCAGCCCCGGCGCGGCGGCGGGCGGCCGGCCGGCTTTGTTACTACTCGGAAGAGCCGCGGCTCAGCGCCGTCGCTATAGAAACTGGCTGCGCCTCGAAGAGACACCGGCGAGTGGCGGGAGGGAGGCGGGAGCCGGGCGGAGGTGTGGGGTGAGGAGCCAGCCGCTCATTCAGGAATATCCTGGCCTTTTCCTCCTCCTCCGCCCGCAGCCAGCCCCGGCACCGCCCAGCCCGGCCGCAGGTTGGGAGGGCGCCTCGCCGCCCTCACCTCGACTGCATCCTCGGACTAGGATGTGGTCTCTCGGCTCCGAACATCCCCGTCCCAGCCCTGCCGTCTCCTCAGGGAGACTTGTCCCCAAAACACACAGAGAGGCACACTCACACTCCGAGAAGCGATCCCAGGGCAGCAGGGACCCAGGGAGCACCCATGACATGAAATAACCACGGGAGCCGACCTGCACTCTCGCTCCTGCCCTCCTGCCTTTGCAGCTTATTTGGTCCCAGAGCATCATCACAAAAAAAATCCATGCAACCGGGACCAAATTTTTTAACAACGGTTTTTCGTTTCGTGAAAGTGGTTTAGCTCCACATCCTCAGGTGATGAACTGCTTTTGTGTGGAAACTTGCTGCTGGGACCCCTCTGGACGGCGGCTCACGATCCAAGGGTGCCGCAGGGTTTTTCTGCAGACCATTTAGTGTGATGCAGCAGGCCCTAAAGGTTGAGGAGCTGAAGGGCTCGTCCTGTGTGCTGTAAAAAGGAAGGGAAGCGTGGGTGATTGGAAGGAAGAGGAGGGAAAGGCTGAGAATTAATTAGGGTAAGGCAGCCAGGTGTGTGGGAGATATCACTGTGTCCTGACATGTTTGAGATTTAGGGTTATCCTGAGTCTGGGGAGTGGTACGTTTTCCTACGGCAACAGCCTATGGTGTGTCAGGGTCACCCATCTTCACACCCTTCTCATTGCTTGACAATGACTGACAAAAGCTGAGGCAGTTCCTCCGTCCTTCTTCCTTTCTTCCTTTCTTCCTCCTGCACTGAAGGCTCAGCAGTATTGGCTTGTCAGATCTGTCCTCTTCTAATTTCTCTGCCAGAAAGACTCTTATTCTCTCAATAGTAGTAAAGTTGATAAAACATCCTTTGAAGTGCAAGATGGATCTCCCCTTTTCTCCTTCCCTGGTTTATATTGATTAAATTGGACTTTCCAAGTTTGCCACGCAGAAGAAACCTAACATGCAAGGAGCAACTTGGAGGCTGCATTATCCATCTCAGCTACTGCCAAGCTACAGGGGATGACTATTAAGTATCCGCACTGCAAGTCACTGTGAGCCAATGAATCTGTGCCAAGAGCTGCTGGCACACTGCAGAAAATACTCTTTAGGAAGAGTTTGCCAAAGCCAAGAAAGACCCCCACAGGAGCTCTTCACAAGGCAGCCCAGCTTACAGCAGAGCTGCTGGCAGGCCATCACACAGCCAAATGACAATGGTGGCACAAATGAGGGGGAGAGAGAAGGTTGGGTATGAAAGACGGGGGCTCACCATGTATTTATTTACCAAATTTGCATGCTAAATACCAATTTAAGAGTTATAAAAATAAGAAAAAATAGTAATATAAATCCAGTCAGATTATAGCAGAGCTTAGTTTTTTGTTTGTTTGTTCTACTTCATAGTGAATTTGCTCGCTTTGAGGAGGAAAGAGTAACATTAGAGAAGTGAAAGATCTGCAATATCCTGGATCTCATAGCATAGGGCAAAATAAAATATCATAGCCTATTTTACATGACACAAAAGAATGCTCACATCCTTTTAATCAAACAGAGTATCAATATTCATAGCAGCTATAATATAAAAAAACCCTCAAAATCCGAAAACCCCCTAAAAGCTGGAAAGCATTTAATATTCTAAAATCTTTTGGGAGAGTAAGAAATGCTTTTTAACTTAAGATACATTTAGAAAAGAAAGCTGAGCAACAAAAACATTGCTCAAAGAAATGGTCATTATTTTGACAGCAAGAAACCAATGCTGTTGCTGTAATCCCATTCATTTTTCTTACAAAATAAATACATAGCACTTTCTCCCAGGTGGAAACACAGGAAGGGACAGAAAAATGATAGGAAAGGCATACTGACTATCCGGTCTTCACTAACACAAAGCACCTGAGTACTGATATAATTTCATGTGTTCCTGGGGCTTTTAATCTTCAATGCAGTTTTACACACAGGTTTCTAAACACTTCCCTCTCCAGGCTGAAGGTAACGAATATCATTTCCAGAAGGTGCAGTTGAGACAATTGGGTGATATTTTAAAGGACTTGCAGGAAAACTCAATTGGACGTGTCTTAGCATTGTGCAGATATCCATACCTTCTAGATTACTTTTCCTATCAAGGTTACAATGATATTTTACTCACAGAGATGAGCCATTTTTGTAGATGCATATCACCTGTATCTTTAGAACAGAACTTTAGCCAGTTCACTGTTCTAGTGCTTGTGAAGTGTTTACTGTGTGGCTTGTTTTTCTGTATTTTTGTTGCTTTTATTTTTTAACTCTGCTTGAAATTTTAACTAGCTTAATGTCAATTGGAACTGAACTTTTGCAATAGCATTCACAGAGTAGGGCACTAACTGCAACCATGCCAAGTTGTTGCTTGGCAGTCACAATTATTCTATACTTACAGAGAGGGGAATGAAACATATAAATATTAAGCCCTTGCATTGCAGTAATAAATCAGTACTAAATCAGCAGTTGCAGTTTGTAACATTTTAACACTAAGCTATCTTGCCTTTGCCTTCTGACATTTTGTCCCTATATCTCCCAGTTCGGCTTAAGGACAATATGTTTAAAATCTACATTTGGAATACCTTCTGGCAGCAATTTTTAACTAGCATCTACTGCTTTGGGGTAGGGTAACAAACCTCCCAAAAAAATCCACTGAAAAAAAGGTGTGCTGGTATGACCATGGCCATCTGCTGACTCAGCAGTGATGTGTGTGTCTTTCTCAGTGAAGCGGATTTTTTCCAGTAACTCGGTGTACTGAAGGAATTCATCGTGGGACATTGAACAAGTGTTAACATTCACGTGGAGTGGAACAGCTTTAGATGGTGTCCCTTTTCTTTCACCATTTGTCCTCACTCCAAACACCATTCATCCCATCGAACACTTATTCTATTGGCCTATTTGTTCCCTGGAAGCAAAGTGTCCTTAACCAGCACCAAAACCTTGAATAAAGTATTCTTCAGCTGAAGGAATGAAACACATTCTTATCACATCATATAAAAACAAAAGATAGGAGTAAGCTGTGATAAAACTGAAGTAACAACATTTAATGCTAATATTAATTATCATTACTACTATTATTATTAGGATTGTGGTGCAGCCTCCAGGCTGTACCAACACCAGGCACTGTTTTCCCGCAGAACAAAAATGTGGGTAATTTCTGCCCTGAGGAGTTTATCTTAGAATTAAATGTTTTTCTTGAGGGCCTGAAATGCCATTAGTTACACATTTGGGTTGTGGCAAGTGCAGTGGGACCTAATTTAATTGCAGCCTTTTTAGATATGTGTAATATAAATTTTAAATAATGTAATAATTGTAATAATAATTCTGACAGGAGACAGTGAAAAAATATTTTTCTGTGTCTATAGGCTAGCAGTCCTTTTGGAAATTAGAGATTTTGGAACACTGAAAATGAGATGGAGTGATAATTGAAGGAAGCAATAAAACATGAATATGCTAAAATAGGGGATGAACTCATTGGCTTTGACTTTTGTAAAAGGAAAATATGCTTTCTCCAGAGCATTTTTTTTCTTTACCTTGGGAAGAAATGCATATTTTAAACCATAGCTTGAGATTTCTGGATGTCCTGAGGAGACAAGGCTACAGCAGTATAGAAGGACTGGAGTGCCAAAAGGACACAGGCCTTCCCCAGCTCTGCCAGCTGCTTCTCAGAGGCAGCTCCAGATGGGCAGAGCCACTGTGGCAGTGGCTTAAAGCGGCTTTCAGGGATGAGGGACACAAAAAGTTTTTTGAGGTGAGGAGGTCTTGAGAGGGAGCACTGTAGTTACCAAGTCCATGGTATCTGGGGTATGCTCAGATTCACAACCCTCCTATTTCTATATCTTCTGTTTTTAACCACGTTGTGAAGATGCTGGTGTAAGGAAAATCAAGCATGTATACATATATCCAGAGCTGCAGCTGACCATTTAACAAAATAATTATCAGAGGTTTCTAAAGGCTTCTACCCAAATTTGTGGTGGGAGAGAAAGTACTGTTGAGCATTCAGAACTGTCAGAAAGCAAATATGACTACAGTGGGGTTGACTTCCAACATGGCCAGGCTCAATCCCACACTTCATCATGTACTGCTGTGCTGAGAGACCACAGCCACTGAAAACAGAGCAGTGAAGGACCCTGCTGAGAAACAGACAATACGTGGGCTGGGCCATGCATCCCAAATCTGAACTCCTAGTGGCCTCCTGTGACTAAATGCCATCTCGAGGAGACACCTGAGTTAAAAGGGCTCGTTAAGAATATTATTGATCCAGAAAGGGGTAAAATGATGCAGCACCATACAGAATGCACACCGTTATTTAATTTTGCTTACTGTTGAAAAGCCTCAGAGACAGTGAAGGGAAGCCTAACCTAAGGAGCTGAATAAACACTACAGCAGACAAAGGGATTAATGCTGGGTTAGCATAACACTGAATGGTATATATTGGGTTACTCACACAACCTACTGGGGCCTTAGTCAAGTACAACTGCTCTGAAAATAAACCCCTGGCACTACTGTGGAAAGCTCAGTGGACATCACTGTTAAACAAAATGCTAGTAGTAAATTAAAAATCAGTCTGGAAATATTGTAATTCCCAGAGGTTGGTTATTTGATACGGCATGAGTACTTTGTTCAGTTCTGAGAACTCAGCTGCAAAATCGATACAGAAGACCCAGAGACAGGCAATGCAAATTATTAGAGGCTCAGAGAAAATTTTGTATCTGGGTGGCATGAAGAAAGGACATGATAGAGCTTTATAGAAAATAATGAATGGCACAAAGAAGATAAATCCTGCATTTCTGGGCACCTTTTTTTCATAATCTAAGAACAAGAGTTCAGTGGAATTAAAAAGATATAAATTTGAAAGTGATGAAAGGAAATACTAGCTATTAAAGTGAAAACATTCACTGTTACATGAGATTAAATTTGGAGAAAGGACTAGATTGTGTAAAATGTGTAAAGGGATAAAAACGTTAATATTTCAATGCATAAGCCTGTCATAAAGCCAGAGAGACAGGGGAAGAATCATTAACAGAAACTCATCTTTAGGCAAATTATTGAATTTCTTGAAGCTTCTTCTGAAGCATTTACTGCTGATGATTAAAGGGAGAAGCTCTGACAACAAATGATACTAGTTCTCATTTGAGATGCAGATTCATTTTATTATCCAAGAAGGACTAATGTCCCACAGTCACAGTCACCCATTTGTGCCCGAGTGAATATCCTTTCCAACTGCACACTTGGGTGTTTCTTTTTCCACAGTTTGCCGATGACAACATTGCTGGGAAAACACAAAATATTCCTTTAAAACTCATTTGTATTAAACTAATTCCCTTCAGGGACTCAGATATCGAGAGACACATCCATGTGACAAGTGTAGATCTGTATTTGTATGATCCATGATCTAAGTAATCCTGCAGAGCACCCTCTCATTCCAGTTTGAAAACCTCTCGATTACTGGTGCTAGTAACTTGCTGTGTGGTTCATACTCAACCCAGCTCAGGGGTAGATTGAATATGTGACCCATTAGTGTTTCTTCAAATAGACGGAATCTTACAAGGCGACAACCAACAGAAGCTAGGTTCTTCAGACGCAGAATGTTTCCATTTTAAAAAATATGTTACAGTCCCCAGTCAGCAAAATTTTCACTTCAAGACTTGCATTTCATAAGTAACATGAAACTTCAAACTGGAGACATTATGAGAGTTTTTTTCTCCATAATAATATAGATTCACCCATTTTAGATATATATTTTTCATATTCAGTACAACAACATGCTAAATGTGTCTGGCAAAAAGAGTAGGGACTTCATATATCTTGGGAAAGATGACAATGTGACAAGAACACTCATATCCCAAGATGTTCAGCCAACTGAAAACTACTTCCACCTCACAGAGATTTACTTATATATAAACCTGAATTACACTTAAATTTGATAGTGAATTATGATGCAGTACAGAGCTCTACTACACCTGTGACATTCTGTCCCAGTTTCAGCCAGGACAGGGTTTATTCTTTTTCAGTAGCCTGGAGGGGGGCATGGCCAGACCCTAATATTATTTGGTACCACCTCACATTTCCTCAGGGGCTGGGGAAAGGGAATCTCCCTTGCTTCCAAGGAGAAGGGCGTCCTTTTCCAGTTGGGTGAGAAACATGGCTGGGAAGACCTGGTCAGTATTTATGGTGGTTTTCAATGTAAATAGTTTCTTTGCCTTATAACTTTTTTTTATTAATATTGTTGCTGTTACTGTTTGTTTTCTTATTTCATTGCTGTTTCCAGTAAATTGTCCTTACCTCAACCTATGATCTTTCCCTTCTGTACTTTCATTCAGAGGCAGGGGAAAGCGGAGTGAGCAGCAGCGTGGTTTTAGTGGGAATACTAAATTGGAGAATACATTCCTAAACCACGACACCTTCTCACTCTTTTACAAGCTACATCATCCCAACAAATCCTCAGGCTTAAGCTTTCTGTTTAGTATGTGGGGAATCACAGTCTTTTCAATGCTTATTTGTGTGTTAGACCAGTCTGAATTGTTCAAGTAGAATCACCAAACTACACTACACTTCAACAGATTCAAAATGTGCTCATCTTTTCTTGCCTTACATGAAAAAAACAGTTGCTGGTTCACAGATGGAGTCTGTGCACCAATTTGGTACCAGCAATGGCTGTTCCCCTTCACATTTCCCATCCATGTCACAATATATGATGGCACAGATAAAGCAACTGCAGAAAACTGTAACAATTGCATTTCAATAGTCTTTTGCCATCAACACTATTCATACAATGTTTTGTTATTTTTTGTTCTGGTTGTTTTTTAGAGTCAGGATGAGCTTTCATAAAAATGTTGATGAACCATTACATACCCCACCCCTGCCCCAAGCAATAGTAAGGAAGAAAACAGCAATCTAACAGTAGCTCAGTTTTCTCTGGGATGTGATTCCATGTCTATCAGCAGCATGACAGTGATAGCATTCACCTTATGTTAGGTCACAGGTTGGACTTGATGATCCCAAAGCTCTTTTCTAACCTTGCTGATTCTGTGATTCCATAAAGTTTGAAAAAATAAAGCCAAGAAAACAAAACATTGCAGCTCCTAGATTTAAGCCCCAAAAAATGAGAAGCCAAAGGAAGACACAATAGCTTTTCCTTTCAACTTCCTCTTTTGTTTGAATATATTATTTTCTTGTTTGTTGGTTAACTGCACACAAAGGAATTAATGATGCATATCGTAAGAGGGCCACTGCAGGCAGAATAGGTTGAATTAATTAATATTCCTGCGTCACTAAGATCTGCAAGCCTCAATAGCAACTTCAATATCTGAATCAATGATTTACCATTAGTTAATGATTACTGACCTACAGCCAATTTTGCATATAATAAAAATAAATCTTACGTGAAGTGTTGCTTGCCTTGTAGAAAAAAGCCAAAACCTAAACCTTAAGTTATCTTATAGTCAAAGTCACTTGGAGAGCCAAGGAGAAAAATGAAAACAGAATAAAATTTTTTTAAGAGAAAGTAACTCCAGGATTTGAAGGGAACTAGAGTAAAAGGGAAGAAATTCAGAAAGATAGGCTTTCATTGGGGGGAAAAAAGTTTTCAAATATTATATATCATTGAAAGAGGCCAACTGGTACAATCTACATTTAATTTGGACTTTTGCTTCACTCCAATTTACCTGATAAGCACAAAACATAAAATCTATTTTTATTTGTATAATCAATAAAAGTCTAAGACTGGTTTAGATCGTCACTCTTCTACAGCTTGTGGTGAGAGCTTAGTATAGGTCAGTCATAGTGAGGTTTTACTTTCCAACTCATCTTCAGTAACTAGGGTTGTATTAAGGATTGTAAATCACAGTGGAGACTTGTATGTGGAAGGAAGAAGAGAGTAGCTGTTTGAAATGGAACCACATGCAAACAGCCAAATATCTCCCAGAACTTGTGCCATTGCCACTGACACCTATTCTATTCCTTGCTGGTGGTACTCTATCAAACAAAATTTGGGTAAACCGCTTAGAGGGCAAACTCCTGAAAAGGTGATAATTCTTTTGCCAAACAAAACTTATTTTGAAAAGGATACAGCTGTTGAGAATAAATGGAGAATGGAGTGGCTTCCTTTAGGTGGGTCAAAAATAAGGATTCCACACTTATGGGACACATGGACATTTGCTTTTGTTTTGAATCTTGTATTTTTCCTCCTGTGGATTCTCTGGAACTGCTGGTAGAGAATGACATTCCATATTGCACCCAAACTGTTGCACTGTAAATGTGAAACAGTTTCATTTAGAAAATAGAATGCTTTAATCTATACAAAGTAATATCTGACCCTATTTGAGAAAAAAGCCCAACAAACTGCAGCAAATAACAGAAAGTTCTGAGAACTATTTATTATAGGATGCCTCATCTTAAAACACAATTTGGCATCTGGCATGTCACTTATGGGTTTGATGTTTCACTGGCTGGTTGAAAATACAAGGCAATTTTTTATGACTTCATGCATGGCACTTCTAGCTTAGGTGGATGATAAGCTTTGAGTACTGCACTGGCTCGCAGGTTTCACAGAACATTTCAACCATCAGTGGAAAAGTTTCACTGGTGTGGATGACAACCAAGGTGCAGGGATGCCCATAGGCTAAAGGAATGGTGAAACAGACCCCTGCACAATTTTATACTGAAGAGTTAGAGAACACATGATTTAATAGCTACCAGCTCCTACACTTGAATTCTCACTGCCTGTAGTCACTTTGATTTTGTCTGTATCCATACTGGGTAAGACTGTGGGGTATGTTATGTCCTACCTGGCTCCAGCTGGAAACCCACTGGGCTCTCAGCAAGCAACACATTCCCCCATTTTTGCTGTAGGGATACGTCGGCATTGACAATACACTTCCTAAGCTTCCAAAGAGCCTAGCTGGTGGCAGAAAAACGTGTTAGTCCCAATACACCATTCTTTTTATTTTGGCCTTATATTCCAGGTGTGTTCAAAATGCTGACATCTTGAAAGAGAAAGAAGTAAGAACCAGAAGGAGGGACAATATTTGGTAGACAACCAATTTTTCTGATTTCATTTCCACCACTTTTGCCGTCACGGCCCCACTTTTTGAAAAATGTATAATAAAATTACTGTTTAATTTAAAGGAAGAAGAACTAATAATAACAGGCATCACAAAAAGTACTTTGACATAAAGTACCTAAAAGGTTAGTGAATTCTATTTTTCCTTTCTAGGGCATTCTTATCCTAGATAGGGTAGGATATATATATATATATATTTATATGTTTATATATTCCTAGTAAGAATAAATCCTGATTAATTTATAAAAAAATATTTTAAAAATCAGCCTAGAGGGTTATAGAGTATTATAAGATATTGCTTTAGAATACTGTGCATCTGGAAATCTGATTCAGTATAATTTATAAAGAGAAATTCAGTATAATTATAAAGAGAAATTCCACACTGTGGGAAGAAAGGAAGAAATCGCTTTCAAGAGATGCATTTTAACATTTTAAAGGACATCTCCTATCTTTGAAAACAGCTTAGAGGATTGAAATACTGGAGGTAGCTCCAGAGGAGATTAATTGACAACATGTAGGTGAATGGGTCAATTACACAAACAATCTGATTTAATCACAGGGGTTTACAGCTTTGTCACTTTGACAGAGTAATAAAGAAGTTTATCATATCCTGTAGGTGCTATCAGACACTTTGGCCTGCTACTAGGATGTTGTAATCACACTTGAAAGATTTTCTATGGTCATTATTGGTATATAGAGTGGTTACAATGACAGGTTTTTTTCTGCAAGGTATAATCAAAGCTAATATCTTTTTCTCTGCATTCTCCCTTTGCCTGTGAACACATCAATAACAGATTTAAATATTTCAAGGTCAGTGGAGTTAAGCTGACTTTGGAGAAAAATGTGACAATGCTGCAGGCCATCATACTTGTAAGAATTTTTATACTGTTCAACTGTTTGCTTAGCTACTCAAAAGCCCAGGAGGCTGGGTATGTAGTGAGGATGGAATGACATAGGGCATTACAAATCTCTTGGCAGATAATACAGTGTTTTACGCAGAATATGTGTCAAGCATTTCATAGGTATCTGTGTGGCTGTTTTTTTGACGAGGTGATGAAGTGGCATTTCAGGAACATCCTTAGTGAATGCTACAGAACTGCAGTTGTACATATCCATCTGTGCACTTTTTACAGGCATCATTACAAACGAGGATGATACACACGCTTTCTGAGATTGCCCATCCAAGCAAGATAACCAAAAGAGAATAATTTGCTAATTTTCCTCTGCACACCTGCAGTATTATGGCTACAAAATGAAACATGCAGCATCTTATTCAAAATACGTGTTGAAAACCAAGTCCTCTATTACAATGAAAACTGTCAGAATCTGGAAATGTTTCTAGCAATGAGCAGCTGGTGTGATCAGCTGTAAAATTTTCTAGAAGCAGTATTGAAAATGCTGTCATTTTTTTTCCTCTGTAAGCAGCATTAGTCTTTGCCTGAGTAGCCTCTAGTAAGGCTACACAGAGTGTTGTTGCCACCTAGAGTCAGCTCACCAAAACAGAAGTTCTGCATGTCTTTTTCTCCTCTCCGCTTAAAGCAGACGGAATCCTCCAACACACCCAGATACCTCCCATCACCCTGTCCCTTAGCCCCGTTTTTCTTCCAGTACAGAAAAAAACCCAACCAGAAAAACCCCAAATTCAAAATCTAGAAACCATAGAGGTGTGTCTCCAACAAGTTGCCTGCCTCTATGTGGATTTGTGGAGAATGCAAGGCAGCCTGTAGCCTTACTTTCATCACGGTCTGCAGAGAGACACTTCCACCTGTCAGTGATCTTGACCTTTGAAGATGGAAGCACAGCTCTGGCCTCTTAAACTAACCAGGACTAAAACGAAACCAACTAACTCAGGAGTGACAAGTGCATGGGTTGCTGTGCCAAGGCTAAATGTGGAGCTGCTGGGCTGCTTTGCTGGTGGATATTCAGGAGCTAGGACCCCCATCCCACCCCACCCCACCCCATCCCACCCCATCCCATCATCTCTCTCCCCTTTTTTTATTTCACACCAAACAGCTCATATATTATTGCTTTTGGTCACACAGAGAGACACAGGGTCAGGATGGAAATGAAATGTGGAGATGAAAACTGGTGGAAAATAAAGTCCCAGTGAAGGTTCAACAACAGGTGCACATTCACAACTCTTCTTTTATGTATGTAGAGTATCCACTTCTACACCGGACAATAAAACTGTTACTTCTGAAACAAAATCAGTTTATTAATTTCTTTATTTTATTCCATTTATTCCCAGACTAATTGGAAAACAGAAACTGAACAGAATTTTGACAAAGATCCCAGTATTATTCTCACTGCTTTCTCTTGTGTTCATTTTTAATAATCTTGACTAGAAAAAGAGCTCCAAACATGAGCTTTTGTAATCCATAAATGCTTGACCAGACATTTCACAAAGATAACTCCTTGACTCAAAACTTTAGAAAGGTAAAATATCAGTAGTAGTGAAGTAGTGCTGGAAAAAGTTAGGAAGTCATCTCAGAAGAAATTCACATTTTCCAAATGTGTGGGAAATATATTACAGATCTGTATTGAGAAACTGTAGATAAAAGTAGGAGACCAAGGGCTTATGAAAAATATTAGTTCCATCAATTTCTTCGGGCTGAATATGCTTTTCAGAGCAGATTTAGAATTCTGCCAGCTGGGATTGCTTTTTATTGACATTTATCACTCAGAACCATCAAGAATAATTTATAATACAAATATTGTTTCCACCACCAGCAAGAAATGTCTCAGTCATGGCATATGTAGCTATGTACTGAAACATTTGTGATATTTTAAAATTCATGTAATTCTTCTTTTTTTGCTAAGGGAAGTTGACATTTTCACCAACCACTGTAGACAAATACTCTGTTCTCTTCTGGAAATATGGCCAGGCTTCCTATGACTTGTAATTCCCCATGTTCATTTAAAAAAACCACTCACACTGACTAGCTAACTGTTGCTCAATCTTTAGATGAACAGGAATTAAACTCTTCCTGGAAAAAAAAAGTATTTTCTTTTCTTTCTCCCTTCATCATCACCCCGTCCCCCAAACTTCCCATTCCCTTTCTGAAAAGAAACAAACTAGAATTTTTAGTTTAGGATGCAGTTTACAGAATAATCTGTAAGGAGACATCACCACAAACAAATAAAACATCCACTGTGTGTTAGGGTGGCTTTGTCATTTTGATCGCTTGTGAGTCATTGGTTTCTCTTCTGCATTTGAAATACACAGAGTAAACTGTGTGTAACACCCAGACCAATTGATTTCACCAATCTGTTTTTACTACTCTTCTCAGGGCCAGCACCAAGCATTACAAAGGGAGGATTTTTTACTGACATAATTGGCACAACTCCCCGAGGTAACCAAGCCTCTCAAGGAAGAAAGAGAGTTCTTGTCCTTGTCATGAACACCATAATTTTAAAGCCAACGGCAATGAGATTAGTTAAATAAGGTGTTTTACAATAAGAGTACAGTGAACCACAGATATGACAAAGCCACTTCAGACTTTAATTGGAAAGAATCTTAAGTCTTGTGAGAAATGTACTTCTTAGAAGGGCAGAACTGTAGGCATGGCTGGTAGTGAAAATCACTCAACTTGCAATTCTGCATTGAAAGCTGCCAGACTAATTTTTTTGAAGACTTGGAATTTTCCAAATTATACAGCGTATACTATAGGTAGAAAACCAGCTGCTATCCTCCAGAGGCCACCAAAGCAAAATTTTTCAAAACTTGTATTTCAGTAGTTTGTAAAATTTAAATAAAAATAAAGATAATTACTGTTCATTTTATAACCCTTCATTACCAGAATTGAGAACTCATGGAGCAGTTTGTTTGGCTGGTTTGCTGAGGAATATTGACCTTTGGATCAGGTGTGCTCTCTAGAGTGTGTTTAATATGCCTCAAAGGAAACATTCAAGCAGCATCTGTTCTTTCTCAAAAATGTATGAACAAGTAAACCAAAACTCAAATCAATATAAAATGTAAATCTCATTACATTTTAAATAGTCCTAAGGAGAAATTACTCACAAATGTTTATATCTAAACCTTGAACTTGCCTGAGAAACAAATACTTTAATCAAACAAGAAGGCTTTTTTGTTATTGAGAAGCTCAACATGAATAAGAGTAGCAACCTCTGCACATTCAAGTCTCAAAGTAAAAGAAGGGAAAAAGGGACAGATTGAGAGGGGATTTAATTTATAAAATGTTGAAGAAGAGAAAGATGATAATTGCAGCTTTGAAAGATCTACAACTGGATGTGCAAAGCAAAACCCTTAGTCTCTAAAAAACATATAAGTCCGCCTGCCAAATCCTGACCCTTCCATCATTCCTTCCCAGAGAAGAGTATCAAGGCATGAAGTCTAAGTAATGGCCACTTCCTTCTGAGCTCCTTTACCTTCTCAGGCTGTTAGTGAGGCAGACTTGTGCAGAAATGAATCATAATCCTAATAATAGTACCCATTTCCCCGATTTTAACGTGATTTAAGAATCTGTGTTTTTATAAACCAAGTGCTTTCTTAATAGGATAATGCTTTGTGTCTGTCAACGTTCCTACAACCAACTAGCTATTCCTAATAACTTCTTGAATCCATTGGGCAATTTCAACTAAGATTAACAGAGGAAGAGCGTTTCAAAAACATCGAGTTCCTACTAGTTTTGTAGAAATAAGTGGCTAAGGAGGGTAAAAGAATGCATTAATGCTCCCCATGGAAGTGCAGAGGTAGAACCTCACCCTTTATTAAATGGGTGATTATCTCACTGAGCAGCAGCCATTAGTTGTGATTCTCATGGGACTACTTGCCATTTATTAGCTGCTCCTCCTAGCACATGCAGGGATAGCTGTAGTCAGAAGAAAAGCAAATTTCTACAAGCAGTCCAAAGCTGGCACCAGGTGTAAGGCTGGCATCTTTTTATGCTCTGCAGGGGTCATTTGCTCTGTGGATATTCAGAGAACATGACCACGGTAACAACGAGGAATTTGAATACAGGGAATTAAGCTTAGTTTTGCAACTAATTTGCTGGAGTAGGTTTTTCTCCAGTCCCTTAATATAAGCAGAGATGATCAAAAGTGTCAGACTTGGCCAATGACATTGTCAGGATCCCAAGGGCACCACTAGCCCTGTTTGTGCTCCAACTGCCCTGGAGCTCCCCCAGCTCTGACCAGGGACCAGGACCCCATTTCAACTCTTCCAGGGCTCTACCCCACCATGGCCAGAGACCAGGAGCCTGAACTGTGAATCCCTGCCCCAGAAATGTCACAGCAGGACCAGTCTCCAGCTCCTCACAGCTCTGCCCTGCTTGGCCACAGGCCCATTTCCATCCCTATGGTGATGCTGGATGCCTGGGGCCAGGGCTGGGGCTGCCTGGGACTGGGTCTGCCTCTCCTCAGGCTACCCTGCTGCTGCCACCCTAGGATTTCTCCCCATCCACCCCTTGTTGCCTCCTGACAGCCACTCTATAAAACTACCAGTGCTCTTCTCTGAACCATGTCATGGGATCACTTCCCACCTGTACCACTCAGTCGGGTGTTCAGCTCCCTAGAGGAAAGGAGACACCAGAAGAACAAGCTTACAGGGCTTCTGAAACCCTTCTCCAATGCCTTCTGCAAGCTAGGGGGCCAATAAAGGATTTAGTGGAAAGCAGAGAGAAGGAGGTCTAAAGACAAGAAAATTCGAAGATTGGTATCAAGGCTCTCCTGGTGATCTCTTGGCCACTTTTGGTGCTTGTCTGGTTAGGCTGTGTCTCAGGAGGTTTCTGATCTCAACTGGTCACCTATTCAACTAAACCTGATAGAGATCAAGAAGAAGATGCCTTGGCCACCATAGTCCACCTCCTAATAAACTGAATTAGCCACAGACACCTCAGTTATGTCAGTATATCATTCTGGTGCCTACGGTGTGGGCACATCACTGCTTCTGACAAGTCAGTGACAGGGCAACCATCTGTGGTAATGAGTGAGCAACTTGGACCAGGATCTTCTTCAACCACCTCAGCATGAACCCCTAGAGTTGGAGAGTCAGGGCTCCCAGGACAGAGGCCACTTTAGTATCTTCACATATTTGTCACTCCTTCCTCTTCTAAAAGGCTGTCAAGTTGTCTCTGCTCACTCTGCTGTCTAGTTCTATTAGAGGAGTTATATTTGTCACAGCTCTAGTGAAAACTTTCCATTTTTCATTTCTCCATTTCTCACTGCTCATCCTCCCACAGCACGTCGTCACCTGTTTCCTCAGCCTCCCCCTCAAGAAACAGTGGTTCCCCTTTCCATCCCTCATGTGCATCAGCAGGCTTGCAATAGTTTTGCTGATGACAGCTTGTGAGCAGAGCCCTAGGCTGAAGGAATGAGGGAGCCTGTAGGAGCTGAGTGTCTGAGACAGTGTCCTACTATTTTGAAGAAAGTGGTTCCCAGAGACTTAATGGGAGCTCTCATGAGGGTGCTCCCTTGTCTAGATGTCCTTGTCCCTCACCTCCAGGCAAGCTAGGCTTCATTCTAGGCTACCTCCCACGAAGCTGCTGTTCCAGTGTTCCAGTGGCAACTACACACATGGTGCTTCACAATGTTGGGTGTTGCTGCTCTCCATTTTGCTGAGTCTTGTTTTCTTCCACAACTGTGGAGCTCTCAGGCAGTAATCTTTTCTTTGAAAGCTAAAACAGAACAAAGGAGCAACTGTCAGAATATAGAAGAAATAAAACCAAAAGGAGTGAACATACTTCTGCCTCAGTAGTGTTTATAAAGTATAAGGTCCCTTGTTTCCAAGTCACCATTTCTGACTCCTGTGGAATGCTTCTGCTCAGGGCAGTTGAACGAAAGTGTTTGTAAGAATGTCCTTCTAAGGCTAAAAAAATGAAGATCCAAAATGTACCAGAGGGCAAAGCAATGTAGCAGTATATTCAAACATCCCTTGCACTTTTCCCTCTCTGGATATCAGTGACAAGGAATAAAAGAGAAACCAAAGATTCGCCGTGGGATGAGTCAGAGAAACCAAGGACTCACAGCAAGTCCAGAGCAGTGGTGCTGGGTGTCATAAAAGGAGATCTTCCAGAGGAGGAGTTTTGCCTTGTTTAGGCATTGTTTGTCTCCTTGTTTGTCTCCTTGTTTAGGCATTTGAATTGCTCCTCCCTCAGGGATCTGTGCCTGGAGCTGGGTACGGAGCCCATCAGACCCCTTCTAATGTCAATCAGCAGTGGCTGTTTACAGAGTGAGTGGGCAAGGAGTTCTCAGTTTGCTCCGCTGACCACTGTGAATCATTTCCGTGCACAGGTAATGGCAATGTTCATCCAGTGTGGTTAGCCCAACATCCCAGTGCTCTAGGCCATGACACCTGAACTAAAAGATTTCAGGGTAGCACACAGATGCGCTGACAATCTGTTTAGGATCATCACACAACAGACCTATCTCCAGGCTGATCCCAAGCTGCTGAGGTGGGGGAAGGCTCTGTGAGTGGCAGTCTTATCTGGGGAGGGACAGAAATGATCTCATTCCTTGAGGCCACATTCACTTTTGCAGTGAGTTTTCAGGAAGATCCAGTAGCAGAGGACCCCTGATCCTCTATCAG
Source organism: Rhabdornis inornatus (assembly GCA_013397075.1). Lineage (NCBI taxonomy): Eukaryota > Metazoa > Chordata > Aves > Passeriformes > Rhabdornithidae > Rhabdornis > Rhabdornis inornatus. Next base: position 1,132,546 of record VWZS01007332.1, on the reverse strand, counting down.
GCATACATCCGTGTGGTTTTGTGATACCAAAAAGAACTGCATGATGATTAAACTGCTGGATGCAATATCTGCTGGCTGGGTGATGTGGAAAATCTGGGCAGGCTTTTGGAGGAGGCTTGAGAGAGTCTCCAGACAGTGTATGGAGCAAAAGCCTCAAGAAGAGAGGAGACAGTTTTGGGGGCAAAATGGGTGCAGTCAGATGGTAATTTGGAGGCCAGGAGTTCCGTAATAGCTTCATCTGAAATGTCTCCAATACCATGAGCAGAGCTGAACTGGGAGAAGCAGAGAGAGACAAGCTGTCAATGACTGCCTAGGAACTAGCTGAAGACAAAGGATTTGAACTTGTTAGAGAAAGGGAAAACTTTCATTATGCGTGAGTCAGATTCAGGTAAACTAAAATAAAACCAGTGGTGGCACCTAAAAAGATATTAGGAGATTTATTTTAGATTGAAGGAAGGGAGAAGCTGACAAGTGCTAAAACATGATTCAGGATGGCACACACTCAGAGCAGGAAGTCAGGAAAACTTTATCCTCTGCTGAATAGCAATAATTTGGTGAAACTTTAAAAGGGAGAATGAAGAATAATCAAACAAGAAGGATCTCATAGTATAGCAAGAGAAAAAGAAAATATGCATTTTTAATGAAAGCTAGAGGTCTAACAAACAAGATGACTTTAAACAGAAACTTGCTGGGAAGAAGGCAATTGATCAGATGCTTTAGAATGGGGGTACAAAACATAAAAAATGTGACTGAGGAGGCAGAAGTGGTAGAGAAGTGGTAACATGTATTAGAGAAACCTTTGTGGCAAATCAAAGCAACATGCTGATTTTGTTTACAAGCAGCTCAAAACCTATATAGCCTGACATTCCTGACTAAGTCAGAAATATGCCATATCATATCAGTATTAAATCAAATGTCTGTATCTATTACATGCTGAGGGAGATTGGAGTTGCTGACAGAGCAAGAAATGCAACAATAGCAGCAGGTATCAATTTCCTAGTTGTATATTGGATAAATGTCACATAGGGGATTGATGCTGCATAAAATGAAAATATTGTTTCTGCATGAAAGAGCATACAAAAGAAGAAGGAGCTTTTATATTAGCCTGGAGCAACATGCAGAACCTGGTTCAAAACGACCCTGCTCAACATACTTAGGGAACAAAACAAAAAAAACAAATTCCCGAACTGCAATAGAATTACGTAAGAACAAGGAACTTTGTTAAAAATAAGCTAAAATGGATGCTTGAGGGCTAAAAAGTTTGCCTGATGGCTATTTAAGCATAGCATGCAGTGTATGTAGGAGTACATTTTCTCTCTCCTCTGTGTATGGACAAAGACTTTGGAAAAGAAAAGCTGACACAGTTAACAGCCAGATAAAGGAATTTATTAGAAGCAGAAGACTTTCTTCACAAAGTAGAAGTTGTGTCCAAGAATGGAAAATAAACTCTGGCAAGTTAAATAAAAACCACAACAAGGTCATCCATATAGAAACCCATCAAAAATTTCTGGAGATATAAAGGTCCATCAGGAAGGAGTCTGAAAGAAATTAAGGCACCATGGGACAACAGAAAAAGCCTTCACGTGAATAACCTATTAAAAAATGAGGGTAAATGGCCCTCATCCACATTTGAGGGAGGTCTCTAGTGATGCTTGAGGGGGTTTTGTTCTTGGACTCCTGCTGTTTAACCTATTTATAAATGAACTGGAAAAGAGGGCATATGGTAAAAAGACAATCTGGTGAAGGCACAAAATTATTACACATAGTAGGGGCAAGTTGCCTTAACCCTTTTCAGGCTAGACAAGTATTCTGTTGAGGTGTCAGTGCATGCCTGCACTGATCTCATGGTCTTTGAAAGGCGTGGAGAAAGCCAAACGATCATGAGAGACAGCAGAGGAGAGAAGAAAGGAAGATCAATGCCAAGAGCTCAGGAATGTATAGATAGGGAACCAGAGGAGAATGCACCCCACCCTGAAGGCATCTGAGGAGTCAGGGGGCAGTTGTCACTGATACTGTGCTGAAGACTTCAGAGGAAAAGGGAATGCGTATAGACATCGTGGTCACCAGGACTCTTCACCAGGCTTCCTCTTTCTTCTGCTGGGGATGGTGGGGGAAGCTGATCAGGAAATCCCATGACTCAGTGGGACCACAGATGGGGAAGATATTTAAAAAAAAAACCCAACAAACAAGACGTCTGGAAGATGCCAGAAGAGGGGCCACAGCTTGGCAGAGTTGTGTGCATGGCTGGGTCCCCGGATGGCATGCAATGGTCAGGGCACCCTGTAAGGCTTGCTGTCAGCACAGGCTGCTCCCAGGAGGAGCCCCTGACTTGCAGTCCCCATGGACTATGGAATCAGCTAGGAGTACAAGGTGACCTACTGGGATTCCTAACTTCTTCCAGTGTAAGAGGTCCCATAGAATGTGTCTAGGAAAGTTGTACAGGCAAGAGAAAAGAGAGAGGAGCACCAGGAGTAGTAAAAATTTCCACAGCATGATCTGGAGGCAGACATGCTGAACTTTAGACCTCTAGTAAAACAATGCTGGGTGTAGCAAGGAGATGCAAGATCCAAGAACGACACAGGGACCATATGGGGACTATTGCTGCAGAACGGAGTAGAAATGTCAGGAGCAATAATCTGCTCTTTACCTTCTGGAGAAGGCAGTATGGATGACCTCACATGTAGGGCAAGCAATGTAGAGTACACTGAAAGCTGCAAAGATTTCTGTCCAAGATGTCCCCAGGCCTGGTGAGACAAGCATCATCTACCAAACAGATGAAAAAAGAGGATCCAGGGCCCTGTTAAAATGAGATTTCAATGTGTATCTCCAGTGGATACTGCAGTTTGAATACAGCACCTTGGGCTGCTTGGCTACCTGACAGCTCACTGCCTGCTGCTGCAGACAAGGTGCTGGACTAGGTGCAGCTTCAGTATAGCCTTATCCTAATTCTTACAGTCATGTGTATAGACTTGAGATCATCTCTTGCTCCCTTCTTGCTTGAAGGCAATTCCTAAACTCACCGGCCAACAGTATCTGAAGAGGTTTCTCATTTTGGATGCCTCCATTTGGATCTGTTCTTTAGGTCACACTTCAATTTCTACATGAGTATGCTTAATTCCTACTTTGAGAAACGGGGCTGGCACATCTCAAACGGCTCACTCCAAAGTCCAGGCATTTCAGAGGACTGGCTGTTTGTGTATAATTAATTGGGTGTTATTTATTGAGCTGGCAGCAGCAGACAGTCTGTAGTACAAAGCTCTGTGCTCCCAGCCAGGTCACAGTTCCAGTGTTTTGGTTTCTCAATGTCGCTGGGTTGTCACTGTTTAAATAGCAAAGGCAGTCCCTGACCCAGTATCTGCCATAAAGGGGCAGAGAAGGGAACTTGTCCTTAAACTTTCCTCACTCCAGTTTGTGAGTAATTTACATACCTCTCATTAGCTGCAGCCTGGAAAGTCTCAGTTGCTTTTACTTGCTGGTGTGGGCAGCGTCAAGATCAAGGCATGACAGGAAAATAAACTCTGTGGCTGCAGCTCTGCTGGGCCCATAAAAATACATGACTGCTCTGCTTTTGTGGCTGTGGATTCTTCTGTCACTGTTCCTTCAGCTGACATTGCAATGTTATACACAGTATATTATTTAAAAAACAGTTGTTTGCTAAAACACATAGCAAAAGGCTTCCAGTTTTGCTAGCTGAACTGAAGCAGACAATTTTTATTGCTGCACAGGAGATTGATAATAACAAACAAACAACCCCCTTCACCAGAGGCTTCACAACAGACATGAAGCACATTCATGCACCTTATTCACAGCAGGAGCTTAAATGCAGTGAAACAAATTATATTTAATAATCATATCCCAAATATAGAAAAATCTGTGCCTTGACAAAAATGCTAAATGCTGTTTTGACACCTTTGTCTTAACCTTTCAACCTTCATTGGGGAGAGCTCTGTATTCCTTGTAGAGACCTGAGGTTTTGTTTTTTCTTAAATGCCATGCTTCCTGATGAATGCTCACACCTGGGGGAAAACACATGAAATAAGCATTCTGATATACTTTGCAGCCACACACTAGAGTGAGAAATCAGGAAAACTCTGCTACACAAGTGTCTGAGGGATGTAGTACCTACCTGGTTCAAGGAAACAGGATACGATTCCATGAACAGGATTTCCAAGGCTCTATCATCACTGAAAAAAATATACAGTCTTGACTTTTTAACCTTATCTTGTGAATCCATGCCACATCCTTGTGCTTATAGCCTCATTTCCCACTGAGAATGAAATTTCTGTGATCATGCCATCTGGCTGTCTCTCAGCCATTAAGTTCTGAACCTGCTTTCTATCAAACTGACAAAGGGATTGAGGCTCAAAGAGAATTAAGTGCCTATGAAATTCATGAAAATCAGCAGCTGGGTCAAAGATGAAGATCCAAATGAGCGCCCTTGCTAAGGGAAAGGTAGGCAGAACACAGCACTCTTACACACTGCTTGCTAATGTCAGTCATCACGTGTGCAGCTCTGGACTCACCGGAGCAGATGCTGCTTCTTCCTCAGTGAGATCCAGGGCTCACGGTTCCCGTAGTGAGTGGTGCAGGCAGGGGAAGGAGACCAAAAGGCAACAGGACACACTGTACAAAAGCAGGTCTCATTAGGTCCACAGAACAACACATTTAACGATAAATTTCCACTTATTCACCTGTGTGGCTCCTGCAGTTGCTGAGGGTCCTCAAAGATGTGAATCTGTTTCTCGTGGAGAAGGCTGACAGGCAATCACTCCCACACCCGGACCCGTGCCGCAGAGCTCCCACTGCTTCCACTGCTCAGTGAAACTCAAGCAGGTTCCAGGACTCTGGAGACAATAGACTTGATCTTTGAAATAACAGAAAGGATATTAAAAGTTAGGATGGAAAGTACAGTGCAGTTCAAAGTTTCCCTAAAGAAAAAAATCCCTACCAGGGAAAATTTAGAAACCAAATTATTTCTCCTTCCCTAGCAAAGGGAGTTTCAGCTTTTGTTTTTTGTATCTTGCTCTCCTGCTTCACGCAGTGTGCTGTGGAACAGCAGCTGAGCTTGCAAATACTTCTGGAGGAAAAGGGCTGTTTTGCTTGAAGTTATGCCTATCCTGGAGGGAAAACCTGTGTGTTTTTAAGACCCCTATATTTTAACTAACTGAGGTAGAATGTTGTTTAACATCACCTTTGCAAGTGTGTGTGGCATGGACATTTCCCAGTGCTGAAGCCTGGCCCTTTATGCTTACCTTCGGTGCACTTCTGTGTGGGCAAACTTGTGACCCCAGGCTCAGGCTTGCCACAGCCCCCCTGGCTGCTGCTGGCCAGGCCACCAGGGGAAGGACTGCTGTGGGCTGAGCTTGCTGTGGTTTGCCCATGGGGATTTCCTCATGATGAAAAGGGAGATAGAGAAAGGCTGTGCCTCTTGGTGGGTTTGTGGAGGGTAAACATGTAGCTCTGCAGGACTCACAGAAAGAGGCCCTTGGGTGAAAGCTGAGTGCCCTTCTTGGAGATAGGCTTGATGTGTGACTGACACATGGGGGCAGAAAATCATCATTTTAGTGAAGAACAGATGTGAAATATATTAACTGGAGCCCTCTTCTCTCTTATTTCCTTCAGCAGCCCCCCCCCCCCATCTTCTCAAGGACTCTATTTTCACACGGGAGAAAGAAGTGATTTTCTCTCACTCTCAGGAGATCCACTGGGTTTTATATTCCACTTGTACTTTCTAAGTAATAGACTGAGGTCCTGGTCCTTGAAACCAGAAAACATAAAGAGAAAAATAAAGCTGAGAGCCTGTTACATTTACCATTATGGTCAATGAAGATACAAGCAAAAAGCTTTAAAAATAAGTGGGCTATTTAAACAGTGAGGCCCCCAGTGAAATTGCTGTCTGACTTTCCTCACAGAACAAACTGGAGTTTCCAAAAGTGCTACCCACCCACAGCATTTACCCATCTGAGTAGGACTTTTGCATGGTGAGGACTTGTCAAACTGAGTTCTCACAAAGTTTTCTAGAGGTGATTTGGATTTAGGGTGTCCAGACTGGAGTGGCTTCCAGAACCCTGGTTTTCAAAAGGGGCTGACTATACATTCTCCACCCATCAAATCTTAAACCTCCCCCCCAAATACCTTCTCTCCATCATGATCTCAGTAGCCTAAAGACAGCAGCCGTAAGGGTTTGCCAAAAATAACATCAGCAACTTTCAGTTTCAGTACTTGTAAATGCTTCTGTGATCGACCTTGGACTTCCTCAAAAATTCTCCAGGGGTAAACAGCTCTCATAGATCACAGGGAAAGGATTTTCCCTTCCCCCTCCAGACATCTAGAGGGGATGTCCAAATGGTTCCTCTTCTGGGAGATGCCTTGACTTTTTTCCACGATAAAATTTTCCAGCATATAATTTGTAAAGTTATGACACTCCAGATTCCTTTGTTTGTCTTGAAAATGACAAAATATGCTAAGAAGAGATAATGTTCTACCCGATGTGTGCCTAACTGCAGAGTTAAATGTGTAACTCCACTGAAATACAGTTTGTTTTGCTCAGCTGTGCTGATAATTCCTTTTTAGCCCATAGCCCCAAGTCAAAGTGTTTCCGTGGCACTGTGACCCGAGGTCTTAAATATGGTTTCAGAAATGTCACACTGTAAGGCCAACCTTTGCACAGGCACTGTGCTCCTAGATCTGCAGAGAGAATGTTGAGAGGGGATTTTGAGCTGACAAGCCCTTTCCCCTGACATTTTGTCACTCAAGCGACATTTGCTCAGTGCTGATTTTGATGGCCTTCACACCAACTCACAGTGCCCCTTGGTCAACCTTAACTCTGTGCAGATCAACACAGAGGGGGAGAAAAAAAGAAAAAAGGGAGGTGAGTTGCTACCAGAGCAAGTGCTTGCAGAATCGGGAGTGACCTCACAGATTTAAGGGGAGGAGCCTCGATTGATACATGTAGGGATTTTCCCTATGACGAGAAACCTCAAGATAAATCTGGGGGGATTCCCCAGTCTGCCTTCAGAAATATCACTCTAAAAGCAGTCACAGCTTCACTCTGCTCTCACAGTCCATGCTACAGAGAGGCACGCTGTTGCTGCTCTGTGATCTGAAGCAGTGAAGCAGTAAAAGCCATGTCTTTGGGAGTCTGTGCTCTGCTCATCATCCTGTGCAATGGTAAGTGGGCAGCCCCACAGTTTTCTTTCTGGTCTTTCATGTTTGTTTTGTGGGGATATGTTTTGGGAAGACAGAAGGATTGTGTAAGCAATCTCTTTTAAAGGTGATGTGTACCTGTGCTTTGCAGTTTGGTGCTTGATCCGTGGGACTTCTGTGATGATCCCAGATGTTGCCGCGAGGTGTGCTGAGGAAGCGGTGCTGCCCTGTAAAGCTCTTCAGGACTCCTCCATCTCCTACCAGACAGTGTCTTGGTATAAAGTAAGAAAAAAGCCTAAGTTATTTGAGTAGTCTGCTTTCCTTCCCTACCTGATACTGGCTTGTCTTGTACAAAATGGGTTGTTTTCTGCAGAGGAATCCTCCCATTAGTGCAGCAGAGGGAAGGCAGCACTTTGAGCTGACCATGGGGAACAGGCCTTTTCCATGTCATTGGAAACAGGCTATTTGAGCGTGATTCCCTGAATTGCTTTTGGCCTGCTTTTCTATCTGATTATTGCTGGCTTCTCTGGATCAAAATTTAGGTGGTGCCCTATGTACAACCTGCCAAATACTACTCCAAAGAGAATTCTTCCAGGGTTTCCTTCAGAGTGAAAAAAAATAGGTATTTAAGCCTTGCAATATCAATGATATTGCTCTTGCTTAATCCCCTCCAAATAGGAGATTATTTTTTATTTGGAATAGAAGAACTAAAAAAGTACTTGCTATTCTTTAGGAAGATTTGACTAGTGGGGTGGGTAAGGGCAGGGTATGAGCAGAAGGCAGATGGAGAGCTCCTCCATTCCCCACTCCCGGCCATACACTCCTACTGCTTATCATGGGCCACTCCTGGTGGTCTTCTTGTTACCTGTTACGTCAACTCTCCGTTGCTTGTTATAATAGCAGAAAATCAATCTGTGAGTAAAGATTTTGTGGGTTACAGAGTTGAATTAATTTCCCATGTGAAGGTAGAGAAGTGGAAGGGAAGAGGAGAAAACCTTATTTATGGGTGTTGAAAACTGTTAATTTATCTCTGCCAGAACCTAAAACCACAGCCTTGGCTTCCTCAGCAGTTCGGTCAGATACAGTTTTAAACTCATTCCCTACAGTAAACCAACAAACAGTGTTTGTTATTAGATACAGCTTCTGAGGTTGAAACTTGCAATGCATCTGAGCTTCATTGCTGGTACAACAATGAGCATTTGCCTACAGACTAGATGACAGCTATACCTCAAAAGAGATGTTTCTGCTTTTTCCAAATCGTTGAACTAAGTACGGGTGGTAGACAGAGAGGAGAGAATAATGCTTTTGGTTGAACTTTACTGTGGGATATGGAATATGAGTCAACTTACTATTTTTTGTTTTCTGCCTCAAAAGCTGGATAAGGATCTATATTTCCCATCCAGATATGTGCTAATATTTATGGCTCTCTTTCTCTGTGTCCAGGAAGGGCAGGGAGCTCATGGAAGGCAAATCATGCTATCTGGTGGACCTAGACGAGTTGAGCAGAAGTGGTAGAGGGTGGGGGAGGAATAAACAGAGAGGCTGACTGGATCCCAGAAAAGTCTCCCCCATAGCATGATGACTTGTTGGAAGTCAACAAAAACAAAAACAGGCTGAAGTGTAGGGATCCATGTGCTTCCCCAAGTTCAGTAGGAGCTGGGAAGGCAAAGCAGCACACAGCAGCCAAAAGCCATTCTCTGATGAAGAAGTATAAGGAAAGCCTATAAACCAAATTCTGTGTTGCCTTGTAGCTCTTTGCAGTTCCACCTGGGCACAAAATGACTGCACATGCACAGGAGGGCGATATTTGATGATGCCTTTTGTGGGGCCCCTCTGTGGTGCTGCTTCCCCTTGCAGCAGACATGCTGTCACAGTCTAGACTGCCACTGCATGTCCCCTGCCCTGTCCCTACAATCCTCGCTCCCTCCATGCTCTCCTTTCCCTTCCTGCTTCAACTGCTTTGCTCAGGAAAAGACTGGTTTTCCAGTGCCCACCATGACAGAGCCTCGCTCTTATTTTCTCTGCTGGCACAAAAAGTAACAAAAGTCTTGCTACTGTCAGCTCTTGCCAGTCCTCAGGGGCTGATGGCACCAACCATGGTCCTGCAGTCTTCTGTTTGCTTGTCCCATGAGAGAGGTGGGAAGTGGGGACAGGCAGGTGGTGACACCAGCCCAAGCCACAGTTGCAGCCATACTAGGAAAAGCAGAGTACCAAATCTAAAAAGCCTGACTCTCCATGGGGAAAAGCAATCTAGGTTCAGTGTTTTGTGCTGAACAACCAATACTTCTACTTGTGGGGCTAGCTAAACAAGCAACAGCTTGAAGATCTTTGTCCTCCCCTCTCTGCACTTTGACTCTGTGCTGCTGTCCCCACTCAACACTGCAAAGGAGGGTGAGGGAATGGTGGAGTGTGGTACCATTCCCTCACCCAACACAGGTAATTACTCTGTTATTTAAAAACAACTACTGAAGGATTAATCAATAAACACCACATATAACCCCAAAGGACTAATTAAAAGGTAATTGCAACAAATTGTATGAAATTTCAGGCTGTAAAGTTCAAGCAGCTGTTAGGCAAAATCTTTTGTATGAGGTCACTTTGAACTGTGAAGTAAATGCAAGCAATTAACCTTTGCTTCTGTTGCTTTAAAAAAATGATGGTGGCAATGTTATGGTGCTGCTTGTGCAGCTGTTTGCACAGGGTGAATGTTCTGTGAGCAAACCCCTCCCTCCCTCTGGCACCTTTGTGTGCTCAGACCAATTAAGGGCCAGTTTGTTACAATCTGCTAAAAAAAAATAGGTTGTAATTTAAAAGTATTTGCTGTATAGAGAAGTAATTGTCTAATGGAGTTAATATTCTGGTGCCAAAATCCAACTGAGTGTAATAAAGAAGGTTTGCATTCAATTCCTTTGCTTTTGCTAATATCTCATACTGCAAAAAAAAGCATGGATGTGTTTGACCTGCTGTGCATCCAGGATCATTGGAGCTAATTATTCTCGTGTAGGATGTCACCTGTGTAAGTAGTTCTGTGCAGAATCAGGACCACAGTCAGTCAGCTCAGACAAAATGATTTTTACTTAAAAACATATGAAGTAGGCTGGCTGAACACACTGGGGAGAAGGTAGAGCACCAAGGCCTCTTCCAGCCTGGTGCAGCTCTCATTCCATTCACTAGGAAAAGGCCAAGGAAAAGAATTCATAGTGATGATGGTCTTAAAGTGTGTTTTTAGGAGTGCTGGACAGCCTGGATGCCATAAACCCATATATGAGCAGTGTGGATGTTTGCCAGCTGAGAACTGAAAACTAGGTCTTTTTTGCCTAAGCACCCAGACACTGGGAATTGTCTATGGAAATGCTGGTTTGAATCTCTACAGCCCACCTACAAGATAGGAATCTGGGTAATGAAACTTTACTTTTCCTTCTGCCTCACAGGGCTGTTGAAAACTGAACAGTTTCTCTTTGTGCAGTACATTGAAAATGAGAACCACTTCCACAAACCCTCATAATTATCACTTTATATCCAGCTTGAAAATCAAGTTTAAACACACACAAATGAAGTCCCAGTGGATATTACACTATTTTCTTCATGTGATGGCCAGAAGAGTCTTAATCTAAAACAAATCTTGAGGAAGAGGAAAGAAGGCTGTGCTTCAGTGGAGAGAAATCTGTTAACTTTATAGCGCTTCCTTGAAAAATATAAAATTGTGGCAGAATAAGAGCGGGGAGTCATATTACAAAATAAGAATAAACATTTTAAACATATAATATTGACTGCACCTTCCTTCAAAGGAAACTACTTTTGCTAAAAGTGCATAGCTGTGATGTATGAGCATAGGTAAATATTTGCTAAATTGCTTCAGCCAAATATCTAACCTATGCAAAGAAATGCAGCCCAGTGCTCCTCAGACATCCATTCATCCCCAAGTAGCTTCATCACATTGATGATTTAGACAGGAAGGGAGCAGTGGAAATGATTTCATGACCAAAACAATTCTTTTGTCTGACATGAGCTAAGACTGGATGTCCTCAGCTAAAAAAAATCAAATCAAGCCAAACGAACTAAACAATAAAGACTCTGTGTGAGTCAAAGGGCTTTTCCAGCTGGCTCATAGTTCCTTTGCTGTTGTTTTGGGGTTGGGTTTTGGATTTTCTTTCCTCATCTCTCCCCCCACCCCCCCTCTTTTAAAGTACGCTCTGAGTTCACTCACATGTGCCCACAATTTATATATGTTATTTTCAAATTTAAGTTTGGTATCTCTACATGACACTGTATAGGAACCATATGGATGTATCTTTAGCACTAGTAGAATGTGGAAGCATTTTTGTGCTGAAAAATACACCTATTAAGCAGTTTCAGCTCAGTTGTGTTTCATTATATGTGACTATTGGGCATTGCCAGAATTCTATATATTTTGCTTCAGAAAATAAATTCCTTCTGGCTGTATGTAGGTTTTTAGCTCTCTATAGCAGTCAGAAATTTCAACTTGGCCATTATGCCTGGTATAATTTTAAACAAAACCATTTTTACAATTATCTCACCCTCACTAGAAAATAATCTGATGTTAATATGTTCCACCTTTAAACTGACATCAGTTTTGGACCTCAACCATTTTTGCTGAAATAAAAATTTTCTGTTATGGGAAAAGTGGTTTCTATTGGCATTTTGATTTAGCTGGAAGACAGTGTACCACCTTAGTGTCAGAAAATTTTGATGAGAAAAGGTATTTAATGAGAACAGAGAACATGAGTTAGTGTGAGAACTGCTCACTCTCACATGTTGATAAAATTAAATATTAATTGATTAGTTGGGTGTGAGCACTACAGCCTGGGTGAATTGCCTTTTAATTTACTACCATGTAATGCTGTAGCAGTTTTCAAAACCACAGCTAAAACTTAGCCAGCTAGAACTGAGCAAAGTGTTCCTCCTCCTCCTTCTTCCACCTTGTTTTTAGTTCTCTGAAAAAGAAATATTTGCTGAAGAGCACTTAAATTTTGGGGCCTAATTATTTACCTATTTCTCGTAATTCATCCAGTCAGAGAACAGAAATATATCCATTCAGTGGTATTTTCAATCAAACATATCCCATTTTAATATCCACTGTATCACCACCAGTGTTCTTATCAAAAAGCTCCGGGCTAGGAGAAACTTAATAGGAATCAGTCAATTGACCAGAAAATATATGTGGGAAAATCACAACCTTTTTAGACCATGTGTTTCCAAGATTTGGGAACTAGAATAACTTTTAATTAAACACACTAAAAACTGACAACTAGAGCTGGCTCCTCAAGGCTGTGTCCAGTTTAGTCCTGAATATCTCAAAGGATGGAGATTTCACACCCTCTCTGGGCAGGCCATTCCAGTGTTCAACCACCCCTACAATAACAAGTGTTTTGCTTTCTTTTGACTGAATTTCAGTCCCTGTCCATTGCCTCTTTTCTTTCCTCCGAAGGTCACTGAGAAGAGTCCAGCTTCAGTTTCTCTATCCCCCTGTTGAATCAATACTGATAAGATGATCCTCACCCTGGTCTCCTCCAGGCTGAGCTCTCTCTTCCACCTTCTGCTCATGTCAGGTGCTCCATTCATCTTTGTGGCCCTTCACTGGACTCCCTCCAGTGCAGGAGGGATATGACCATGTCTCTCTCGCCCTGGGAGCCCAGCACTGAACCCAGTGCTCCAGGGTGTGTCTCAGCAGGGACTGAACAGAGGGGAAGATCACCTCACTTCAGCATCTGCTGAAGATATTCTGCCAGGTGATTTCTGAAAGTCTGCCACAGACATTGCTGAAGGACAATGTATATGTGACATTAAACATAAACTCACATTTCTTCTGTTTTTAAATTTTCTTAATGGATAGTTTTATGCAGACAGGCAGAATTATGTTGCCAGCAAGTCCCTGTTTCCCAGCAAAATTCTGGGAGAATTAACCCCCTGCAGACTGCAGGGTAACAAGGCCCTTTTTATGAAAATAGATTTAGTAGAATTTTCTACCTGTCCCCACACAAATCATGATTTGCCTTTTGAATTTTGGTCAGCCCATTAGCAGCAAACATGGGAGCAGGAACAGACCTCCTTCCTTTTCTCCTCCATTTGGATGTGGGGAGCAGGAGAAGCTGACATGCGGCAGTTTGCTCAGCAGTGAAGTGTAAGGGAAACCAAACACAAATGAAACGTGGGAAGAAAAGATTTTTTTCACTAATTAAAGAAGAGGATGATCCCTACACAAGTGGATTGCTGTCTCTGGCAGCGCTTGCTTTGATCCCTCTAAGCTTGTGTGGAATTAATTAGGTAAAACCCCCAGCATTTACCTTGGGCTGTGGTATCACCTGGAGGACATTTGGCATGAATTAGGGCTGGTTTATCATAGAAGCTTGAGCTGCAAAATGATCTGTCCAGTGAGAGAGACTGCCAAGTAATTCACAGGAGGTGGCAAGCAAAGCGGCATTTTTGTAATTTTAATTAGATTTTTGGGTGGGGTTGGGTTATCTTGAACAGAGCAAGAGGCAGAATGATGACCTGCCTGAACATCTCATGGCTTCGTTTTATACAGCTGGGATATGAGGATGTGCTCTGTAAATTTGCTGAGATGTTTTCTCGCTATGTAGAGAATTTAAAAAGGGAGGGGGTTAGTTTGTTTTGTTTTGGTTTTTTAATAAGATAACAGGACATAAGATTGCTGTTGAAAAAGGCTTGATTCAGGCGTCAGAGAAAAGGTTGCTGTGACCTCTGAGCAGGGGTGGATGCACTGCCTGCAGAGGCTGGAAAAATGCCACCAGATGTCTCTGCAGCCTAAAAAATGTTGGAATGCTGCTGGGCACACGGCATCCCTGCAGACTGCCTTGCCTGCCCTTGCCCTTCAGCAATGAGAGATTTAATGGAGGAAGAAAAGTATGCAAACCCCGAATTAAACCTACACAAATGACCCCTTCCTCCTCCTCCTCCCCAAATGTAAGGTTCACAACCCCCATCCAGGTCACCAGTGGTTTCTCTGCAAGTGAGGGAGCCAGATTAGGCCACAAAGTAATTTTTTCTTCTTGTTTTGGGGAAAAGCATGTTGTTAGTGCAGTTTCATAATGCTGCTTTGCCTTACACGGAGCATGTCTAAGGCAAAATTCTGACAGTCTTGTCTGCAGGGTCACCATCATTGTGCTTGCAACAGCAACCAAGCACCTTAAAAAGCTTTGGAGGCAATAATCAATCCTATCCCTCCCTGCTCCCATGAAATTGGGAAGTTAAATAATTTACCCAAAATCTCACTTGGAATAAGTGCATGGTCAGGCATGGGATGCATGGACTTAATTGAGTTCTCCCTTATATGAGCAATGCTGATTGCAATTGCATACAGAAAGATCAAAGTGTTTTCTCATTCCCAGATCTCAGCCACAAGAATCACACCACCATTTACCACCCAAGACAGCAATTATTTATGCTGCCAGTAAATTAAAGGAAAAAACAAAACCAAAAATTCCTAAACAAATCTAATTTTTTGTGTGTAGCTCAGACCTCCTATCTGCAATTTAGGGCAATGCAAAGGGCAGCCAGACTGGTTCCTTTATTGCCTTGTGGGCAGTTTTAAATTTCACTGAGGAAGGGGGTGGTAAGGGAAGGGAGAGTGGCAAAAATTAGATCTGAGGGAGGTCAACTATATCCACTTAGCTGCTATTGACCTAGTTGTAACCAGAGCTGAGCCCAGCCTGGGTATTGGAATTCCTCTGGCCACATCTCTGACAATGTGCAAGGCCTGAAAATACCTAAATCCCTGTAGCACAGTGATGTCCCTACAGCCTGAAACCACCATACATACTGCTTGTCTTGTAGCTGCTTGGGGCTGAGTGTAATAAGAAAGAGAAGCTGGGGTAAATTTACTGGGGGATTAAGGGAAAGATTCTTCCCTCTTTCTGGGTAAAGTGTGGAAAGCCCCAGGAAATTACTGCTGTGTTTCAGTTGATGCACTAAAAAACCCAAAACCTTTCTGAGAAAGAATCTTTACAATTAAGGAAATCTTGTGCTGTAATCTCATTCCTCAGTTCCTGCAAAGTTCCCCAAACTGCAGCTTGTTTTACACCACTTTAAGCTGCAAAAATAGCAATGTATAAGGGAGCATCCGACCCATACTTCTCTCCAGACTGCCGAGTGTGCTTTCCCCCTGCAAACATATGAAAGGGAAACCAGATACTCCTAGCCTCAGTATGGGAAAGTTGTGTTAATTTTAATAACTTACAGTGTAACTGGTATACCCCGATGCAGTAGCTATGCTGATAGAAAGTAAGCACCAACATATGACCCAAAAATGTGTCTATTAAAATAAAATAATAATAATAAAAAGCCTTGGCTTACATCAGTTATACGTTGGACTTATGAGCTGGCACTGGCTCTGCTGGTCCACAGAAAGACTGAATTCCTTACTTGGGAAACCTTTATGGAAGTCATGCTGCCTTGAATCCCAGGGTGCAACTTCGATGAATAAGAATGGACACGGGCTAATTCAAACCCTTCTTCCATCTTGCAAATCAACTTAGTGGTTTCTCTCTTCTTTGTGGTTCCCAGCCAATTGTCATTTTCAGTGTATCCTATCGCCCTGCAGTACGAGCTGTTCTGGGAATACACTTCATTCCTCCCGCAGCCTCTCAGCAATGCCAAGGAATGTAGCTCTTCTGGTTACAATTAAGAAATTCAACATACAAATGCTCCCCAAGTGCACCAGAACCTGCTTGTGACCTTCACGCAACCGCATCTGAAGGAGCTGAAGCAATTTTTTGTTCTTTGGTTCCAGTCATGAGTGGAAGGGAGGGAAGTGGGGTGGGGGGAAACTTCCATTCCTCCAGAGAGGCAGCATGGTTTCAGGGGTCAGCTACATAGAAACTGGCACAGGAAAGTGTATTTTCCAGGGCTGCATTCCCACAGGGAACTCTGAGCTGCGGAGCGGCTGGGAGGATGCCAGCCTGTGCTTGGCAGAGCCCTCGTGCAGTGGCACACTTGCTGGGCGAGCAGGTTTAATTGTCATCACTGCATGGCAGAAGGTGTGCTGGCAGGGCAAGTACAGGCAGCAGTGGAGCCTCCCTGTCTGCTGCCATGCTCTCCTGGGCACCTCTGGTCCCCAGAGCCACCGTTAATCCCCTGGGTAGGGCTGCCCCTTTCTGCCTCTGCTCCATCCCCATGGACTGTCTCTCTCGGTCTGAGCTCTTCTGGGCCCTCTGCTACCCCGCCTTCTGTCATGTTGCTGTCCAGGTGAGGCAGCTTAAGAAGTTGTTACAGAATAGTTCTATAATTCCTATTTATATATAAAGTCCATTTAAGCAAAGCCCCATATACTTTTGGATTGCAAGCATGAACATATTAAATGCATTTGAGATTGTGCTTCCCCTTGCCTCTCTTCAGCCTCTGCATTTTCAGCCACAAGCCAGCTTTAAAATTTTCTTTACCCTAAAACTGAGGATGACACTGTTGCCCAAGAGGAGAAATATATTTATGTTTTCCAGATGGCTGGAGACAGTGAAGGAATAGTATGGGAAGTCCTTGATGTGGAATCTCACTATCCACAAGAAGCTGGGGGTTCCTTGGAGCTCTCCAATGACACCTCCTTTTCACTGAGGATCAAAAATGCGACTGGCCGAAACAGCGGGACATACAAGTGCACTTTGGGGGGGCAGAACGGAGAACGCAATCTGAGCAGCACAGTCACATTAAAAGTAACAGGTACAGTGGAGAGCTTTGACTGTCCCATGCTTCCTTCCATGTCAGGAAGGTAACAGTTTTAAAATATTTTACAAACACCAGAACAATGTAACACCTTGCTTTGTATTTTAGGTTGCCCTGGAATAGAAGAGGACAAATTAAAAAAATACAAAGGCGAGCTCTTCATGCTGACTTGTCTTGGGATTTTTTACTTGCTGCTCATCTTCTTTACTTGTGTAAGTAATTCCCTTTCTCATAAGCAAAGCAACAATACCAACCAAAATACCCCCACTCATTTTCCCTGTTAGCACTGCTTTAACACAGCTGGTCTGAAGTTAATGTCCATACTTAATTTATGATTAAACTCAGGTACATGAGGATGGAGTTCCAAAGAGAGAGAACAGCGCCCTGATCTAACTCTGATCTAACTCAAACTATCAGTCATTTTCCTGCACTCTCACTGCTCATTTCTGCTCCCAATTAATCTGTGTAAACTACTTATCAGTTTAAGGGCACAGCAACAGGTCTTCTGGTTTAGTACTTGGGAATAGCATTTGTACAAGATGGAGGCACATACCCTTGGGAGCCCTTCCCCACCTATGGAATTGCTTTGTGTGGTGGCATGATGGACATGTCCAAGTCCACCTGCTTTTTGCCTCAGTTTCCATACTCATAAATAGGTGACAACCCCGTTTCAGACAAGCATTTTTGTGAAGTCACATCTTTTCTTGTTAAACGGACATTTTAAAATACATGGAGAAAAACCTCGCTGGGGAGTTTATCCATACCTTTACTGCTGGCTAGTAGCTCTGGGAAAGGAAGGGAGAGGAGGTACTTGGGAAGCTCACTCCATAGAAGAAAAACTATGCTTTGGGTGCAGTGGCAGTGAAGTCACCCCTTCATGCAGAGGTCTGCACCTCCTGGCTCAGAGGCAGCAGAAATCTTGGGTGCCAGTACAGTGCAGCACTGTCTGCATTTGTAATAAAAACCAAACCAAAATCAGCCCCAGCATTTTGGGAGGTCAGAGTTAACTTTTGCTGCCTGTTTCATATTTGCCTTCTTGTTTTGCTCCTCAGCAGATGAATCATAACTGTTGATCAGAGTGTATCTAATTAGCTGCTCTAAATGTAGCTTTCCATGTATCTTCAGGGAGCAATTAAATTTATGCCTGTCTCTTTTTTAGATTGACAATTCTGCCAGTAATTTGTGCCATTCAGACTAAAGTTTGACGAGATAAGTCTTGTAGGAATTTGTTAGGATGGAAGTATGAAAGCAAGAACATCACTCAGAAGAGACAGATGCATCATGTTCTTCTCAGTGTCCTAAAAGAATTTCAGATCCCTACAGAAATCTCTCCTCCCCTTACATAAAAAAAGTCCTAGTTTTAGTGGTGCAGTTATAAAAGGCAGAGCTGTATAGTGAGGGTAATCGCTCTGGTGGAATTGCGTGTATCTTACTTTTGGGTGAGGCCCTGTCTCAGGTATCGACCTAGCTTTCATTAAAATTTAATATTGACCTGAACTCACAAGTGAGGTTCATTATGTTAAATGCCTGTTAAGTTCTTATGGGTTGCCTTGTCCTCTTCTGTAGTGAAGATTGTGCCTTATCTCCACTAAACTCAACAGCGACATTCACTTTACAACTGGTTGGCAGGGCTGGGGCTTTACTTTGACAACTTGATGAAAATATTTCAGGCACTGGCTTGCATTGAAGGCAGGTGCAAGCACACTTGCAATAGTTTGGTGCAAGGCCTGTTGAGATGAAAATGTGAATCAAATATAAATTTATTTTTTTGACTGAGGCTTTTGTCCTGTAAAGTTCATTGGTTTAGCAAGAAACAGCTGTTTTTATTGGTACTGGGTGCTTCCAGTGACAAACAAATGGGAAAGGTGTAATGACCTATGGTTAGCAAAGAGAAGAAGGAAAACCTTCAAAATTTGCTTTTTTTAAAGATTGCCTTTCATAGGAATTCTCAGTTTTAAGCTTTCCTTTGTGTTTTCTCTTTTAGACATGTCTAAGAAAAGAGAGTATGTCTCCCAGTTATCAAAAACCCAGACCAGATATGAAGCACATGCTCACCCTCATCAACGTACGTGAAATAACAACTTTCCAGCATTTAAACAGCGACAGCAATTGCAAAAATGAGCTGCCTTCAAGTTCTGTCTAAGTTGACGTTGATGGCACTGTGGACTCATCAGTAAACAAAAGCTGGATGGCTGAGTGGTATGGAGAGGAAATAAATGCTAATATATGGTCTCTTCAGAACAGCCTGAAAGTACAGGTACCTTGTCAGTGAGCTGCTTGTGCTGGACAAGCCTTCGGCAAGCCCTGTTATGCACTACGGTAACTTTTGAGAGTTAAGTCAGCTAAGAAATACCTTTACAGCTACACAACATGTTACAATGCTGTTAGGAGGTTGGTATCAAATTTCACTCTGCTGTGAAGCCCTCTTTTTCTGAGCAAGAATATGCTTCTAACATGAGGACTGAGTTATAGGGAAGCCATGGCTGTGCACAGCCAGCAGATGAAGCTCTTCACTGGACTGGTATCTCCCACCTTTCCAAAGCAAACACAGCAGGTGCTGTGGTATGAAAAGATGAATGTGCAGGGCTGTCTCTGCTCTGAGCCTGATCCTGGATGGAGTGCCTTTACTGCAAATGAGATGTAATTCATCATATGATGTTCAAGTAGGCTGAAGAGGTAACTTCATCCTCTTGCACTGGATGGATCAAATCAACATCCACTCTTAAATCTTAGAGTAACAGACAAGCTGAGAAGGAAGAAGATTTTCTCAAAATCTTTCTGGACTGAATGAACTTTTTATCTCAGCAGGAGAAATAGGGGCATATTTTCCAGATTAATCTATAGGAAGCTTCAATGAGACTCTTAAATAAGAATGAAGAAGACTGTGATATTAAGGATATGGAAAGATGACTTATTGTGTGGTTTACAAAACATGGAGCCAAACGTATGCAATACTTATGTCAGTCCAGTTACACAAGTGAGGACCAAAGCCATGGCTTGGAAGAAATCAACCAACCACGTCTTAGGGATGTATTAAGTTAGCTATGAGATACAGGAATGGAAGATTGGATATACAAGCTTTTGGTGTTGGCAGTGTGTGTATGCGAAAAAAAGACATGAGAAAAGCTGAACTCAGGCACATAATAAAGGGAGGAGAAGATTTGTCTTTTTGGACCAAAGTGCAAGTGATCCTAGGCTCTGCATCCAAGGAACCTCCTTCTATTGGATTGCTAGTGCAGAAGGTGAAGGAAGAGGAGTCTAAAGTGACTGTGGTTGCTTATGCCATAATGTCAGAATTTGAGCCCAAACATTATAACTTGCATACCCTGAAGAACACAGTCTTAAAAAAATACTTCAAGAACTGACCAGCAACATCAGAATTTTTAATGCAGTTTGGAATTCCAGGCTGTTGACAAAAAGATCTTTCTGTAATCCTTTGACTAATTTTGAAGTGTTGATGGGAAGAAAGCTGTACATCACTCAGCACTGGCTCTGTGAGCAAGGTAGATGTCTGCATAGCTGGAGTCCAAGAGGATCCTGACCAGAATGACTTCTAGTCATATAGGGATATGCAAATTACTTAGAATATAGTAAAGTAATGCCACATTGCCTTTTTTTTTTCCTGTAATTTTTTCATTTAAATATGTGTAGGATACTTGAAATAAAAATTCAGAGATAACCTACCATTTGAATTTGTGTGCCACATATGGCAAATAAACCCAGAAACACTCCGTATCAATTGCATTTTATTTTACAACTAACATAATTACATCAAATAAGGTAGAGATGTGATTCAGCCTCTTCTGCAGGAAGAAGCCTGTATGTGTGTATAACTGATTAAGCAATGGATAATTTTATGCAATTCTAAGGACCTAACACCATTTAAATTTTCATCAAAATTTCAATTTCTGTCCAAAGTACATTATAAAACACCTGTTCCCTACCAAAAGGCAAGTCATTAGGGAAAACACAAGGGTGTTTCAGTCTGCCCACAGTCACTTTTAAACACAGCCCACCATCCTGGGTGACCTGTATGTTTAGGAGGCAAAAACCATGAACTGAGGGCATTTGTGCTTTTCCATTTGGTCAGAACAGCTTAATACCCAACAGTCATAGTTTGTTGGGGTTTATTATCATAGAATGCTAAGAGGTTGGAATGGATCTTAAATATTATCTAGTCCCAGGCCCCCTGCCATGGGCAGGGGCACCTCCCACTACACCAGGTTGCCCAAGGCTTTATGCAGCCTGGCTTTGAATACTGCTAGGGATAGGGCATCCACAACCTCCCTAGGCAACCTGTTCCAGGGTCTCACCACCCTCACAGTAAAATATTTCTTCCTAATCTCTAGCCTAAATTTCTACTCTTTCAATTTGTACCCATTAGTCCTGTCCTATCACTACAGTTCCTGATAAAGAGTCCCTCTTTGGCTTCCCTGGAGACCCCTTTCAGATACTGGAGAGTTGCTATGAGGTGTCCACAAAACCTTCTCTTCTCCAGGCTGAACAACCCTAGTTTTCTTAGCCTGTCTTCATAGGGGAGGAGCTCCAGTCCTCTTGTCAACTTCGTGGCCCTCCTCTGGACTTGCTCCAGCAGTTCCATGTCCTTTTTGGGACCCCATAGCATGATGCAGCACTCCAGGTGGATCCAGGTGGGGTCTCACCAGAGCAGAGCAGAGCAGAGCAGGGCAGAGCAGAGCAGAGCAGAGGGGCAGAATTCTCTCCCTCACCCTGCTGGCCATGCTGCTTTGGATGCAGCCCAGGATTCCATTGGATTTCTGGGCTCTGAGCACACACTATGCTCACATGAGTTTTTCGTTCAGTATTGCCCCCAAATCTTTCTCTGCAGGCCTGCTTTCAGTCACTTCTCTGCCCACCCTGTGGGTGTGTCTGAGATTGCCACGATCCAAGGGCAGGGCCTTGCACTTTGCTTTGCTGGACTTCATGAGGTTTGCATGGGGTCACCTCTCAAGCCTATCCACGTCCCTCTGGACAACATCCCTTCCCTCCAGCATGTCTAACACACCAAACAAACCAAATTGTCAGCAAACTTTCTGAGGGTTTGTGCTCTATTCCACTGTTCATGTCACCAACAAAGATGTTGAACAGCATCAGCCCCAGTACTGACCCCTGAGGGACACCACTCGTCACTGGACAAGGAGCAGTTGACCACAGCTCTTTGTGTGTGTGGCCATCCAGAAAGTTTTTTATCCACTGAGTTGTCCATCCATCAAATCTATGTCTCTATGATTTGGAGATGAGGATGTTGTGTGGGACAGTGTCAAACGCTTTGCATAAGTCCAGGCAGACAACATCAGTTGCTCTGCCTCTGTCTGCCAACACTGTAGCCCCATCACAGAAGGTCAAAAAGGTCACCAAAGGTGACAGAAGGTCACCAAATTTGTCAGGCAGAATTTCCCCTTTGTAAAGCCACATTGGCTGTTACCAATCACCTCTTTGTTTCCCATGTGCCTTAGCATGTTTTCCAGGAGAATCTGCTCCATGATCTTGCCTGGCACAGAGGTAATACTGACTGGTCTGTAGCTCCCTGGGTCTTCTGCTTTCCCTTTTGTATTGGTTTTGCACAGCCTGGTTTTTGGTAGCAGGGGGGTTACAAAGATGGGTCCTGTGAGAAGCTGCTGGAAGCTTCCACCATGGCCAGCAGAGCCAATCCTTGATGGCTCTGAAGACAGACATGCTGCTGGCCAAAACTGGGCCACTGAGGGAGGCTGGTAACGCCTCTGTGATAACATATTTAAGAAGGAAATAAAACAAAGTCATGGGTTTGATTCTAGTCAGAGAAGAGAAGCAGGTGAGAATATGTGAGGGAAACAACATGGTGACACTAAGGTCGGAGAAGGAGAAGGTGGAGATCAGTCAAGGTGGAGAAGGAAGGGCAGGAGGTGCTCCAGGTGCTGGAGCCAAGATTCCTCTGCAGGCTGTGGTAAGACCATGGTGAAGCAGCTGTGCCCCTGCAGCCCATGAGGATCCACAGGGAATGCAAAATCCAGCCACAGCCTGTGGGGGAGGTGCCCACGCTGGAGAGGGTGGATGCCTGGGGGAGGCTGTGACCCCATTGGAGACCCGGTGGAGAGAGGGGGTCCCTGCTTCCAGGCTGGAGCAGCCTATCCTTGGAGGACTGCACCCCATGGGAAGAGAGAGACCCACATGACAGCAGTTTTGGGAGGACTGTGTGCCCATGGGGGGAGCTCACACTGCAGCAGGTGTGATTTGGCTGCTGCTCGTGAGAATGGAACCACGCTGGGCAAGTTCATGGAGAATTGTCTCCCGTGGGAGGGACCCCACGGCCTCACAGGGGAAGGACTTCTCTTCCGGAGCAATGGAAGAAAATCTCGGTGATGAACTGACCAAAACCCCCACGCCCTGTCTCCCTGTCCTGTCAGTGGGAAGGAGAGAAGGGTTGAGGGGGAAATGATGTTTTATGGGCTTTTTTTACTTCTCATTATCCTCCTCTGATTCTGATAGTATTTCTATCAGAAAAAATTCACTTTGCAATTTAAGTTGAGACTGTTTTGCCCTTGAAGTGTTTCTCCTGGTCCTTATCTCACTACGAAGCATTCGTTAATTTTTTTCCCTCTCTGCTGCCCTGCTGTAGCAGGGGAGGGTGAGTGAGTGACTCTTGTGGGTGCCTGGTGTTGGGCCAGTGTCAAACTGACACCTTTTTTAAAAAGGGAAGTTATATTTCTGCTTTTCAAGTCATTGAGGGCTTTACCCGAATGCCAAAATTTCTCAAAAATAGTGGCTTAGAAACTGCCAGCTCTCTCAGGACCTGCAGATGATTCTTGTTGAGTCCCATGGACTTGTGCATATTCAAGTTGCTTAGATGGCCTCGAACCCGAGAGGGCTCAGGGTCTTCATTTTCCCAGTCCCTGTGTCTGCCTTTCTTGACTTGTGTGGTGTGGCTGGAACACTTGCTGTAGAAGAACGAGTCACAAAGTCATTGAGAACCTCAGCTTTCTCTTTGTCCAGGGTAGACAGGTCTCCTGTTTCCTTCTGGGGAGGGCTCACGTTATCCCTGGTTTTCATTTGCTTGCAACATATCTATGGAAGCACTTTCTGTTATCTTTGATATCGCTGGCCAAATTAAATTCTAACTGGGCCTTGGCTTCCCTAGCCTTGTCTCTAGCTTGCTGTACAATTTCCCTGTGTTCCTCCCAGACCACCCGTCCTTGTTTCCCCTTCCCAAAAGCTTTGTTTTTCTCTCTGAGCTTGCTCAGCAGCTCCTTATACATCCATGAAAGCCTCTTGGAATTTTTTCCTGATTTCCCTCTTGTTGGAATCCATTGATCTTGAGCTTGGAGGAAGTGATCCTTGAAATTCAGCCAGCATTCTTGGGCTCCTCTGCTTTCTAGGACGCTATGGAGTCGGTCCTTGAAGAGGCCAAAGGTCTGCTCTCCTGATGTCCGGGGCAATGATTTTGCTGGGTGCCCCTCTCAGTGCCTTGAGGATCTTTATCTCCACCATTTTGTCATCACTTAGAACGCCTTGGAGCACTGCATTCTCCATCAGCTCCTTCTTGTTGGTGAGCACAAGGTCCAGCATGGCACCTCTCCTTGTTGGCTCCTCAATCACTTGTGTAAGGAAGTTCTTTTACACATTTGAGGAACCTCTGGGATTTCTTTTGCCCTGCCATGTTGTCCCTCCAACAGACATCGAGGAGGTTGAAATCCCCCACAAGGACCAGGGATTAAGAGCGTGCAGGCACCCCTCTGCCTACAGAGGGCTTCATCCACACCATTCTCCTGATTGGGTGGCCTGTAGAGTCCCACTATAATATCCCCTGTCCCTGCTCCCCCCCTTAATCTTCACCCATCAGCTCTCAGCAGGGTCTTCATCCTCTCCCAGGAAGAGTTCCAGACTGTCCAGCTGGTCATTGGCATAAGGGCTATATTCCCTTCTCATCTCCCTAGCCTGTCCTTCCTGAGAAGCCTGAAACCTTCCATTCCACAGCTCTAGTCACAGGAGCCATCCTACCATATCTCCGTGATGCTGATGTTGTCATCCCCAAGCAGGTGTGTACACTTCTCTAGTTCTTCTTGTTTGTTCCCCATACTCCACGTGTTTGTGTAGAGGCATTTGAGCTAGGCCCTGGATAAAGCCAGCTTGCCGGCTGGAGTATCTGGGATGCCACTGCATTATCTTTTTATATTTTAAAAATATCTTTAAATATGTTTTTTTTAGGAACACAAAGAAGAGGAAGGATGGGAAAATTCACTTGAAAGAAGTTGATAATTAGTCAGCAGCAAAGGCTGAAACACTTTTAAAATTATTTCTTCAGAAGGATAAATAGGATCAGATCAGATAGAACAGAAGGAAAAAAAAAGGGGGCTTTGTGCTAACAACTATGCCCATTATTTTTTTTTCCTGAGCCAAACTGTCTGCAATACAGAAGATTGGGCCTGAGGCATCAACACTGTGAGTCAAATTTCAGGCTTAGAAATTTCAGGCTGGTTTATTCTGGGGATTTGCTGTAGCCCAGCTGTGCAGTAGAAGTGATCATGTTCAAGGCCACTTAAATGTGTTAAATTGTTTAGAAGAAGTAAAGCAGAGAGAGTCTTATGCCAAGATGCTTCACTGAATCACAAAACTGTAGAGGAACAGGCAACTTCCTAAAGCACTGAAGGTGCCTGCACATCTGGAGTGTAAAGGATGTAAAGAAACTTTTGTGGCATTGTAGCACAAAAACTAACATTGACTGGAATTATTATGAATCAGAAAGAAGAATGTAAGTTTTTATACTACAATGACTCCAGCACTAACTGGAACAAAATTTTTTAAAAATCATGTATTGCCTGACAATCTTGCAGAATGAGATACACATACTTTTTAGCATAGTATCTCCAAAGAGAGCACTTTCCTTGCAATATGGATCTGTGGATCTAAGTAACCTGATTCAAAAATACTGCCACAGCTAGCCCAACATAGAGGAGATGAGCACATGCACACGTTCTTTAGACTTTAACACTCCATTATTGAAGGAAACATCCTTCTATATCGCACAATCTAAAGCCTGTGTTGATTACACAGGATAATTGCTCTGTTGGACGAAAAGATCTGTTTTACCTTCTACCACTCTTCTTATTATCTATGTCCCTAGTTTTGTAAAATAATGTAATAGCATAAGTATGTGCCTGAACAGCACTTGATAGTGCTTTCTTACAATTCTTTTTAGACTGAGCAATTCAGTTTATGTTGATAAATCCATGAGGTGGGAAAACCCATAATCTTTGTTTTATGAATGAAAGCTGGACATCTGGAAAATGGAAGTCTCCTGCAAAAGTCTAGATCAGAATGAGGGAGATGATTTTTCCTGACTCTCCTGTGGGTGCCTTAATTACAGGAACTGTCTTGTTATTATTTCTTGTGGGTTTTGTACTTTTTCCATTGATTTTTTCCCCCTGTGGCCTGCATTTTTCTACTGTTTTATCCAGCAGTGAACTATCTGTGTTCAAAGATAACAATAAGCATTGTACATAAAATTACTCATACAGAGTGGGTTTGTACACTTGTGATTAAGAAATATACAGGGAAAACACTGCGTCACATGGGGAAATTACCCCAAAGAGAAATTGCAGGAGTCACACACCGGAGCTAAAAGAATATCCAAAATGGCAATGAGGGAAAGCTAAAGGACATAATCCACAAAATGCTGAGTGTATGAATTATAGCCCTTAGCTAAGCCTGATTTGTGAGGCTAGTACTTACACAGCAGATAACCCAGCCTGTCAGTGACCTTGACAGCACTGCAACAGTAATATTTTCTGTAAAGGCTGGATAGCTTTCAGCCTGTTTGTCCTGAGTGGGAGCTACAAGCATGCTTGTGTGCAGCAACGTGGACCAAAGTAATCCTCAGTATGTGCCTGTCAGTGGTACAAACAGAATATGGCTCTTTGGGCAGGAAAAATGCCTCCCTCCCTTCTTTCTTCTGCCCTTGATAAGACCCGTCTGAGGAGCATAAAGAGCTTTTCCCTAGAGCATGAGTCCCCTTTTCTACCCTCTTTCAGTGTGGAGTTGAGCAGCAATGCAGTGCAGAGGGGATCTGGTTCCAAGTCTACCGAGCAACTGCAAGTATTTTGTGACCTTCTCAACCAATGCATCTGCCTTTTGGGAATTACAATTGATTTTCTTCATTTCTTTATGTGAAGACAATGCTTCTACACTATGTTACAGCTACACAAATAGGTAAATTATAAGTGTTTTCCCCACAGCTCTTCTTTAAGTAAATATTAGTGAAACTCTGTTTGTAGTCTTTTGTGGGACAAATTGCTGGGGAGATTAAAAAGTCACAAGTAAAAGCAATGTGAAAGTTTTTGGTTGAAGTCTGCTCTCCACTTTGCTGCCAAGACCTGTGTTTGCAGTACTCTGCTTTTCTCTGGCTACAGCTGATATTACTTCTGCATCAAGCTGCGAGGAGTGCTGTTAACTCTCTGGAGCAGTGACGTAAATCCTGAAAAATCCACCAAGGGAATGGGCGGTGGCGAGACCAACAGATTGCTGCAAGGAGTGGTGTGTCCTTTGAAGGCTTCATCTTATGTCCCACCCTTTGATGAGCCTTCAAACCCTTTGATGGAAAAGCATGCTATTGTCCTTGTAGCTGAGTTTCAAGTGCATCTGTTACACTGCCAGTGGACAGCCTGGGCTGACTCTAAGTGTTTGCTCTGTTACAAGACAAAAAAACCCTAGCAAAGCCAGAAACCCATCCCATGGACAGATTGAAGGCAAGGAGCAACAACTGAGAGAAGAGACATCCTAGGGGGAATACAGCAGCACAAACATAGGCTTTGCTCTCTGCATAGTCTTTCAGTTGCTTCTGTGAAGGGAATAAGAACAACCTTAGTGGCTAGGGTTTACTATGTGTTTGCTTTAAAAAATATTTGCACTGTGAGCCTTAGTTTTTGTATCTATAAATGGGACTAGTTTGGTTCAAGTGTTGTCCTGTCTGAGAGGCAGGGAAACTGGCAATATCTGCAACTTTTCTGCTTGGAGCTGAAAGGAACTTTTTGCCCAAGTTGTCCTTCAGGGTAGAGAATAGCAGGCTTGAGCTGTTGGACATTACTCTTAAGGGGAAAAGGCCCTGCTGACAAGAGAAACTGGATTAATAAGAATTAGTAAGAAGAAAAACTTAAGAGTCTCTGTAAATGCTGGGGTCTAGACCAAGCACCTGTAACACAAATGTGTGACTGTTCCCACCCACTCCCTTTTGCTATTTCTGTCCCATCTGAATTCCAGCTCTGCCAATTCGTTCTAACATCTGTTCTCAGACTTGGTATCAACATCAACTTAATCACATTCCTTCCATCTACTGAGCTGGAAGTGTAGGGCTATGTAGAAGCCAGGACAAATTAACCCCTTCCCTCCATTAGCACCAGCTAGCACACCTCTCTTGACATGTAGCTGCTGGTGTTTGGGTGGGCAGCAGGGTCGATGGGGCTGTCAGCTCTCCAAGTGGAGAGCGTGCTGAGCACATTACTGCCAAAATAGCCTGGCTGGTACACACTGATTACCAGAGCTCTGGAGGGGCAGCAGCATCTGGGGCTCTGTGTACAGGAGCACAGCCAGCAGATCAAGCAGGTCCAGCTCCTCAGCTCAGCCTCTCAGACCACACCTAGCTCAGTCACCCAGTTCCACACCCCCAAAACTGCCCCCAAGGCTGTCAGGGCTACAGGGCTAGTCCTTTGAGCAGAGGCTGAGCAACTGAGGCTTGCTCAGCCTGGAGAAGAGATGGGTTTGGGGTGGCCTTAAAAGCAGTGCCCCAGGAAATACGTGGCAGGAATCAAGAATAAAGAGCCAGGCCTTTTACAGTAGTGCATGGTGGGAAGATGAAAGGGAATGAGCATAAATTGAACAAGAGTAGTTCGGAGAAGAATATTGTCTTCCGTTTGAGGACAGCCGAGCAGTAAAACAGGTTTTCTCAGAGGCTGTTGAGTCTGCATCCTTAAAGGTTTTCAAGACCTAACTGAGCAAAGCAACTTGGTCTGACCCCAAAGGTTACCTTGCTTTGAGCAGGAGGTTGGAGTAGAGATTTCCTGAGGTCCCTTCACATCTCAAATATCCTATAAGTCTACAATTTTCACGTCAGAGAACATTTCTTTATTACTACTCTTCAAGTTCATTGCAATATGAATGGACCTCTCCAAAACATCTGCTCTCTGCCAGTAATAACCAAAAGTATCTCAGACAAAATTTTAGAACACAGTATGAAAAGTAGCTGTGGGATAAAAGAAAAAACAAACTATGGACAATTATGGCTCAAAAATTAGAATGCAAGTAAAAAGGCAACAAACTTGATTATTTAAACTTTACTTCTTCACCCAAGGGCAAACATAAAAGGATACATGGGATGCTATCAGAGACATTTCTGTGTTCCGGCTTTTTTCAATATGAAATAGATCTGATGGTGGCCCTTGCAAGAATTCACAGTTTCCAGTACATCTTGCATTTGATCTTTCAAAGTGTTCATAAAATGTGACATTTAATAAAGACAGTTTTTGTCTTCATCACATCCCTGAGTCTCAGAACTCTGTGACAGCACAT
This sequence comes from Rhabdornis inornatus, assembly GCA_013397075.1. Taxonomy (NCBI): domain Eukaryota; kingdom Metazoa; phylum Chordata; class Aves; order Passeriformes; family Rhabdornithidae; genus Rhabdornis; species Rhabdornis inornatus. The sequence continues at coordinate 1,103,152 of VWZS01007332.1, read as the reverse complement.
GCAAGCACAGGGGTTCAAGGAACCAACCACATGGTCTCATAGTTTCTTTGTACTATGCAGCACTTAACCATACTGGATTTTACATGTGGATAAAAACAACCAAAATAAATTCCTAACCTGTGTCACACTGAAGAAAAAGAGCCATCCCCATATTTACACAGCCTTTATCACTGCAGACATCAGGTCTTGGGAACTGCTGCCTTATGGAGCAGTTCAGCAAGGGAGGTTCACTGCTGTGGGAGCTGTGAATCCACTTTCCTGGCTGGGGGAAGCAGCTTCCCCTTCTCCCCACTCAGATCCCATCCTCGGGCTTGCAGCTGTGCCCTTAATTTGCCAAAAGCTGAGATCCCAGATCAGATGCTGGGACCTTTGTCCTAGGATGAAAAACGCTGGTTCTGAGGCTACATCTTTACTGTAAACTCTTTTAAACATGCATTTCACAGGACCTGAGTTACCCAGAAACTCCTTATTGTTGTCTTTTTTCCTAGGGATAGTAGCAAGCCTATATTAAGGACTATGAAGTGTCCTTATATTATAGTAAGTGCCCAGGATAAACAGATGATCAGTGTGGGACTTTTGGGAGGACACTTGGTGCCCAAGAAGAAATGAGAGATTCGTATACAGTAGGAGCTCTTTTGTTAAGTGCATCGTGCAGTATCTACAGGCAAATCAGGTTACCAGGCCCTCTGTCCTACTTACTACATAAACACATAACAGGCCATTGTCACTGGTTCACTGCTTTCTACTTAAAAGCACTAGTTAAAGTGTTCCTTCCCTTGTGAAAGAAAAATAAACTACTCTCCCATGCTACTCCCCCCAAAACACACCCAACATCAGTAAAACAAGACAAGCACACTCCTACAGCTCCTAAACAACCAAATTTGGCAAAGTTTGTAATGACCCTAGAATAAGAGATTCTCCCCTCAGTTCATGCTTTTTGTCACCTAAGCAGGTGTCAAATCTCCTGGGTTTGTCTTCACACAGCTTCTTTCCATTTCACTCCATCTTAACAGCTGTAAGTGTCTCTGGTATATTGTGCTAGTACATTTCTATTAACATTAGCAAAAGGGAAAAAAAGCCAGCTCGGCTGACAACAGCTATTGGTGTATGAAGATTAATCTTGATATAGCATGCAGAACATGGATCTGTTCTACATCTTCCAGAACAGCCTATACTTTGTTTCTACTCCTTCTCAACAACAGCCTTCATGCAAAAAAGAATTAAAATTAAAATCACTGTATTTTAGCATAGCTATGTTCACACTGCCATTCTCTCAGGCTTCACAATTCATGCTGGAGTCGGCAAACTATTTCTCTTTCTGCTAGCAGCACAGGGGACAAGTGGAGCTCCTTACTACCAATTCCTAGGGAAGACAAAATACAGCTTTGTTCCACTTTGAAGAAATAGTCACAGGTTACCTTATTAACAGCTTGTAGTATAGAAAGAGTTAAAGCTTTTGCCACATTAAATAGAAACATATAACCAAACACATGGGATGCCTACCCTGACATAAACACAATGGCATGGGAAGCGTTAAAGCTTTGTGTATGGTAAATTAGAGCTTTGAAAAACATCTCAGTTGGGAGCAGTTTTGGAAATTTTTGAAACATGAATTACTGATTTTTTTCTCCTCCCTTTAAATGGTCTGTGAGGATTGGTTGCCTTGTAGAAAAAAAAAATAAAGTGTCAACACTTGACATACTCAATCCATCCATAAACGTAAACACGCTTGAACTGCAGTTGAGTTTTTCTTTTACTAAAGAGCATGTGGAAGCAATTACCTGAATGTAGATGTGATAAAGAATGGATGAAATGCAAACCAAATGATGCCTTATTACTTAATATAAAGAGACTGTTCTGCGAGATCAAAGTTGTGCAGCACAAAATGTAATGGGCTTCACTGGAGAGATAGGCTTCGGAGATTTGTTTAAAACACAGATGCATTTTGATGAAATGCTAAGTAGACAAAATTAAGGTAGGTTTAAAGAGTTTCCCAGTACCTGATCTATGACCTCCAGTAACATTTTTCCTCTTCTCCCACCTTTTGCTGCTCTGTGCCATTCCCAGATGCTGTGAGGCTGGCAATAAGAAACTTCCCTGATTTCATCGTGGCTGGAGATGAGAACTACTCGAGATGTGGAAGAAATGTCACCATCAGCACCCCCTGCGGACACGGGAAAGACCTTCTCTGTACATTTGCATTGACCCCTTGCACTGCAGCCTCCCTGTGCCTCAGCCATCACTCTGTGCCTGGTTGCTACCTCAGCACATAATTCTCCTTTAAGTCAATATCATCAGGAAGGGCAGCGAGACAACCTTTTCCAAACCCAAAAATACTGAAGTGGAACAGAAATCTCAAGACTACTTTCCAAATGTTTTCCTACCACAGGCCATATAATAAAATACAATTCCCATCAAGACCTTGCTTTGTACTTCATCACCTTCTCTGGTGTTAGGTTTATTTCTCTATATCTTTTTAGTGACTTGTATTTTTAAGAAGCTGCATGCAGCAGACAAGGAGAAGGCATGTTGGGAAAGTGGGGTAGCGGTTTCTGTATAATTCCACAGTAGCATCTGAACTTGTTCTCTTGCCTTGCACTGTCTTCCCTCCCACATGCCTCCACTCTCTCCCTGCCCAGGAGCTGCTGCTTATTGCTTTTGCCCAAATGTTGTTTCTGATCATATAGATTTGACCATCATCTTTGTCTGAAGTCTGTAGAGCAGCTCAATGATTGACAGCGCTGGGTCCCCATAACATAAATCAATGAGCAATAAAGTTAAGTATCCAAGTCAAGCGTAGAGAAAGCAAACTGACATTGAACTGTAACCATTAATTAAAAAGGGGGAAAAAAACAAGAGCACATTTAACTAGGAGCGCTGGGTCTTGAGTTATTGAAAGGAATGAAAAAATAATGCAAGTATGAAAGAGCATGTACAGAATTAATGCTGCCTATCTCCCACAGCATTAGGTCTTTAAAAGAAATCATATATGTTAAACTCCCAAAGAGACTATTTTCTTTTGTTTTTCAATTACATGTGATAATGGGGAACATTTTGTGAATGACTCTGATGCTTATGTCTCCAATAAAACTCAGGATACTGTACCTCATTCATGCTTATTTAACGATCTCGTAAAGAAAAACCCAGCAGCACCGTAACAAAATTATGATTGAATCAGACATTTTCCCTTCTCACCAGCTGAAGAATTGTTAAGTATTGTTATTGAAAACTCATTGTTATGCACTGTTTTTGCAGTGGCCAGAGTGTTCAAAGCAGCTTAGGAAGTAAATATAAAACACACTTGCCACCACAGAGAACACAGAGTTTGCAGTGGCTTTGATCATACAAGCAGTAATCCTTTCATTTTAGAGTGGTTATTCACAGGCATAAATATTAAAACAATACCAAGTATTGGCACTGTCAGATCATAATTAGATGTGAACATGACGCATTGCAAGACAAAAGAAAGGTGAAAAAATGTAATGATAGAGTACAGCTCACCTGGGTACTGTAGCAGTTTTTCTGGTTTCCCTTTTTTATCCTTTTCAGCTTGCTTAGAGTCAGAAACCAGAGGCCCAGAGAGAACCAGGAACAATGGGGAAGGGTCTGATATCAGTGTTAAACTGGCAGCAGCATGGAGTGTGTGTGGCTAAAACAACCACTGGGAGAGTCACTTTCTTACAGCAGAAATTCAGCTTGCAAGGACAACCTTAATCATCTTACTTAAGCTGTTTATTCATTCCTTTCCACCACTATTTTTACCCCCCACAAAACTAAACTCCTGACCAGACAAATGAAGGATTTGAAGGTGCTCTTTTGCTAACAGATTAGCACCTTGTCATTGATGCAGTAGGAATGGGTTCAGGCCAACATGTCCCACTCAAGACCGAGGCTGGGCTGGCAGCACCTCCTTAGCTCCTTAGCTTCATTACCTGTTCCTAATGGTCAAGTCAGAATAATTTGCTGTTACGTGGATTGTATATTTTGGGGCTTATTTTGTGCCCTGCAGAGCACTGCCAGTCCATTATTTCATTCACTGCTCAGTTTTAAAAACAAAACTTTTTTGGGGGAGGATGCAGCACCACCACTATTACTTCTGGCACACAGGCTCATTCTGGGAGATCTGCCTCATTCAAAACATGGTGCGTGGTCTTGTGCTAGTGTGGCCTGGTCTCTTCCTTCCTACAGGGCTGTATGAAAGTGAATTGTTGTCCTTAAGGATTTTTTTTTTCAGTTTAGTTTGATATTTTCTTTAAAGTTTAGATTTTTTTTTTCTGAGCTAATATTTGGGCTCTGAGGTTTTTGTTACTCTTCCAGGGTTGAGATGAAAGTTGAGATTTTAGTGAAAGGGAAAGGTTTTAGTTGTGGAGATGGACTTCTGTTTAGGATGCTGGTTACAAGCTTAGTGGGTTTGTAACAACCGGTACTGCAGGGCAGGACATCTCTGTCACTTAAAAAGCCCAAATACACAGAGTAAGTTTTGTTATGCCATTCTCCTTAAATTCTCAATGAAGTAGATGTGTTTTCTTGTGGGATTAATTCACAGCTCCAAATCCACAGAGCCTGCTCCATGCATGCAGCACCTGGTAAGTGACTTGATTTGACACAGATGAAACCACAAGCAGAACCTGTCCTCAGCCTCTGAATTTCTTGTGAAAATAAGGGCTTCAATTACCTAGATGAGAAACTGAAAAGCTCCTAATGACAGCAGCTGAAAGACCTTTCATTTGCAAAATGTACCAGGTGAGTATGTCCATTTCAGGTGGCTGAATTCATTGACCCAAGAGACAGATTTCAGGTGTTTTCACCTGACAACATCTGGTGCTTCTGGCAGGGGAGACCTGTGTGGTCAGACAGACAGGTTCCACGTTAGCAGATAATGGTTGCTGACAGAGTGGCAGGCAAAAGGAGGTCTGCCTGTCCTGGAGAGGAGCACTCTGGCTACTAGCAGACCCACTCCTCCAGTCCATAGCTTTCATTAATTAAAAATTAACTGTGTCCAGCTCTGGGGCTCCCAACATAAGAAGGATGTAGACTTGCAGGAGTGAGTGCAGAGGAGGCTGTGAAGATGATCGGGGACTGAAGCACCTCTCCTGTGAAGACAGGCTGAGACAGTCGAGGTTGTTCAGCCTGGAGAAGAGAAAGCTGCTTAGAGTAGCCTTACAGTGCCTAAAGGGGGGCTGCCAAAAGAGCTGGAGAAGGATTTTTATAAGGGCATGTAGGGAAAGAACAAGAGGAATTTTCTTTAAACTGAATGTGGCTGGGTTTGGATTACATACTAGGATGAAATTTTTTACTGAGGGTGGTGAGGCACTGGCACAGGTTGCCCAGAGAAGCTGTGGCTGTCCCATCCCTGGAAGTGTTCAAGGCCAGGCTGGGTGGGGCTTTGAGTAACCTGGTCTAATGGAAGTTGTCCTTGCATAAGGCAGGGGGCTGGACCAGATGTTCTTTAACAGATATCCCTTCCCACCCAAATCATTCTATGATTCTATGTTTTTATGAAATCTGTGTGCTTGCCATGTCCCCTGTGGACTGTTGGTGCTTCAAGCACCCCAAGAGTGGCCCAGGTGGCCTTGCTGATGCCAGTGCTTAATTACTGAGTCTGGATCTGAGAGAATGCTGGGAGGGATGTGTGAGGATAGGAGGGGACCAGGGCTGGGCATCATTCCAGAGACCAGATTTGGAGCCTCTGCTCCCAGCTAAATAAAAAGCATCAGGTTGTGAAGGCAGCTGGAGGAGGTGCTCCATACTTGCTGACATGGTGTGCTTTTTTTCTGCTCTGAAGACAACTCTGATGCTTGGCAACTGCAGTCAAGTCAAATATTAGACCCACTTCTGCAAGCAACTGCTTGTCAATCCCACGTGCTGCAAGTGAAGCTGCAGTATCTGTTCTCCACAGCTGTGGAAATGTAATTGTATTGTGGAGAGGCAATCTTTTGTCAGTCGGAAATTCACCATTTAGTTTCCTTTTAAAGCATTTTCAGGGGTTTTTCCACCCCTGGGTATTGAGAGCTTTCTTTAAAGTAAAATAAAACAAAACAGGCTCATCTCCAAGGAGATGTGAGAAGCAGTTTTGGGGAAAACTAACACTGAACAGAAGTCTCTGCTAAAAACATGAACATGTGACAGAAGGTGGCAATAGCACACGTACCATCTCAAATATGTGTGGGGTGCCCAGGGGGTGCCTGAGACTCCACAACTACTCAGTGTGTCCTTTCAGGCCACTTCATTGTTCTCATCTGCTTTTTATGGGCACATCACAGCTTCAGAGAGCAGACCTCACCCTCTTTTAAACTTGACCTGCGCAGCCTAATTGTGCGAGGACACAGCCCAGTCTGCAACATCACAGCCACTTCCATGGTGAATTGAATTTGTCAGTCTCTGGGCTGTGGTCTTATAATGTGCTATATTATTAAGTTTCTTTGCCTTAAGTTGCCAGCTAATGGAATAAGCTCTTTGTCTTTATTAGGGAGTCCACAGCTTTATTAAGTTACATAATTCACAACCAATAGTGTAATCAATAAAACATTAACAAACATGCAACCTTAGACAAACCTCACATATTGATTTCTTTAAACATTCTCACAAAGCCTGTCTTTGGCTGAAAAAAATCATTCAGTCCCAGTGGCAAGACCCAAAAACTCTTAATACATTAAGGTGTGGGCACTGGAGGACAAATTGAATTGGCTTCCTTGGAAATAAAGCTGGCTCTCCCTCGGTCTTTGTGCATCTACTTCGTAATCATTACATTTTTGCAATTTGGAAGGAAGCTCCAATATTCTCTTTTATGCCTCATCTTTGCAAGGAAAATACTGTGTGTTGCAAAATACAGTGGTTACCACATAGTTAAAAATGAACATAAATACTCTCTTATTGCATGGACAAAAATGGATACTGCAAAACCTGCATTACCTGATGGTGATGAACCCTGCGGATTCTCAGGTGGACTGTAACTAGCTGCTGTAGTACCAAGCTTGACCTAGCCCTGTCTGCATTAGGTAGGAAGTTGTGTTTAACATCAGCTAAGAGACTCATTTTTCTAACACAAAACTTAATGTAAATATATTTTCCAACTGTAAAAAAAAGTATCTAATGCCTCTTGAGTGCAGTTTAGTGGATGATAATGATATACCTGCACTTATGCTTTTGATACGATCAGGAGAGGTAGTATTATATTATCCCTACCTCTCTATTCTCAAGACTATGTGAAAAAAACCCCAAATCATCAGACACACTCTTGCAGGGAGTCTATGTGCATTATCACCAATGATAATTTCACAGGTAATTTAGAACTAGGCTGGAGGAAGTAGCAGAAAAAGTGTCTCAGGGATGCACCAGCAAGGAAATAGAACAGATGTGCATCTGCTCCATCTTTAGTTTCAATGATTTGATGAAGACACACATATAATTTCTGGAGCAATTAAGTGCTTAATCTTTTTGTAACCTATATCCTTGGGCAGTACATTTATGTAAGGAAATTTTTTTGACTTTCCTTTAAAAACAGAATCATCTACTCATTTTGCAAGACTTTGAAAGGTTTCCTTGTGAAAAGGGATGTAGGTGAGATGGAGGAATAAAGCTTCCCAGCAAATGTTGGGGACTAGTGTGCAGAGTTCCCACGTCCCCTTTGGAGACTTTATCATTTAACAGCCACAACACTCCTTTATTAGATCACTATAAAACAAGTGCCTGGAGGGAGTCAGAAATGAATTGAATTTTGTAGATTTAAATGATTGTGTGGGACCTTTTTGGCTTAATATATACCCTGGAGAGGTTTGCTACTAGAACTTGGGAACTTTATAATAAGAATAATTCCTTAGCTAGAGATCTTTATCTTGTTACATTAATGATTCACTGGGGGGTTATGCTGGAAAATGAAGGGAAATTTTTAAAAAGGCTATTAGATCAAATGTTCTTATAGAGACATGCACAGAGATGGTCAACAAAGATTTATAGGCTGGTGAGATAAGGAATTTATTGCCTTTGTGCTGCATGCAGAGGGCAGCTGGCCATTTCAGGAGGTCCTGCCTGCATTCCTGCTCAGGATTGTCTTCAGCTCACAATCAGCACTCAACAAGATAAGGTTTTGATGCCACATTCTGCTTGTGCACTGCAAAATACACACACAGCAAGGGAATTCATGTAAGTAGAGGATAAAGTTCCAAAGGTATGGGCCAGACTCTGCATCCAGACCTATCTTTTTACATCCCTGCCTTTATCCAAAAGGTTCTGCAACACTGTTGTTCAGCTCCAGCTCTGCTACATCAGTCCCAGCATGGACTATTTATAGTGCCCACAGTTCCTGCTGGATTTAGTGGATGCTCAAGGTCTCTAAATAGCAACTGTGTGGTCTCCAAGGATGTGCCATTTGGAGAATGCAGACTCTGCTTGTACTTTGCCCATGCAAAACATTTACTGCATTTCTGCCATTTATAGCTACCACTGTAATGGGCTTTGAAGGCCTGTTTCCTATATCACATGGTTTTACCTGTGATGACAACTCACTAGTTTTAATGGTAGTATCAGAGAATTGAAGAAACAACTACAACCCACCTGGCTGAAGCTAAGCATTCAAAAATAACAAGCTATTAAGCTATTAGGAACATGCAGAGTGGGATTTTAGGCCTGAGGAGGTTGATTTTTTTCATCCAGCTAGGGTGAATTCCCATTGACAGTCAATAGAAAGGAACATTGAACAACATTGTAGTCTTTGCAAATCCAGGCAGAAATGGAAAGAAATGCAGATCACAGGGACATGCACTTACATTCTGCTAAATTCCCATCGTGATTTGAGAAGAAATTGCTGGAAATCGTGGAATATATGATCATAGCCAGGGCCTGGATCTTGAATGTGGCAGTGGGGAAAGAAGGCAGTATGCTGGTTTTTGCTTGACAGGAGCTGCAGAGAGTGGTAGCCTCCAGAGATGTCTGAGGAACCCTGTTTGGCCCATTCACTAACAGCATCTGTTCCTACATCTGTAAAAGCACTGGTATTGTCCCAAGTGCCGTATACCAAGCACCCTTTGGTGCCCTCTTTGCTATTACTACCTCATCCTTCTGTCCATGATGGGTGAAAAGTAATTCCCTCAGCCACTTTCTCTCTCCTGGGCACAAATCTTCCAAGATAGCTGTAAAGCTGGATGTAAGAACCCCAGGCAGACCTGTGGAGGAAAAAAGCCCAAGGCTAAACACTACTAAAACATGATATGAGGAAAATAAAATCTGCACTTCTGCTCTGTAACTTACTAGGAGTTGAGGAAATCCCATACCTCTTGGGATCAAGTCTCCTGAGAGCGATTTTGGGATAATCCTGGACAAAGAGCCCTCCATGCTTAACGTTTTTATGAAGGCAGAATAAGAGCATTGTGAAGAGCGTAACATGCACTTAGTATAGATCTGGAAAAAAATGTCAAAGGAAATTAATTTAAATTCCTTTAAATGCAATTAGAGGTGACAAGATTTCTCATGGTGAGAGACTGCGTTAAAGCAAAAGCTAAAAGTTCCCATCCAGTTCATAAAGCCTTAGGTAGCTATTGGTAATATGACTTAAATTAATCAAAATGGGTAAAAGCTAATGATCCTCTTGGGAACAAAATTAGCTCCTTACTGAAAGAAATGGAGTTCAGAAATTATAATAGAATATTAGCAGATGTGCCCTTTGGAAATTATAAATTTGCAAAATCCCCTTATGTAGATATTAGTTTGAGTCAAATTATCACTAAATCTGACCCTGGAGATGTGATGAGAATACACACACTAGGATCTGTTCAGGAGGGCTTGGAATCCTCTGTCAGCAGTTCTGCTGGGCTGGATTAGGTGCCACAAAGCCCTTTCTCAAATCAGCAACAGGGGACAGTCAGATCCCCAAACTTCTACTTGCAATCTGCCAAGCTCTTGCTGAGGAGTCCTACTGCCTCTTGTGGTCTCTGAGCTGCTGAGAGCATCACAGAATTTACAGGATCACTAGGTTGGAAGAGACCTTCAAGATCATTGAATCCAACCCATTCCCGAATACCTCAACTAAACTATGGCACCAAGTGTCACATCCAGTCTTTCTTTAAACACATCCAGGGATGGGGACTCTACCACCTCCCTGGGCAGACCATTCCTATACTTTATCACTCTTTCCACAAAAAAACCTTTTCCTGATATCCAACCTATATTTCCCTTGGCGCAGCTTAAGACTGTATCCTCTGGTTCTGTCAGTTGCCGAAGAAAGAGACCACCCTCCACCTGACTACAGCCTCGTTTCAGGAAGTTGTAGAGAGTGATAAGGTCATCCCTGGGTCTCTTTTTCTCCAGGCTAAACAACCCCAGCTCCCTCAGCCATTCCTCACAGGGTTTGTGTTCCAAGCCCCTCACCAGCCTCGTTGCCTCCTCTGGATGCGCTCAAGCATCTCAATATCCTTGCTAAGCTGAGGGGCCCAGAACTGGACACAGCACTCAGGGTGTGACCTCACCAGTGCTGAGTACAGGGCAAGAATGACCTCCCTGCTGGCCACACTATTGCTGATACAGGCCAGGGGCCATTGGCCTTCTAGGCCACCAGGGCACACTGCTGGTTCATGTTCAGCTGGCTGTCGACTAGTATTCCCAGGTCCCTTTCTGCCTGGGCACTGTCCAGCCACATCATCCCCAGCCTGTAGCACTGCAGGGGGTTATTGTGGCCAAAATGCAGGACTTGGCACTTGGACTTATTAAAGTTAATCTTACTGAACTTCATCTTATCCTCTTCTGCCCATCCATCCAACTGTTCCGGGTGTCTTTTGCCCTCCTACCTTCCAACAGATTGACACATGCTCCGAACTTTGTGTCATCTGCAAATTTACTGACGAAAAACTCAATACCCTCACCCATGCCATCAATAAAAATATTGAACAGAGCTGGGCCCAGCACAGACCCCTGAGGAACACCAGTAGTGCCTGGCTGCCAGCTGGACGCAGCACTATTCACCAGCACTCCCTGGGCCTGGCCATCCAGGCAGTTCCTAACCCAGCCAGGAGTGCTCCTGTCCAAGCCGTGGGCTGCCAGCTTTTCCAGGAGTGTGCTGTGGGAAACAGTGTCAAAGGCCTTGCTGAAGTCCAGGTACACAACATCCACAGCCTTTCCCGCATCCACCAGGCAGGTCACTTGGTCACAAAAGGAGACCAGGTTGGTCAAACACGACCTACCCCTCCTAAATCCATGCTGGCTGGGTCTGATACCTTGGCCATCCTGTAAATTCTGCCTGATGGCACTTAGTATAAACCGCTCCATAATCTTACCTGGTACTAAGGTCAAGCTAACTGGCCTATAATTACTAGGATCCTCCTTCCCACCCTTTTTGTGAATAAGTGTCACATTGGCCAGTTTCCAGCAATCCGGCACCTCACCAGTGAGCCAGGACTGCTGGTAAATGATGGAGAGAGGCTTTGCAAGCTCATCTGCCAACTCCCTCATCACCCTGGGATGGATCCCATCTGGTCCCATAGATGTATGAACATCCAAGTGGCTCAGCAGGTCTCTGACTGCCTCCTCCTGGATAACAGTGGACCATTCTGCTCCCTGACACCATCTCCCAACCCAGGAGGACAGCTGTCCTGAAGACAAATCCCATTCCCACTAAAAACTGAGGCAAAGAAGGCGTTAAGCACTTCCGCCTTCTCCTCATCTACAGTTACTAAGTTTCCTCCCTCATCCAATAGAGAACAAAGGTTGGTCTTACCCTTCCTTTTGCCATTAATGTATTTATAAAAACATTTTATATTATCCTTTACAGAAGTTGCCAAATTAAGTTCGAACTGAGCTTTGACTTCCCTAATTTTTTCCTACATGCCCTAGCAACCCCCTTAAATGCTTCCTGAGACACTTGACCCTCCTTCCAAGATGATACATCCTCTTTTTATTCCTAAGTTCCTTCAAAACATCATTGCCCATCCAGGCTGGACGTTTGCTTCGTTGACTCATCTTTCAGCATACAGGGACAATCTGTTCCTTTGCCCTCAAGATCTGTGTTTTGAAGCATGCCCACCTTTCCTGGACTCCTTTGTTTTTAAGGTCTGCTTCCCAAGGAACTCTCTGAATAAGTCTCCTAAATAGGCCAAAGTCTGCCCTCCAGAAGTCCAATGTAAAATCTCATTGATGTTCCTCCTGATTTCACCAAATATTGAGAACTCTATAATTTCATGATCACTGTGCCCCAAGTGGACTCCAACCACCACATCTCCCACCAGCCCATTTCTGTTTACAAACAACAGGTCTAACATAGTCTCACCCCTGGAGGGCTCACTCACCAGCTGTGACAAAAAGTTGTCTTCCACATACTCTAACAACTTCCTGGACTGCCTCTTTTCTGCTCTATTAAGTTCCCACGTCTGGTAGGTTGAAGTTACCTACAAGAACAAAGGCTGGTGATCCTGAAATATTCTCCAGCTGCTTGTAGAATAAGCTGTCCACCTCTTCTTCCTGGTTGGGTGGACGATAACAGACTCCCAGTAGGATGTCAGCCTCGTTAGCCTTGCCCTTAATTCTTACCCATAGGCGTCCAGCTTCATTGTCATTAGTTTCAATACCTATAGCATCAAAAGCCTCCCTAATATAAAGGGCCACCCCTCCACCTCTTCTCCCTTTCCTATCTCTCCTGAAGAGCTTGTAGCTATCCAGTGCAGTGCTCCAGCTGTGTGAGTCATCCCACCATGTTTCCATGATGGTGACTACATCACAGCTCTGCTGTTGTACCATGTCCTCCAGCTCTTCTTGTTTATTACCCATGCTGTGTGCATTGGTATACGTGCACCTCAGCTGGGCTACTGATTTCACCCCTAGCTCAGGCTTACCACCCTTGGGCCTGCTTTCAGAGAGCCCAACTGCATCCCCTTCCCCCTTCAAACCTAGTTTAAAGCCCTCTCAATGAGTCCTGTTAGTTCATGAGCTAAAATCCTTCTGCCCTTAACAGAGAGATAATTAGCCAACAGAGGAGGTTTTTAGGAAGACTCACATTTCAACAGGACAGAGGTGGTTCTTGCCCTTGTGGCCATTCCAGGCAGTGGATGTTCTGTTCTGATGTAGGTCACCACCATGTAACCAAAACATGAAGAACAGTTTATCACTGTGGATTAGCATGTAGTGAGGAACAAGAGGCTCGTCAGAGATCCAAGACATGTCAAAGTCACAGAAAGCAAACAAAATCCCGGAAAACAAACAAACAAACAAAAATATGATTAATTGCTCATGTTGGGACTACAAAGAATTTATTACATGTTTTTATGACTCTTTTCAGCCAAGAACTTTTCTCATCCATTTATGGAAAACATAAAAGCCACTGGGAGTTAAATAGGATAAAAACTAGATTTAAATCATCCTTACACATGCTGCTCACATCAGCATACAGCTGTTTTTCAGCATTTGGAGTCCTTGAAACTTTTAAGCCATTTAGAACAGCATGTGATGGGTATGAAAAATAGCACAGGCTTTCTTTTTATAAAAAGAAATCACGCTCCAGGGTGCTGGATGAAGGGACTCCAGAAGCCAAGAAAGATGTTTGAAGTGCTTATTGGCATTCCAGGATCCAGAAAACTCTTCCTGCCTCACGCTATCTCATAGCAATCCTGATGCATCTGTCCTGGGAACAGAACAAGGAAGACATTCCTTCTGGTGCAGATGGCTAATGTACAGCACAAAGCATGCTTGAGTCCCCAATCTGAGCATGTAATGTGCATAGTTTAAAGGATGAGCTCTTCCTTTTATTTTTGTATTTATAGCACAAGTGGCAGCACTGTGAACTTCCTCGTACTGTCCTGCCAAACTTGATTCAGCTCTGCTCGGGCTGTCAGGAGTTTGCATGGTCCACTCAATAAGCCACTAATCATGAAAAAATCTTGGACAAAGGCAAATGCAACAACCTTCTGGAAAGTAACTCCTCCTCCCATCCCCAGGACAGAACAGTTCCCAGTTTGTACAAATAAGAAAGCAAACCAAAAACATTAGACGGGGACAGGAAGAAAAGGAGAGGGGAAAAAGAAGTACCACTGAAATTTATGAACATATATGACTGAGGGAGAGAGAGACTCAGCTGAAGGCAGTGGAATTGGGATGGTCCTTGGGAATCATACAGTTTTAGTATCAGACACAGAAATGTGGAATTCTTGGTTGCTCAGTCTAAAAGAGCTTTGCAAAAATGGATCTTCAACATTCTTACCACCTTTCAGATAAGCAAACTAAAAAAGAAAGAAAATAGAGTGATTTTGGCCAAGTTTTAAAGAACGAGAGTTCTGATTTTCACAGATCTTTCAGGTTTCAAAAGTTGACTTCATTTTGAATTGCAATGAAACCCCCAGAGTCTGAAATTCTCTGCAAAGGGGAATTAAAAGAAAACAAGCTTCAATGCATTTCAAGTTGATTGACAGGTTTTGTTGTAATGGAAACTAAAACATTCTGTTTTGAATTTTTAAAGTTAATATTATATTATAGCAAAAAAGCTAATACAAAGTCAGAAAAAAGAAAAATCAAGGCAGAGAGTTGGTTCAAAGTAAAAAAATAGGTTGGGATGTTTCAATCTTACACTGTCAGCACTTTTTTTCAGAGATTTTCTTCCAGGAATCTACTGAAAGCAAGCTTCTTTTGCAAACTGTTTTGATTTCTGATGGCAATACAGACTTTCTGCAATTTTTCTGACCAACTGTGCCAAGAACCAAACACTTACAGCTCACTTCACCATCTAAGGACACATTTTAAATGCAAGAGTTCTTTAATGCAAGTACCTCTTTGTACCATCAGCAACATGAATTTTTTTCCACAGAGTATTGAAACTGCCATACTAGGTCTGACCTGAAATATATTCTCTGATAGCTCAGAGTTGCCTGATCTGATTTTGAACCTGCTTTTAGTAGGCACCTGCGATGTTCAGTGGTAATGAGTACCACAGTTTAAGAGTTTTTATATATTGTGACAAAACCCATTTTTGTTTAATTCAGTCTTGCTACTTCATAGTTTTTATTGGGTACCTCATGGGTCTGGAACTGACCAAAATAATTAATCACCATTTCCCATTTGCTTGCTATACATCACTCCCCAATCTGTAGACTTCTTTGATAGTCTCCCCCAGAAGCTGTCTCCTATTCTATTATACTGAGTAATTTTATCTTTTCTGCAGAGTTTGTCACTTCAAGATTCGCCAGCTTTGGTGAAAAATCACAGAAATACACAGAGCTAGAGCAAGAACTTTGCTGCCAGATAACTCCCCTCTCTGCCATGTCCCTGGTCCTTTGGGCTCCATGAGAACCTAGTTTCCTTAAAGTCTTGTGGTGAGAGATCTTTCAAAATCATTGTCAAATATAAATTCAATACTTATCAGCTTAATCACATTTTTTTCAGGTAGTTTCCAGCTCCTCCAAGTCTCTGAGTAAGACTACAAAATCTGTACAGTTCTTTCTGAACCATGTGTATGTATTTTTGTGTCTAAGAATTCTGTTTATTATTGTTTCTACAAGTTTGACTGTGGTTTTATTGATCTGTAGTTCCCAGTGAAGCCTGCAGCTGGTGACACATCTGCTACTGTACATTATTCTGCAGAAAAAATGGTAGGTCACACATGACAATTAGTTGTTGAACAATGTAATATCTGACTTCCTTTATACCTCTTCAGTGACCTCTGCCTTGTTCTTGTGATTTGTCCAGCAATCTCTTCCATTGACACGCCTGTTTTAGATAGTTTCTTAGGCTACTCAACACCAAATAGAGTTCTGGTGTGAGACCCTGTCTCACAGGTAGTGAGTAGTGAGACCAATAATTAATTTCCTCTTGTCATAATGACCTTGTCTCTCTTATATCCTTCTTTTGCTTCTTGTTCATCGGCTGGTTTCATTGACTCATTTTCTGTATCAAAGGTGGTTGCTTTTGTTATTGCTGATTATGCTGCCATTTTTATCACTGGTACTTTCCACATTTTTGTAAAAGATCTCCTGAAAATCTATTATTCCTGCTTAATTTAGTTTTACATTTAGCATTTAACATGCAAAAATGTATTTTTTGGTTTCATTTTCTCATTTTAATGCTTTTCTTGTTTCTAATAGTTCTCTTTTACTAGTAACTGGAGTGGATTTCTCAAGGGTTATTTTTATAGTTAGTATGGCATCTCTAGTCTTCTTGCTGTCTGCCAGCATTGCTTTCTCCTTTTACTTTTGTGTGCATGCGTAGCTTCAGCATTAAAGCCCATTTGATGACAAATACTGAAACTTATTGTTGATATTTAGCACAGACATTAATAAAGGGTTATTTTGTGACTAGTGCCACCTCAGGAGTATAAAACCTTAACAGATATTGGATCAGTTTAATTTCTTAGTCAATTGTTGACATTTTTATTTTGCCACTGTAAGCTGAAAAAGAGTAAATGCAATAAATCCCTGATGAAACACATTCCACTCTTCTATTCAGGGGACTTATTCTCCAATCCACAGCACTTCTTAACCCCCTAACTTGCTTTTCCTAGTCCAGAACTTGTGAAATCTAGATTATTTTTTGTAGCTTTCTTACAGATTTCCCATCTGTCCATCATCAAAAAACCCCATGTATTCAGTAACAATAACAGTGCTTTCTCACTTCAGAGACATAATTAGCGTAAGGAGATGTACAGTAAAGCAAGCTGTGGAGACACTAGCTGAGTGCATGCTGTATGTGAGAAAGTTTTTCATCACCCTATCATTTGATTCTTTCTTTGGAGATTTCCAAACCTCAACCCCTTTATCTACATATTCTGTGAAAATGGAGTCTGCTTGCTGAGATGTATGACCTGATACCTGTGAAAATGGATTCATGCCTACTATTAAGGATTGCTTACAATTTGTTGCATTTGGGAGGAGACATAATTTTTGTTGAAATGAACAAACTTGCCCTGG
Organism: Rhabdornis inornatus; assembly: GCA_013397075.1. Classification (NCBI taxonomy): domain Eukaryota; kingdom Metazoa; phylum Chordata; class Aves; order Passeriformes; family Rhabdornithidae; genus Rhabdornis; species Rhabdornis inornatus. The sequence goes on along the minus strand of VWZS01007332.1, from coordinate 1,086,281 downwards.
AGCCCAGTAAAACACTGCAGACAAGTTCCTATATAATAGAAGGGGTTGAGCCTCCTGAAGTTCAAGATTTGGAGCCCCTTGGAAGTTTTCTAGCTCTGGCACAGGGCTAAAAGGAACAGCTAGAGAGTAATTTACATTGGGAAATTCTTGATGTCTATTCTTATCAGAAAGAACACAGTATTATTTTATTTATATATAGCTATATATATAATATGTAAAAATGTGTTTTAAAGGGTCAGCAACTCACAGACACAAAGAGAATAATTTACTAAAATATGTGCCGCTTTGTTCATGTGGAGAATAAAAGAAATTTAAAAAATCAATGATAATAAGCATGCTAAATACTAATAGTCACAATCATTAAAAAATTACATGCATAATTAAAATATCCATTTCAAGGCACTCTTACATTTGCTAATAAAAGTCTCCTTATTATTACCAAAATACAACTTTCCACATAAAAAGGAGAAGCAAAAAAACAAATGACAGCTTTATTTTCAGTGACCTTGCAAGATTTTGAAACATTTGACCTCCCTATCCTTTAAATGAATGTACATAAATGATGTAGATAAGGACATCAGATGTGAGATACCGATGTCTGTTGATAGTGACCAAACTGGAGAGGGAAAAGGCAAATAATGACCAATGTAACTGGATTCGGGATGAAGCAGATCTTTCAGGCAACTGTGCCAGTAAATAGAAAACAATTTAAATTAGAAAAATGTTACATAATAAATCTAGAGGCAGTGAGAGTACATTTCAAGCAGAGGAGTAATTCAGAGTGATCTGGCCAGGAAAGGAATTTTCTCCAGGGATTATTTTAGCAAAGCCCTCCGAGCCATCTATCTGGAGTTCAACTCCAGCACAATAGGCAAGGGGAAACTGGATGAATCAGAGAAGAGATATATAAATCAGGAGAAGGGATAACATTTCTGCATGAGGTAGGGCACTTCTTCATTTGAAACACTGTGCTTGGTCACCTTTCAACACACACAAAAAAAGGACATTACTGCCCTGGAACAGGTAGAATCTCAGCCAGTCAGATTGATAGCAGATTTTTGGACGATGACTTGTAAAGTAGGGGATCTGCCCAGGGAGAAGTCACTCAAATGATCAAAGAGCAGAGCTGTCCTAGCTGCACAATGGCAAGCACAACCTGTGACCAGAGCTGAGGACCTTTTGCTCCTGGCACTGTGCATCATGCTGCAAAGCAGCTTTGGTGTCTCACCAGGCCCTGGAAATCTGAGGCTGCAAATCCCCCAGAGAGCACTGTTTGTGCTCCTTGGAAATCCATGACAAACTATGCCCCTTGAGTACCTTAGCTTGGGGTTCACCAGGTGATCCCAGAAGCTGAGAAAAAGAGGAGACCAGATACCCAGACCATGGTCAGTCTTTGCTTTTCTCTCGAGTCTTTGACACAACAGCCCCAGTGTGACAATGAGACACCACCATCTTCCTCCAGATGCGTGATCAGACATTTTGATGTGTGTGTGGCTGTAGCACAGCCTGACTTTGGGATGTACAGGGGATGCAAGCTCCAAGCTGCTACGAGCTAATTGCTCATCTCCTTTAGCTCAGGCAGCAGAGGCCTCCACGAGGCAGCCAGGGTGCAGCCGAGCATTATACTTTCAGCATATGGACTATTTAAATTCCTAGCAAAAAGAGCAGTTTAAACCACTTGGTGCTCGGGTAGGATTTCTGCCATCTGCTACCCTGTATCTTCTGCTGGCAGAAGCTGAGGTTGGATGCAGCTCTAGGATAGCAATTTTCGTGTCATTTCCATACAAATGGCTTGTGACTTGTGAGTTTGGGGGCAGGCCCATCAGAAAGCATTTGCCTTGCAAACATTTCTCCTGCCTATCGCTGCATATTGAGAATCCAAAGGAAATACATGACCCAAGAACATTGCTGGTGCATCCACAGTATGGACCTGGAATGGATGAGCCAAAGATCTTGATGGTTATTTTGTTCATTCTTGCTGAAGACTGAACTAGGGATGATGAAAATATCCCTCCTCACAACCAGTGAGAGCTGACAGGATGTTACTGATCTGGTCACTGGTGGTGTTCAGGGCTCAGAAACAGACTCAGACTTCAGCTCATTTTGTAATGACTGCCAAGAAACAGGCCTTTAATATGACCATGAAATCACACATGAAACATCATAGCTGACATTTCTCCAACAAGCAGTAGAAACCCCTATTTCATAATAGAAGTTCCTGCCTTCTCTAAAACCCCTGAATGTGATCCTAATCCACCCTCAGACAGAGATCTTTGCTTGACATGAACTTGAGCCCCAGCACTTGTGCTCAGCAGACACACATTCACGTTTTTTGGGGTTCTTCTTGAGAAAAGCACTTTAATTCTTTAGGGCTACAGGAAAAAGATAATCTTGCCCTCCCAATGCCAGTGAGTCTACCTGTGTAACCTCATATAATTTGCACAGGTAAAATTGAACTTATAATGCTTCCTTTATTTAGGCTGAAAAGTACATACATCACTCCCTCTTCCCCAGAGCAGAAAGGATCTCTATATACAACTGATATTACTTGCTGCATAAAAGCAGCATTTCCCAGGAATTCTGTTGAGGATGCCAGGTGACCATGTGTTGTCTCACACAAAAGAGGGCAGTGTTTTGCTCTGCTCTGCTTTACAAGTACAGTGTATTCTCTTTCAGACACATCTAGTGCCTCAATGAAACACATTCTCAAGTGATGTTTGTCTAAAAGCTGCTCTGTGCATGGCTACATATACTTCTGGGGGCAATTCTGATTTTATATCCATCATCAGCTGAATGAGGTGTGCCACCTCTTATGGGATATTCACACTTATGCCACACTTAAATTCATCCTGCTCAAAATGCAGATTGTTCCAATGTCTAACATTAACTCAGTAAGTGCTGAACCCAATTATCATGATTCAACCAAAGCTCATTTTGCATCAATACCTCTTTCTGGATGTCCAATGTTATCCATTAAATGACATGACAGACTCTGTTTTTCTGTCAGGGAGACAGCGAAAAATTTCTGGAATCTGTTTTGACCACAAGACTTGCTAGAAGGCCAATGCGACAAAGCACTCATTATTTAACAATTGATTGTTGCTTTTGATGTTCAGAAACCAGAGATGGCATTTATCCTACTGTCTAAAACTTTATCCACCCTAAAGTGAAGTTTTAAGTCAGTCAGCTGGTTAGGCTGGCAAAATGCCCGGTGTGGGGGCAACCTGTGGGGAGTGGGACCTGGCACTCTAAGGTGGGTATTTAACACAAGAAGGACTTGTGTCCACATTAGGATAAGCAGCTTCTTACCAGGGGCCAGATGGTCACTGTTTTGGCCTTGATGCCTGACTCATGGATTGAGTTTGACAGAGTTTGAGTGGGTGCAGTAAATGCCACTCCCAACTGCTAGCTCATTCTTACAGAACTCTCCTCTCTACCTGTGGTTTCAGAGGTAGGGGCCACTGTCAGGGCACATCTGCATATTACAACCCAAGGAACCACAGCCTGTTGAAGGCTTTTTCAGTGTAGGTGGACACAGAGGACTGCTGGGTGAGGTGCCTGTAATATTCTCACAGTGAAAGATGCACCAACAAGCATCCCCCTGCTTCTGTTAACATCTTCCACTTATCCTAATACCTATACAGTTATTAAAAGCTCCAGGGGCTTGTATTTTTTATTAACAGATATGAGAGAAAGGAGCCTTGGTTCAAGAGCTAAAACATCCGGGTAAGTCCTGAAGGACCTTTGATGTTGATGCCTGCAAGAAGTTTTCCACCAGAGGTAGCTGAACAACAAAATTGACACAGATAATATTGCCAAAAATAGAGAGGGGGAAGAAAATAATGCCCTTAAAACAACATCTTCCATGATTCTTTACATGTAAACCCTAAGCAAGTTGCAAAAAGCACAGAAATTATTTTTTTCCCTCTAACTTTTACATCCCATATAATTAATGGCATTAAGATGGCACCAAAACAACCACAGATGTATCTGCATTGCTTACCTGCAGCAAGATATCAGTGGATCTATGGTAAGAAAGCAGTAAGTTCTGAACCTTCTATTAATCCATCCACTAGGCTTTTCAGTTTACTTTTTTAACTTCTGTTGCCTTTCCACTGAGGTACAACAGTGTCACTTCTAGAATTCTCTGAGGAGATGTGAGATAAATACACAGCTTATTTAAGCAGCCTTACTATCCATTTGGGGCAGATGAAAGTTTCCTACCAGCTGGAAAGTGTTTGCTGTAACCCCCTGCCCACTCTCTCTCTCTTTCTGCCCTTCTGAAGCTGCCAGCACAGGAGAGGGAGATGCTGAGAGGGTTTTTGCAAGGCATCTGGCAGAGTCCTTGTGTGACAGGCTGGATCATGGAGAGACCTGTACTTTGGGTGGTAGTTGGAATAAGAGCAGCTGTGGGTCCATATGCACCTAATGTGTGCTTTAAACCAACTGTTTGTCTACTCATTTCCAGCAAATTTCTTGATTTGTGGCTTACGCAGATTTTAAAAATCACATTAAGGGACCCCCTAGATGCTTTTCTTATCTTCTGTGATGAGTATAAGTAAAATAAATAAAATTAGCTCAAGCTCAAGCTTCCCCACCTCACATCCTTTCATTTGAATGACCTTAGGTATCTCCCTTCATCTTCAAATGTCCTGGAATAATGTGTTATTCTGACATGAATCTTGTTGTATTTGGTGTTTTCCCTTGGAACTCAAGCTATTGGAGAATCTCAGGCTCCATTGAAAATATTTTTGAAGTGGATAAGTGCTTTTAGAGAACAGGTTGAAAGCAGAACTTGGGTGCAAGCTATGAGATCAGCAGCCAGCTCTCAAAGTGAAGTCACACACGGCTTTTAGCTATTAAGATGCATTTTCCAGCAGTCTCTTCACTTCTGACACTCACTTTTGGATTAGCTGTAATTCTCCCCCATGATTTGAAAAGCTGCTCTGCCCCCTTGCTCCCACCCCAGCATTCAGTGGGCACAGACAGACCTTCCTCTGGGCTTTGCCAAGGGAGCTGCCAGCTCCAAACTCAAGCCACAAGGCTGAGAAGACATCTGAGGACAAAGGAGAACATTTTTGCTCTGCACCGACAGTGTCCAGCTACTTCACTGGTGCTGGAGCAGACTGTGAGAGCTGTGGTGTAACCTGGGAACAGCATTTGTGTTGCTAATAATAAAAGATTTTTTGTGGACTGGGTAATGACATGGGTCTGTCAACTCCCACGTGCAAAGTGTTGGGGTGGAGAGCAGCCACTTGGATTTCTGGAATAATTTGGAAAGGCAGCTTCTTATCTGTAGATCTGGTTATCTGTTATCTGGTACATAACAGCCTTCTATAGAAGATTTTAAGAAGTTTGTAAGGGAGAAGGTGACAGAAGTCCTGGCTTAAAGAAATCAGGGAATTTGACCCAAGACCAGAGGCAGTTTTGGTCCATAGGCTGTCATAGTATTCCTCGTATAAGAAAGTCTGGGTATAAACAAAGGTGTTATCAGAGCATCTCTGACAATTAATTTTTTACTTTTAATACTAGAAATCAGTATGTTTCTTCCACCTGGATTTAACAGGAAAAAAGAGATCTCAGCCTGAGTTGTGGTTCATGTGCAGCTAGACTTTATGAGTTCAGGTTCCCTATTAAATTCTGTATGTTCATAGCCATTTCTGTGGAGCTTTGCTGGCTTTACTCTCCAAGGCCTTCCAACCAACCTCGATTTATTTTGCAGAAGCAAAAACAGCTGGCTTGCTCCTTTTCCACTGCTGCTCATTACTGAAAAATACAGCTGCTCTACCTGGCCTTGACAGCAAGCTTATTACTGGGTTGTGGTGTTAGGTTTGGTGGGTTCGTGGCTTTGTTTTGCTCCCCCCCCCTCATATTTTCTATCTTTTCTCCGTCTTCCTCCCTCTGTCATAGTGACAGTCACCATCTCAGGGATTTGGCACAAAAGGCTGGAGCAGCATGATGTGCCTGATACAGGCAAGAAGCCAGAACATTTTGTGTAGGTTAACTGTCCTCCTAGGCAGAGAGCATCCCTCAGCTCAGACATATGCCAGCAGCCAGTCATTCTTCTGCTCCTCCTCCTCTCCCCTCCCCAGATATTCCTCCCACTTCCCACTCAGACTTTCATGCTCATCCCAAGTTGATTAAAATATTGCTGTAATTAAAAAAAAAAAAAAAAAAAA